>BMAV01012678.1:1333488-1374278 GCA_019973955.1 Trichonephila inaurata madagascariensis
CATGGCATCAGCATAATTGAACTGATTTGTAAATTGGTTGGTTGAATATTGCAAATCTGAATACAGTATACTAGAAATCTATATAACACATGAAAAAAACTTTTTAAGTGAGGCTTTTAAATCGATTATACAGTTTTATGAAATATGAAGAATATCTACTGAAAAAAATATTCGAATTATTATAAAAACATTTTATTTAAAATTTCTAAAAAAAGTCCTTTACCTTTTTTAAGAATAAAATGTATTTGTACGATTTATATATATATATATACACTCACATAAAGTATTTATTTCTTTCTTAGAATGAAACTAGAAAATGAAAATCTCTTTCTTTTTATTTCAATCGCAGCAGCTTGCCACCGCATTTCCGCGATCTGGGCCATTTTTGAATGATTTATGATGCAGTCGCATTTGTCCCGTAACAATTTATTTCTTTGCCATCCTTTTCAGGAAAAAATTGTGATAAAATGTTTTACACTTGAAACAGTTCTCTCAACCATCTCAGTTCCATAATACCAAGTTCAAAGAGAATTAGAAATCAATGCAATGGATTCGCTGAAAAAAGAAGTACTAATAGCACGCGATGCCCCTTTTTTGATTATCGGAAAATATGGATTTCATACTCTTTCGTCACGTAAAAACAAATTCTTTTAATTTTTTTCAACAAAACTAAAAATATTTTTTTTAAAAAAATTAAAAGGTAAGAACAATAAATTAAAAAAAAATAATAAATGAAATAGAATTTAAACATGATCTTATGATTGCATCTGTGTACTATTTGTTATTTCAGACTGTCACCATTAAAAATTCCATTATGAAAGAGGGTATGAGCTGTTTGAATCTTTTGACTTTTATTATAAAGTAAAGCTTATTTTTTTTTCTTAACTATTGATTTTCAAATATTCTAACTTTTCTTATGAAAACTAAGAAAATTTGCATATTTTTTTTCAAAAAGTGCTGATCGAAAGAAAAACTAATATTTCCCAACTGCTAATATTTTTAGCTGCAAACTAGTATTTTTAACAGCAAATTTTCAGTGTCGATCACTTAGCAGTGGGTGGAAGATTTAGAGGAAAATTCTTTGAAAGGGTACGTTCCAATTTCGACATTCAGGTGAATCGCAAGTCTCAGCTATTTTCATGGTGTTTTTTTAACTTTGCACGTATGTGATCATACGTACAGCGTACGTATTCAAAGTATTATGTTAAAATTCAAAAGTATAGCGTTAAAATGAGTGATCATCAACGTTTATATGATGGAATGAGGTGTAGGATAGTCGAGAGACCCAAGATAGGGTAGTCCTTAGGTCATATTGCTGGAGAATTCAACTTAACGCCCTGCGTTGAGTGCAATTTATGGAGGTAGTTTAATTCGATGGTTTCGTTGAGAGAAGGCGACGGAAAAGTTACTCAAAAGATTACGATTGCCAATGAAAAGATGCATGTATCCACTGCAGAGATGTGTGATGGCGGTGCAAAAGTTTCTCAGCATGTCGCCCATCCGTGGTAGTGGTTAGCGACTCTGACTGCTGTGTCGTAGGGCCTGGGTTCGAATCTCAGAGAAGATGTGAATGTTTGTAAATGTATAGTGTCTTTGCAGCTTGGGGGTACTCTAAATAGCCATCGAGCCACAAGTTCTGTAGTGGGGTTAGTGGAAGAGGGAGAGAGGTTGGTGGCCCCTGACCCCCGCAGGGTGTTCTCGCTCAAAATTGGGGTGAAACCCACCTAAGCCATAGTATCACCTGTATGGTGCTCTGGCAAACGACAGGCGTACATCTAGCTCTTTGTCATTATAAATTTCATCGGCCTGAATTTGACACAGTCGAGATTAGGAGACATAGAAAACAACAACGACGAGCTTTTCTGCTGTCATGTCTCATCCCATGTATTAAAATTAACTGGTTCCAAAATTATATACGAGTGAAGTCTGTTTGTAAGAAAACCTGTTGTTTGTGTACAGCTAACTTCTGCACACAAAAGAGTAGGTTTAGCTTGATATAGAAATCATAGACTTTGTGGAAAAGGCATCAGTGAAAGCTTAATGCAGATTCACCCTAATTGTTGAATCTCGACATATTTTCAATTTGAGAGTATTTGAAACCCACTATGTATCGTTCATCTACAGAGCAGGGGTGTCAAACTCGTAACCCGTAACGAACACTTTTGCGGCCCGCATAATATATCAGCACACAATAATACATAATCTTTGGGAAAAGCAACTGAAAAGGGAAGATTTAACACACTTCCTGACGGGCAACAGGAACAAATCAAGTTTAGTTGGCACTGCCTCGTATCAAAAATATGTAGAAAAAAAATTTCAAATCTTAGATCTGAAATTGAAACAAGAATTTCAGATTTTAATTCTTTGGAAAAGACAAATTTTGTTTGTTTTCTTCAATTTTCTCTATAAATATAGGCTCGGGACCTATCCATATGCAAATAGAGGTGATCGAAATTGAGTGCGACTCAAATTTGAAGGCACAATTCATTGAAGTGGGTGTGCTTGAATTTTACAAATATTTACCAGCCACGTTTGAAAATACTTAAAAATTCGCATATGAAATTATTTCGATGTTTAGAAGTACTTAACGGTGCGAGCAGTTATTTGATGAAAGGAAATGAGTCTCCTGTAAGAAATAGTATTAATGATGCTCACCTTGGATCAGTTTAGAAAGTAATCACTGCGAACAAAATTTCTCTCGAAATAAGAAAGACAGTAGCAGAGAAAAGATATCAAGTGTCAGGAGGCAAACATTAAATATGTTTATTATAATGCTTTATTTGAAATAAACTACATTTGAAGAAAAAAAACCTGGTTTTTTTTGGGGGGGAGGGGGGGTGCGGCTACTTAAAGTTAAACCTTGTTTGTTTGACTCAAGTTAGCCTTTGAGTTTGACACCCTTGATTTACAGGGATGCGAGTTCAGCATTTGGTGGAAGTTCATTATATGGGGAAGCGTCATGATGTACGGGTGCACAAATCTCCTTGCCTATGACAGATGTTATATACGCGCGCGCGCGAGCGCGACTGCTATTAGATAAAGGTTTCTAATCACGGAGTCCTACGTATTCGTTATGACATATGCAGTTGACTATAATTTTATTTTTATAAATACCAATGCATGTTTATATAAAACTCATCTAGAACCGAATTTTTGGAAAATTATACTCGCTGGAGGGATATTCAGATGTCCAGAATTATTAATAAATGTCGTATTTTATTAAATGCTTTTAAGTAAATAAGTACATCCCATCTCATCCCCTCTCCAATCTCTCAAAACCATATAACACCTAAAAAGAGTGCTTCTGGATGAATGAGTTTGATTGCCACAGACTAATAAATTGTCTCTTTTACAGCAAGAATTTACGTCATGGAAGCCTTACTCCCAATTAGCTCCTTTTTTATTTCGTTGTGCAAGCTCTCTTAAAAATGTTAATGAACTGATTAATCATACAAATGCGTATGCAAAATCGGTGGGGGGGGGGCGGGCGGATGTTGTTTTATGTTATCTAAGTACATTTAAAATTTTGTTAAAATCTTTTCATTGCTTCTAAAAATATTCAACCAAGTGAAGCATTTCTTACTTTTGGATGCCAGTATGGTTAAACATATAAATAAAACTTTAGATTAAGCTATGTTTAATCTTATTTTAACGTACATAATATTGTACTGATCAGTGTAGTGAGGGGTGGGGTCCTGGGGGTCCGAATCCCCCAAAGCCCTTGATTTTTTTTTCCGATTGATTATAATTCTAAGTATATAGTACGTAAAATTTAATTAATTATTTGTTATTAATGATTAATTTTATTAATTAATACTAATTATTTATTCAAGAATTAGTTTTTTACTGTTTTGTTCCCGAAAATTGACAAAATTAAAAGAAGCATGAAACAAGAATGGTGAACTTTCGACCCTCCCCCCCTTGAAAAATTCCTGTGTGCGCTACTGGACCAGTGCAATATAATTGCAATACACAATTATTAACACATATTATAGTATTAAAACAATTAAATAAAATAAGTTTTTCACTAAACCTTTACCCAAAAAGAGTATTTCTCTTTAAGTGGAAAGGTAACATTTTTTCTTCTTTATAATCTGAAAATTTTTACAATCATGTGAATAGAAGATACGAAAAGAAAATTTAAAAATATATTTGTATGTAAGTGAATGACAGTCTAAACTTCATGATTTTACTTAAAGGATAGTTTTTAACTTCCATTTCGATTAAATCTTATCTTAAAAAGTATGAGTAAAATCTAAAGAGACGAAGCCTTTCATGTAACGTTTGCATTCATTATGTTTTTTACTTTGTCAATATTTTCAGGTTATTCACATTCAAAAGTCATTCTCTAAGCTGAATGTGATTTGCAACCATTTAACTGAGTCTGACTCCTCTAAATGGAAAAATTATGGTGATTTACAAAAAAAGAAGAAAAAATTCTGAAAAATATGAACTAAGGTATGAAGTTGAATGAGTCTTCTACCATGTTCTGTATAATAAAACACTTTCTGTACAAAGTGAAACAACCTCGTAAAATAAAAAAACGACAGTTCTTTACATGAAAGTTTCCAATCTTTTCAACTTATTTTGAAAAAAAATACTCTTGTACAAACTAGAATGAATAGTAATGTAAAATTTTCAGATAGTCAGTTTATCAATTTTCAAACAAATTATCACAATAGTGTAGTCAAAGGACAGTCAGTGTATAATTTTGGTGTGTTCATTGAATAACAGAAATAAAGAAATTGGTCTAATGCATCTTTTTTTATCAATCAATATTTTAAATTTTCTCTTGAAGCTGGATTACAGCGTATTTCGAATAAAAAAGTGCCATTTTCATTTGTATCAATCTGACAATTTAAATTATTTAGTTTATATACCACTTGAACTATTATTGTGACACAATATCATTGTGTAAAATTAATTCCAAAATATATTCGAAACAAATCATATGTATTAAAATCCCGTTATGAAATTCAATAACTAAAACTTAAGATTAAATGAAATTTTAAAAAAAGCTATGTCAAGTACGCTTTAATTCCATCATATGAACAATTATTTCGTATTATTTTGATAATTTCATCTCAAATTTTTTCGCTTTATCTATGTCAATGAATACTTTATTTCTCTCTCAGTTAATTATTTTTTATTTCTCAATATCAGGATTTTTTTATGAGTCAATGATATTTCACAAAGAATTTATTTGAATTACTATCCTTTTGCATGATTTTTTTGTACACACGTACACGTACACACAATTACTTCAACTTAACCAAAATTATGAAGCACTTTATACATTTTTTTTACTGTCATAGTGTAATAATTTTACTTATATATAATAATGATCATAAATTTCTACCTTCTATAACAATCACTGGGCATAAAACTAACTTTTTCCACATTTAAGACGTAAGCAATCTTATCAATCGCTTAATTTCAAGTATTTGACTAGACTACACATGAACTCTATTTCTCTTTCTATATATATACATTCAAAGTGTGTAAGTACTTTCAAAGTAACCGGGGACGTCTTAAGGCATGGGCCAACTGGGCCCGTGCCCCAGACTCAAGGGGACCCTCATCTCCATTCGACCTCATTAAGATAATTATCCACATTATTTTAATGGTCAAATGCTATTCATGAAAATATTTCCCGATAACCTGGGAATTTTGAACTATACGGAAACTAGCAACAATGGGGTAAGACAGCATTATTATGAGATGACCATCGTCCATGTTTAAGTCTAAGTCTACCACTGTACATCCTCATTAATGATTTAGTCGAAAGGTTTCAGTCGGTTTGTGTCAAAATTTGCGACATAGTAAGTCAAGCACATTTATTCGTTACCGGTTACCTTTTATTCTAGTATATGACTACGTATGCTATATACAAGTGTCATAACGTACACTCCCGCATCATGGGGGGGGGGGCCGGACTCTAGGGAGCTAAAACAAGGGGTAGAGGTAGGGGACTTTTCTCCGTTACGCCACTGTTATGTACCTTCTACTTTTAAGAATCACAGATGAGGGTCACAGGGCCTCAAGAAGTCTTCAGACGTTCCTGTAAATAACACCAATTCATACGAATATATTTTTTTATAAATTAATAAAATAATGCGCTTTGAAACATTTATAAGGAATTTTTATTTTAAGACTTGCTTAGTGTATAGTGGCAAGCTTGTTAAAAGCAAGACTCGAGCACATGAGTTTTTTTTTCAAACGATGCTGGTTATACATATCATAATCTTCAGACTATCGTAACCATTTGAAAAATCAAAAGAATCGATACTGGTGATCCTGTTAATGAGCGCGTGGCCGGCGTGGCATGAGTTTAAACCAGCGATACTCAACCTGTGGCCCGTGTGCCGTATGCGGCCCACTGGGCCTTTTTAATTGGCCCGGTCATTGGCCCATTGATCTAAGAAATTCATTTTCATTAAAATTTGGTGGGAAATTCTTTTTTAAAAAATCTAATATATATCGATTTTACTTTTTGTTGTCGATATCGTATGAGTGTGAATTGATATTTTTTTTCTGGTTAGTGATAATAGACAACAGTGGAGTAGAGACCATTTTATGAATGGAACTAATTTTTAACTATCTTTCATGTCTCGCAAGCAAAACATATTCGAAGAAAATAGATTGTTTCAAGACTATTGGGAAGTTAAACTATTTTGTAGTGAAAAACACACACACATGCATGGTTCAGTAATTGTTTGATTTGTCACGAAATATAGTTGTATTTAAAAAATTCCAGTAAACAGGAATAAAACATTCAATGTCACTTTCCATCGAAGATCTCTTTCAAGAGGTGATAAATAAGCTTTCTTGAATAATCTTTACAACAGTAAAAAAAGTGTTTTGTCAGTGGTAATGTCACAGCGGTAACAAAGGCACCCTATGAAATTTTTTTACATTATTGGTAATTATATGAAACCATTTACTGATGCAGAAATTGTGATAGAGTGATTCGCAAAGGCTTCAAATTTAGAAAAATTTAGCGACAAAAATAAAACAAAAAAATAATAATTAAAAAAAAAATAGGAGTTTCAGTATTTTGATCAATTTCCACATTTTAAACTTTCTATGTTATCTTGGTCTAAAAGCATTTCTTCCCCACCCCCTTCATTAATTTTCATGTTGCGGCCCGCATGAAATAACCATCATATGCATGCGCCCCGCGAGAAATAGCAAACATGTATGCGGCACGACAAAAAAAAAGGTTGAGTACCCTAGTTTAAACCCTAAGGTCACTGAAGATACATCGAGTAGAGAGGTTGATGTACGTTGGGTTGGAACTGAAAAGATCGTGGTAGGTGAGTGGTCATGGTTGAGAAATTGTCTCCTATGTTATCGTCGTGGACTCGAAACATAATCCTACTGAGGAGATGACCCACTGTGTATAGGGGTTGATGCTCGTTAAGTCTCTCAAGGCTCATAGTCCTTGAGTTGGGGTGGTGGGTGAGATAGGTGAAGGAGGGGGGCTAGCTCAGGTTTCATCTTCGTCACTTGGCAGAAGCTCAAAATTACGTAGCCTGGTTTTGTTTTATGTAGTGACGTTAATTAACACTCGCTGATTAATTGTTACTTATAACTATGGCACTGATATACATGATAATTTTATGCTAATGATTACGATAAATTTTATGAACAATGATTTGAATTCATCTGAATTTTTGTTCACAAAAATGTTATTTCCAATTTTAAATGAAGACCTTATTGACAAAAAATGTTTCATATACTTGTGCATATAAAATATTAATAAAAATATAAATTTGTGTAAAAACATTCTTATTTAAAAAAAAAATTCTTAACGATTTTCGAAATTTTGCATTGAGACATTTAATATCCACATATTTTATTATTTAAAAAGCCACACATTTTAACTTGAAAATTACCTAAATTGTAAAACTATATCATAATTATTCAAAAAATTTACAAATTATCAATGAAACCAGCAAATTGTGTGCAGTAAAAAAAAAATCTATATATTCTGGGTTTTTTTTTCAATTTTAAGATTACGTGATACTTAAACTCAATACTGAACTATAATGTATTGTTTCTTAAAATAATATATAGTCTAATTTTAAAATAAATATTATTTAATTTTATTTTCATCCCATTGTTTGATTTCAAACAAAGGACCTAAATCTCATTTCAATGATATTTTCATTAAAATATTCTCAGATGTAACAGAAAAAAAGATATAAAATATATTTTTAGAGAACCGGTGTATAATAAATTTTGTATTTGAAGTATGGTGAGCGCCTTTCATTTTTGCCCGAGACCAGCCAAACTATTTTACCTTTTATGACTGCAAAGTTTTACACACTCACACACACAACTCAACGCTATATTTTCTTGTCACGCATTTCAATCAGATTTTTGTTTACTCGCCACCATTCACATGTCAAATACTCCTGCACTCGACAAAAACGTATTCCAGCTATAATTTACCGTTTTTGAAAGCCACCTGCTGCCATCTATCGTGCTCTACCAGCAACATCGAATGCATGGAAAATATAAAAAATGGTTTTGTATTTTATCAGAGCACAATACAAGTAAAATAAAAAATTAAGTTAAAATAATGAAACAAAAGGGATTGTATTGTGATTCCGTTTTCGGTTTTTCCGTGGAGAGAAAATATCAAGAGATCAAACAATATTGCATAAATCAATCATTCTCTTTTCAACCCTTAAAACATGGAAATTTTTTTGTTGAACTTAATGTCATGAAATGTGTTAGAATTTTTTCAAGAAGATTTTAGAGTTTAAATTGAATTACATATTTATAAAAATTCATTCCTGTACTTTTGAAACCATATCTAATTTATCATGATAATATAACGATTGACAACATAAGAATTCTTTTTAAAACATGCTTTGTTAAGCTCATTAAACTAATCTTACCTCGCAGAAACAGCGTATTTATGTTAAATAGCACAATAAATACATTTCAAATTATTCAAGAAATATCTGATAAGAAGCAAAAAAATATTGTGAACATATCACTTAAAATAATACATCTTGAGAATAATTTATGACTTCTTCAATAAATAGAGATTATCCCATTTTAACATAAAACTTATTTACCTAGGTTTATTATATCAGGTATAAAATGTATTCTATATTTTATGCGCTATAATTTAATGAGAACTAAGAATGTGCTGTATATAAGCAAACTTTCGTATAAAATACTCCTAAACTTTAAATTTAAGTTTTGAACATGCTGAAATTGGCGATGAAGTAATGATGTAATTAGTGAACTTTAATTGGAACAGTTTGATCTGTTCAGAAAACCGGTAACGTATTATCATAGCCGTATTGGCGACATTATATGAAACAACGCACATGGTTGCCAAATTCAGCGAGAACGACACATTCGAAATTAGGGTTGCCAACTTGGCACGTTATTCTTAACGTTGGCATTGTTGCGATAGTACCAAAACCTCTTACTTTCAAAAGCTTACTTCTTAATATTTAGAGAAAGCAGCATTAACCCGTTACCGCCCAGTGATCTATTTAAAGATCACCTCCCACTCAGAACTCCCAGTGAAAACGATATTTTTTAATCACTTCGTATTGTCATTGGCTGGTTTCCTTACACATGTGGCCACACCCCCAAACGAGATTTGAAGCTTTCTTTCCCAGAGCAGTCTAGCAGCTAGAGTCTGATTTCGCTATTTTGAGGCTTCAAAGTGCAGCTTTCGATTTTGTATCCAACAGGAAAAAAAAATTAAAAGTTAATATTTTTTATATGTTTTACATTTTCAATACCTTTTTAATTATTCTGGCTTATTTATATTAGAAAAATAACTGTTTTTATTATTAAAATGTAAGTTTAAACATGGTGATCTATAAATAGATCGCTGGGCGTTAGTGGTAACTAATATCATTTTTTCCCCCGTTTCATTTCTTCCAGAATGTTTTGGCGTAAAGTGTTTCACACCGCCAGAAAAGCGTTAGAATATATGTTTTCTCAGGAAATAGAGTCTGATATAATTGCCTTACCGCCTAATGTGGATGAGTTAACTGATGAAATGACTACTCCATCGGTAAAAGATTTGTCAGGTAATGTAGAAATTTGTGTACCCATGGAAGAAATAGAAGTAAAAGAACAATATGAATCGATAGACATAAACGATGATGGCCCTAATAATATGGAGCAGCTGCCATGTAGCGCCAGTAATGCCGTGGTTCTTGTGACTACTGTTTCGACGAAAAGAACGAAATAACTATAGTTAAATGGAAAGATAACAAGTGTGTAACAACAGCGACACACTTTGATTATATACAGCCTTTAATCCAAGTTTCAAGGCATCGAAAAGGTTTGAAAGAAAAATCCCAAATTTTGCAACCTAATACTATTCACCGATATAACAAAAATATGGTTAGAGTCGACCAGCATGATTGGCTCTTAAAAATGATGGCTCAGATCCGTGGTAAAAAATGGTACTGGCCAATCTTTACTAGAGTTATCGACTTGGCTATATCGTAAATACGTATATTCTGTATACGTATATTCTGTTCAATTTAACAATTTGTGAAAAGAAAAGTATTAAAGACATCCGAAGATATATCGCCGTTGCGTACTACAAACGGGGAACAAATTCTAAAAAAGGCATTGGAAGATCTCTGATGATGTCATCAAGATCAAACGTAATAGACTCTGCGTTTAGATAGAAAAGACCATGTTATAGGAAAAATACAAAACCAAAGAAGATGCCAGTTTCAAAAATGTAATGGTAGACCTCTTACGTTTTGTACAAAATGTAATGTAATCCTTTGTCTGAAATGTTTTCCATTATATCACACTTAACCTTTACAAATTGGCTGCATAAAATTGTAACTAAGTATAAGTTTAGATCAGTTAAATAATATTTTCTCATTTAAATATCATTAGTTGCTTTTAAATCCACAAAAGTTTCAATCCCCCCCCCAAAAAAAAAATTTGAAATTCTTTAAATATAAAACCACAGGAAAGCTACTTGGTCTTTACTACCATAAGCGCCCAGTGATCTATTTATAGATCACCTATTATCTCAGCTGCTAATTACTGAAAATGGATACAACTTCATAATTACTCTATTAATGAGATATATGAAATGTAATTTAAAAATATTTTTCAAAAATTTCAATTTTAAAATAATTTGGGCGTTACGGGTTAAATTGTTAAGAGGTTTTAACAGAGATATAAACTTATAAGTTAATTGAGTTGAAAGTTCGTACACTTTTGAGATCACTGAATCATCTCACGAAAAAAAGATTCTTTCTTCCAACGAATGAAAATATAATAAATACTTGAAAAAATACTTTCGAAAAAGATTTATGGTTGTTTTTTTTCTTGCATTATGCGATCAACATCTTTCATCTATTTTATTTTTAAATTTATAAAATGCAGTCTAGGATTGGGTCTGAAATGGACACTAGAATAAAAGGATGTAAGAAACACATTCTAGAAAATTCTTTAAATTTAATCGTGATTTGAGGAAACTAAAAATAAAATGAAAAAAAAACAAGACTAATACTTAAATAAATAGTATGTTCACTGAGAACATATATTTCCTTCTTTTTAATTTTATTTCTCAATGATATTTCCTAACAGCCCAATTATAAATTCTCACACAATTTTAGTACTAAGCCAGAGTTAAGAAAATACAATTTTTAGGCTACATGAAACTTTTAAGAGATCACAAATGCTTCATCAGAAGTCAATTCAAATTTTGTAAATAAGATCGCTTAGATTTACACAAATATACTTACAAGGAGAGGGCACGACTTACGAAATTCATTTGGTGTCCGGACTTGGTGTAATAGTAATACTCCTTTAGGGTGATCAACCCTCAATGTAATTCCGTCGAATGGCCAGTCAGTTCGGAGAAAAAAGCCTTCAAAATTCATGCTTAGCTTTTATACAATTAAATTTCAATTTCCTCCAACGATTTCGTAGCTTGGTTGACATATCGTCTGCATACTATGCGCGAGGTCTGAGTTCAATTCATTGATCAACTGTTTTTTTTTTCATTTCATTTAATTATTTTTAAAATTAAATAAACTTATTTATGAAAGGTTTATTTAATATTAAATGATATTTTATGTAATTATTTTGTATTTTATAAAATAAAAAAATAGTGTAACTATATAAATATTTATATTAAATTTTATAAATATATTTTTATATTAATAAATAATATTTGTATTAAAATATATAATAAATATTAAATGATATTATGCATAAAAATTAGTTACAAATAGTTTTATAATGTGAAATACAATATACAATAAATAAAATATTATATATAATATAAAATAATTTATAAAGTATATTATTAATTATTATATTAATCATTTTATAATTAATAACTTTAATTACTCAGCTTGGAAATTTCATAAAAAATTTATATAATAGTTGTCACTTTTTTTAAGAAATCAGAAAGTGTTTCTTAAGAGTAAAAATGGTAGAAAAATTTTATATAGGTGTAACTTAAGTATTTATAAACTTCACTAAGGAAAATAATTGGCATACACTGAATTAAGAATCAAGATGCGTAGAAAAGCAGAAAACTTTGATTAAAACGTTTGCAATTCTATGATAGAAAATGAAAGTCTCATAATAAAAGTAAGCCTCTTTTGGAGTTAGAAAGAAAAATTAATTCATTGAGATGAGAAAAGATAAAAATAAAACGCCCGTTTTAATTTTGAAATTATTCTAAGTCAGAACTCAACATGTGGTAAATTAAATCCACATAAATTACAAAATTACTTGCTGGTATTTTCAATGCAGAGAAAAAACATCAAACTTGTAACAACAATCTCTCTTGTTGATGGCGTCTAAAATGATAAAATTATTCTAATCTAGAAATTGCAGTTTACTTCTTCTCTGTTTATATTTACATAAGCAATTTGAAGGAATTTACGTCAGCAAAATGGAGAAAGTAGAATGGATAGAATAAAATCCATTTCAAAATAAGATAGAACATCCTAAGTAAATATTCTTAAAGATTATTAAAAAAAACTTATTGCATTATTGAGGATTTGATGATGCCTTTTAAAATTGTAAACATTAATATAAAATGATGGATCTAAAATAAATTCTCAAATCACTCATGTACAAAAAAGTTATTAAACACAATTTGCATAATCGTCTTCGTAAACTTTTCACTGAACAATAGTTATATATATAAATACTTTCTTTCAAAAGATTTCAAAGGATTTTATCTTCGAAACGCTTTCCCTCCCTTTTTCTTATCTTTCATTGACAATATGCCTGAGAGCTAAGTAAAATGTTATGAGATTCCGATAATAACGATGACCATGGTTGAGATATAAATATAGGCTTAGAACTAATAAATATGTGTGTTATACACCTACATATTAATTTCGATAATGCATCGATATCGTGTATTGAGAAAATTATTACCATGTGCAAATATGAATTGTAATAAAATCATCGAGAGAAATCTATTTAGTATGTAAATGCTATTTCGGATGAGAGCCACACAAAGAAATTGAAAGTATTGATAATCACATGAAAATGAGAGTTTATTTAGAGAGCTTTCAATACTTCACTTTAATAGGATAGTATTTAGTAGATGTGTGTGATATATCTTTTTATAACTTTATTTGGATATTCTTCTGTTTTTTCTTCTTCCGTGAATTTTTTTTCATTACTTCTGTAAATTTTAAAAAAAGTAATTTAGATTGATTCAATATATTCGTTGAAACTAGATTTTAATTCTATTCTTCAGATTTAAATTTTCAGGAACATTAATATAAAATTCGGATAGCATTATACATCAGTAATTTGAAATTTAAAATAATGTAAATATTTTGATTTGTTACTTTCACACACACACACAAATTCATTTAATTGATTACATCTCTCTTTATACAATATGGTTTTCATTTAGTATGTATAAACAGGAATTAATTCGCTAATTCCTACCCCCAAAAATTGAATTTTTATAACAAAAAAATGAGTTTTGAGTCAGTGATTGTTAACGTCACTCTGTTCAGCTATTCAAGGGTTTTAGGTGACGAACCTCGTCATTTCAAATCATGATCAAGTGTAACAAAGACGACACCTGATCTGGCACCCCTTCTCCTAACTACCACACCACACCACACCAAAGGGAAGACGTTTGAACTCTCGACAGATTTAACGTGCAGTGCTGCTCTACCTGTAGTAGTACTGGGCTCGAACTCCTGACATGATCCGATACCTTGACCACTGGGCTACCGCAGCCCCCTAAGTCACTGAAGATTCGCCGTCCAGAGCAGCAGTCACCAGCTTTCAAAATTTCCCAGACCACTTAATGCATAATTTATATCTTTCGGATCAATAATTATATAAACCACTATATGGAGGACCACTATAACTACATTTTCATTTATTTTTACGTTTCTACTTTCATTTTTCTATATTACTGGAAAGGAATTTCACGAAAGGCAAGACCAAACCAAGTCCGTTACCGCGGCCAATGAGACTTGAGAAAAGAATTTTATGATACTGAAAAGTCGTGAAACACATTTTATCTAAAATTTCTTAAGATTAAATGATCAATCCATGAGATTAATTGAATATTAACGTCACACTGTTCAGCTACACGAGGGCTTTTGGCGACGGACCACGTAATTTTGAGCCATGGTCAAGTGACGTGGATGACACCTGAGCTGGCAACTCCCTCTCCTAACTACCACACCACACCAACGGGAAGACGTTTCAGCTCTCGACAGATTTAACGTGCATCGCTGCCCTACACGGCGGGTCTTTAGTGGTACTGGAATCGAACTCGTGACAAGTCAAGCCACGGTCCGATCAATCTTTCATGTTAAGTGCCCAACTTTGTTCATGCGTTCACCTTGAACTCAGTCTCTCAAATTTGAAATTATTTTAGTTTTCATTTAGTCTGTCATGTGTCCACTCTCTTAAAATACCTGGAATATAATTGCTATAATGAATTACAATCAGACCCTTTAGCTCAGGGCTTCTAAGACTTTCAAAATTTGAGACATAATTTTCAATCATAATTTGCATCGCTCCTCCCCTTCTTCATACAATAATAATGTATGGAATGCAATAGTAATGTACTTGGACGTCGTTAATCATAAAACGACAAGTTATCAAGATAAATATTAATTTTTGTATGTAATTTTGTATATGACAAGCCATAAGAGTCACTAACAAACTTGCTCTTAACTTAATGACGAGAGATTAGTTATCAAATACATTGCAAAGTACTAATACATTTGTATGATATCAGTGTAAATGTGTATTTAATTTTTATTATATCAGAATTATTTTGTTTTGCTACCTTTCAGTGAATTTGTAATTTTTTAAATCATTTATTTTCGACTTTTCGATATGCTCCCACCGAACCCTCGTAGGATTATTACGCTTCCTGGAGGGACGCTCCGGACTGTTTGTGAAACGCGTTACTTTATCTATAAAAAGCCTATGGGAGCTCTAAACGTATAAGTGTTTGTGATTTCTAAATTTTTATTGATGATTCATTTCATTTTATTTTATTTCATAAATAATTTACTTTAACATAATTTTTTAAATAATGCATTTTGTGAATAATTTAATTTTATTAAATTTTTCTGCGATTTACAAAAATGATATTCATTGAGTAACGAATTAGTATCGGCCATATCGTATAAAAGCGTACGCAATTATAGGAATTATTACACTTTCAACTATACCATTAATATTCGAAATATTAATCAGAGTGGGAAATTAAATTAAATCTGTTTTGATGATAATAAATCCAATAGTCAGATTGTGAAATAATTTGCAAACTAATTAATAAGTCTGATTAAATATGGCATTGCAATTTATAATTATTACTCATTAGGTTTCGAAATTATTCCAGCATGAAAACTTATCTTTCAATAAATATGTTTGGCAAATTATAAAACTCTTAGTTAAAATTCACATTTAAGCATTGAATTAAAATTTTCTAAATTGAGTGTTTCCTTAACCAGTGTTCAATATTTAAATAGCACTAACTAAAACATTAATTAATTAAAATATAATAAATATTGACAAAATAATGTATAGGTTTAATCAACTAGCTATTTAATTCAGATCATTTAGAAAACTTACTATTATTTTATTTTGCTTTTCATCTCTTAATATTCGAAAACTTTACTGGATAATTATACTTTATTTAAAATACTCATAAACTTTGATAAGCAATTGTAATAAGTACAATTTATATTTTAAGGATTTTCAAAATGAATATTTAATTAATTTTATTCATATTGAGATGTAAATAAAGGATTTTTAAATATTCAGTTAACGTAGATGTGCTTTATATCAGTACGATTCTTGAATAATTTATTTGCAAAAATTTAACTCATTTTTTAAGGCATCTGACTAGATTCGGAAAACAATTTTTCAAAATTCTGAACAATTTTGTTGTTTTAAAGAACATAAAAAGGTTTAAAGAATCATAATTATTAAATAATTAACACGCATCAGCCCTTATTTTTGAAAAAAAAATCTTATGTAAAAAACATTTTAGCACAAAATGTACAATACTAAGGAAAACAACATAAATAAAAATACATTGGACATATTGTAATTTTAATTCCATTGATATACCTCCTTGATCTATCAGAAGTGTCAGGGAAAAATATTTTACAAGTATTCCAAGTTAATGTTATTGATTTTTCTTCAAAATTATTTTCTAATGAAATTATATATATATATATATATAATGTTTCTTCTATTATGTTCTTCAACTTTATTTACTCAGCTTAAAAAAACAATTGTAGAGTATGATTTAATGTAACAAACTTAAAACCTTTGGTTTATTACACTATAAAGGGCTCATAACATGTTATAAATTTCATTGAATTTTATCGTATTTTTTCGGAGATATCCCATTTTTCATGCATAAATTATCGTAACAAATTTTATTCTTCAATAAATACACTTAAGAAATATTTTTTATAAGTTAAATGAAGTAAATATTAGGAAAACAACTTAAGATTTTCCAGTTCTTTATGTTATTTCTTATTCTTCCTCAGTACTTTTACATTTCTTTTTCTAATGGCCCTGAAATCAAACACCTAATAAAAACCCTTTTCAACTTAGTCGTATAATTTGAGGTATCTGACTACGTTCGAAACCGTATAAATGCAAGTTTTTTTTATATTTAGAGTCACATAAATTAAATCAAACATATAAAATTGTTTTAAAAATATCACTACAACAAAAAAAAATATTTTAATGCATTTTTTTTTCGCAAAAATGAAGAAAGTACGACACATTTTCAAAGCATCCTGATTGTATGGAAAATGCTTCTGTAATAATAATATTCTGCCTATGTCTAGATGAGACATCTGTATAGAGCGAAGTTTTGAAACATTCACATTAATTTCAGAGTTACGATCAATTGACTAACTCAATAACTAATGTTTTTTGTTAAAATTTCTCTATTCTGACGTATTAAAAAATTTGAATAAATTCATTTCTAAATGACATATTTTAAAAATCCTAGTTCAGACTCTGTAGAGAAATCTTAGCTATTTATAAGCAAAATATTATAAAATCAATTTTTATAAAAGGAGAATATTTTGAAAATATAGCATTCTTTCTTCATGTTTTTACCATAAAATTGCATTTAAATAATTTTTATTATATTAATAAACTTAAAATAATTTTGTATGTACATTCTAATTCAGGTAACTCTAAATATCTAAAAATTTATTCTTTTTTATGGGTTTTCAAAACCACGGTTCCGAACGTAGTCAGGTAACACATAAACCTGTATAATACATTCAAAAAGCTTCATATTATATACATTACAAAATCTAATTATTATTCAAATATTTCTACAAAACTCCGCATTTCCTTAAAGGTAACATTACAAATTTGATCTAAATTAAATTCAATATTACTTCCATTTAATATAATACAAAACTATTCTTTTGGTATTTAATATAACTTTCAAATTAGGCTTAGATCTCCTTTTGTGCTGACATAAACAAAATAAGATAACATGATGCATTTGATTAAATATTCGGAAACTTTCAACGATCTATTTCACCGTGTATTTTCTTCTTTGAACTAAAAAAAAATAAATCAATCAAGTATTACTTTTCAGAAAGAATAGCACGACATAAATATTCCCCAATATTTCAAGAGAAGATTTATGACTTACATTTTGTATCTTTTACTGGAAATAATAGCAGTCAGGCTGAAATAGATTAAACGGGTTCATTTATTAGGAAGGTTGCGGCAATTTCTTAATGGAAATTTGATGCTGTTTTTTTTCTGTCAGAAGTTTTATTAAGTTTAGGAACAGCAATACAAATTTAAAATATTAGTTTCATGGTATATAAGTATATTTTCCATAACTTAATTAAAAACTACTTATTTCATTAAAAATAAAGAGTTAGTACCTGAAAGCAAGATAATTTATATATACATATGTATTATATAATTCTGTGTTAAAGAAAATTTTAAGTAAACGCATGTTCATAAAATTTTTTAACAAAAATTCTTGGAGAATATTTTTATTTGCGTTAACATCATTATATGTCAACACAATGGCCTTGGTAGTCTAGTGGTCCTTGTCACGAACTTTCGGTCAGCGTTGTCACAAGTGGGGGTCTAAGTCACTAAAGACTTGTCGTCTAGAGCAGCGGTAACCAACTTTCAAGATTTCGTAGACCACTAAATGCATAATTTATATCTTTCGGGTCACTAATTAAATAAACCACTACTGTAACTACATTTTCATTTATTTTTACATTTCTACTTTCATTTCCATATTACTGAAAAAGAACTTCACGAAAAGCAAGAACAAACCGGCAACACAAAGCAGTATCAACTAACTGAAGTGTTTTATGCTGCCAATTCTCACTTTGAAATGTAAACTTAGATAAACCTGCAAAATAAACTAATAAGTTGCTAAACTCAGAAGGAAATTCGTTAAAAGCAGTAGCTAATTTTTCTCAAGAAAGAAAAAAGCACAATCCATATTTCATAATACGTTTAGTTACTTTCCAGTTTTGAAACTAAATCTTCATAAAAATACAAATAAAGTCAAAATTTTTCTGCAGACCATAAAAATTTCTCATTGACCACTAGAGTGGAGAGAATGATAGACGTTAACCCTAGAATGCTACCCATTCGTCTAGCAGACTACGGCTATAGCAAATGGCCTTGTACCCTCCCCCCCCCACACAAAAAAAAACAGTAAATGTAATTTGCAGCTCAGTACCTTCACATGACCTTGGCTACTACAGATAATGATACTTCTTTTTCTCAAAATATTTCCGCATATAGTATTTTTAGAACAATGTTAGCCTGAGAGACGAATGGGTAGCAATAAAGCTTGGAATTGAGAATCTGTCTTAGTTTTTTCCCCCTGCGTTTTCGAGATGAAATCAAAACGTTTTCGCGAAGAAAACTTTTGGGGTAAACCTGAGGCTATCTGAGAATTATTAAAAGAGTTATTTGTCGACGATAATTTTATTTTTGAGGACAAATCACAAAAAACGAAAATTTTATTTGAAGTTCAAAATCACGAATTTACAGATACCATGATAAATATCTGTTTAGTGAACGCATATGTTATACATGTACATAATATGGCTCACAAATCTGAAAAAGCATTATTTGGAAGAAAGTTTGCGATAAAGCTAAGTGAAGAGCTTCTTGCGCCATGGTTGAAGAAAAGTATAAATGCATCAACTTGGCCCGATCAACAAGGACAATTATCCGTGAACTTTTGAAATTGGAGCAGAATATTGAACCACTTGAAGAATTGGAAACTAAAAACAGGGAAATCTGTGCCTTTAGCCCATATAAGTTGCGCGTAGAATGAAACGAAAATTTTATTTATCATGTTCTAGAGCAATGTGCGGAGAGCACCCTGCTAAAATGCGTAAAGATTGCTTCAAAAATAAATTTTACTTTCTTCCTTATGCGAAGATTGGATATCATGAAATCATCTGCTTGTAGAATAATTTTTTGTTATTACGCTTAAATGAGTTTTAAACTTACTAAAACTCATGTCGTCAGGGAGACGAATGGTTACCATTCCCGCAAGTTTTTCAAAGGGTAGCATTCTAGGTTTAAATCTCTCGAGGCTCTAAATCTTCCTACTGACATGGTGTGAAAAGAAGGTGTGTCAGTTCAGGTGTACATTTGTCAATGGACGGTGGTTCAAATTTACGAGATTAGTCCCTAATATTTCTCATGCTTTTTCAGAGTACGACATAAATTAAAATAATATCCAAAGGAATATTGGTGATGACTCTCACAACTGCGATCTCGAACTGCAATCATTTGATGAGCATGACGCATTAATTTGTCCCACACACTATATTGCAGGATGACTTTGCAACTCTCTTGAAGAGACACTATTTTGCTGAAATACCAAGATTTGATTTCAACATTTTATTCGGAGGTCTCACAGTACACACAGATTGTTTTAAAGAATTTAATCCACTATCAAATAATTATCCTTTAAAGCAATGGTCCTTAAACTGTGGTCTGCGGACCCCTGGAAGTCCCAGAGCTTTCAAGGGTGTTCGCGAAGTTTTGTCATTTAATGTTACGGTTTACTTCGTTTACAGACTATGAAAGGTTCCGTGGAAAAATTGAAAGATATACCATTGTAGACTAGATCAGTGATCCGCAACCCCCGGTCCGTGGATCAAATGGTGCCGGGCCACCTTAAGAACATTACACTATTGCCATTTTATTTAAAGTGGTGCATTTCTCTCGGATTTGCGTAACTTTCCACAGGAATCACTTTATATTGCACGTTAAATCAATTTTTTTCATTTTTGGTGTAACTATATTTTTTATTCTGAAGGCATATTTAAATGTAACTAAATTAAAATTGTTAAATCAAAACTATCTAAAATATAAACAATCAACATGTCCCACCCTCAGTGGGCCGCGGTAAAATTATCAAACGTTGACCGGTCCGCAGCGATAAAAAGGTTAGGGAGCGCTGGACTAGATCACTAAATTGCCCCTAATGAAAAAAAAAACTATTAGAATATGTATTTCGATCAAGAATATTAATCAAGCTTTTTTTATTGTTTGCAACTACATAGCCATTACTACAACGTAATATTCGTAATAAAATATATAGTAGGAATAAAAATACATGTTTCACTAGAATGTTTTAAATATTACTTTTGATTAACAGCACTTGTAAAAAAAAATACACACAGCACCATCATTCTCATTCAAAATTTTAATACAGTTAAGATCATTATTTATGCATTCAAAATTAGTATTTTGAATTTTTTAAATGTATAATATATACAATTGAATGTTTTCTGTTTTCTCAAAGGAAAAAGAAGTGTTAAAAAAGTTTGAACAAGGAACAGACTTAAGATTAAGAGAAACATTTAACCCTTTATCTCCCGACGGTACTTATAAGTACCACTCCCTTTTACATAAAATAACCACTTTTACAATTACTCTCTGACGATATTTAGCAGGAATATTCTTTGAAATCCACTCTTCCAAGATATAGGGCAGCACGGTTTCTATGATGAGTATTTTAGCGGGGGAGGTGAATAGTTTTATAGCATAAATGGCGTTTTCAGCTGACATTTTAATCAGACTGCAAGATTATCATTTTTGCTCCGAAAAAACAGTTAATGTTGTAACGTCGTCAGTAGTTAGCAAACAAGAAAATTTGTCACAGCCTCATTTTAAAATTAAAACAGTATTTAATAGCTTCATATGTTACTAAAAAGTCCAATAAATATGCCTAGCCTGGCGGATAGTCTATTTCACTGGAGTTCAATCCTTTTTCCGAAAGGCACTCCCTAATCCCTTTTCTTTTCCGGGCTCCTCTCCAGTTTACTCCATCCAGGGCTTCCTCTGTCTCACTCCAGGGCTCTATCTCTCTGTTTCCATCCAGGGCTCTCTCCAAGTTTTTCTTCTCCCCGTCCCTTTCTCCTCAAAATTAACCCCTTTTAAACACCAGAGGCGGGTCCACAACACGCCCCTCGTCTTCCTCATTGGCAGGCCAAAAAAAAAAAGGTCTGCCCTCGTCCCCGGGCCACATTCGTCTCCCATTTGTGCGGCAAACACAAACACATTCCTGGTCTGTCTGGAATCTAAGGGCGCCACAATTCTCATCTAACTTCTGAAACTCTTATTCATCACACCACCTGGGTTTTATAACCCCATTTTCTCGGCACCGGCTTTCATACAGGCTTCGCCTATACGTCAACCTATTGTCACCGGCTCTCTTTGGGTATTGTAACTTCCAGAATGGATGTGGGCTTTTGTCCGATGTCAGACAATACACACTGACCCCATGGCCACGGGCTCTTGTTACCTAACGTCTGTTTGGGGCCATAAAACTTCGCATGAATATATGGGTGAGGTTCACCCCAATCGAAGACGTCACAATGTTAAAAGATAAGTGTCTTATTTTTTTTGTACGTTAATGAAGACCTTAGGAAAAGATTTAACTTTTTATTTTAAGTAAACAGTGTATATAATTAATTTTACAGTTGAAATCTTTAATTAATTAATTAGCTCTAACTAAATAAATTTCCCAAAGTTGAGTACTTTGTTTATATTTATCCCTTAATTTTCAATGTAGTGATTCAAAAAAAAATATTGCATGTGAAAAAAACTGCAGTAAATCATAATGCGTTAGATAAAGTGTTAAATTACTCAGATATGTGTTGAAAGTCAGGTAGGATTGTTCAAAACTTCTCTTGTGGGGCCGTGTTAACAAGCTGATATATAAAGGGGGGCCGTGGCAATCGAAATTTTAAGAAACTATAAGGAAATATATATATATATAAATATATATATCTCACTATAAGGAAACGTGAGGGTTTTTGAGGGGCGGACTCCGCAGTTTTGAATCTCGGTCAAGTGACAAGGACGACGTCTGATTTGGTACCTCCCTCTCCTACTACACCACAATAACGGTTAGAAATTGATTCTCGACAGATTTAACTCTCGCATCTGTTTGCTCTATACGGCGGGTCTCTACATAGCCCTAGACTCGAACTCATGACACGCCGGCTACGAGGTCGTGACTATAACCATTGGGTCAGTGGTTCTCAACTTTTATTTCGTTATGGTACACTTTCTTAACAATTTCAAAATTTAGCAGCAGACTAAGATTGTGAAATAAGTTTAAAAATTTACTTATCTGTAATACACTTTGTAAAATGGTTTAGGATATTAATTTTCAATGTTAAATAAAATAATATGTGCGACCAAGACAGCAAAATGTTTATTGAGAAATTAATTACAAATTGATAATAAGAATACATTTATTACGAAATTAGAGCTTGAAGATTTTTGATCATTTCATTTGTATTTGGTCGTAAAAATAATAATTCCCCTGTTATTTCATCGCACATATTTAAAAGTCTAGATCTTTCTTTTATTTGTTTATTTAAAAACGCTGAAAATCCCCGAATTCACACACAAATAAAATGTAGAAAATTGTAATAATATTTTAAAGCTTTTTTGTGGCTATTTTATGAGATACTCTCCGCTAATTTAAATCCAAATTAAATTGCTTGACTCTTCCGAACGTTTTGAACCTGAATCTTGATTATTACAGAGTGAAATTTGTTTTTCCATATCATTCAAAGCTAATTTATATACAGACGTATCCGCGTTATCACAAATGGATTATGAGCCAAATCAAATTTTTTGCATCCATTTTTCCAGGAAAACATAAATTGAATATATCACGAATACCCTTAGTTTATTTCTATAAAACGGACGAAAATGATTCCGGTTTCGTATTTCAATTTTTTTCTCTTAATATAATTAATGATTTTTAAAAAATTTGGCGGCGCGCAAAAATGCCGCGGCACAATGATTGAGGATCATTGCACTAGGCTACCCTGGCCACAAAGAGACCTTGCATGCCAAGGTAAGAAAAATATTACATAATAATAATATTGTATACAATGCAGAATAAGTTGAAAAGAGAATGAATATAAATGCGATGATTCAATGCAAGAACGCAATATAGAGATTTTATATTTCTTTCAAAAACTCTGTTGACGATTAAAAAGAACTCGAAATAAAAAGAGATCCGAATGTTATATAGGTTAAGAAAAGAAATAAAAACACTGTATTTTTTAAGAATCACTTAGCAATCTATAAGACTGAATTTTTAAAAATGTTATAAGCATAGCACTGAAGTAAAATAAAGTCTGGGGTGGTAACGAACTGATTAATTAGCAAACAAATATTTTGCTAACAAATTTATTTTTTCTGCTCGTTTACTTTCTTAAATTATCTCTCTCCAAGGAAATCAAAATTTTCTGAAAGTGAAACAACAATGAATTAATTTAATTAAAGATAAGCTGAAAGAGCGGCACAATACATTAACTCTTAAACTAATTAAAATAGTTTCTCTTTTCTTAGATAGATTTTAATCAAGAGTCTGTAAATAATGAGAACAAAAACAGGCATATGCGAAATCGCATTCTCATTATTGAATTGCTTTCACTTTTCTTTTCCCAATCTGATTATATTGGTCTGTCAAATCTACAACTGTGGCTAACAATTGTTGCGACGTTTATTGATTATAAGATGATTTCTTAAAGAATATTGAATTTTTCTATTTTTCTTAACAATGAGTAAAGTCTCAGATATTATAAGTGGTTTATTTTCAATTAAAAAAAAAACCATTTAACTAAAGAAGTTGATGTGTGTGTGTGTATTGCCGGTCATTGCTGTACATTGGAACGTCGTTTATCCGAATCCATTGGGACCGGACACCATTCAGATATGCAACTGTTCGAATAACCGAAAACCGAATGCGGTTCATGCAGTTTTCAAAACCGGACACAATACGAATATTGAAAATCCCCACATACGGAATACGTGCTTGAAGAAAAAGCAAAATAGGTGCAAAATGTCACAATTTTACCTTTTTTGTGGAAAATAATCACTTGTTCTTCGCTGTACCATTGTACACTTTCGTTTTATCACTGCGAGGTCTCTGATTCTCTTGAGCAGCAGCAGTTGAGTAGTACAGCAAGCACTCTGATTGTTGTTCGGACCACTCAATTTGCGAGACGGTTCAATATTTCAAGTTTTGTCGCATGTTCAAGACGCTGCGCTTCCGTTTTGAATTCGGAGCCATAGCAGTTCACAACTCAACAAAAGAGCACGTATTTACCCCCTCACTTGGAAACAAACTGACCTAATATTCCCCAAATCGCACAACTGAAATTCCCTAAATATCCCTGACCTTGGGTTTCCCCCTCACTTTTGACCTCACGCGAAACAACTGTTCAGCATTGCACTGCGTTCGAAAATGTCTTCATATACAGTACATGCAGTTGAGAAAAAAATACTGGTCGGGATATTGGACGCTCCGGATAGTAAACGTTCGGATAAATGACGTTCTACTGTAATTCTAAATAAGAAAGTCGCTTGTCCGATATAGTGGTTAGTGACGTTGGGGATCTGGGCTAGAATCTCTGAGAAGGCATGGCTGATTGTAAATGTGCTGCATAGGAATGCTCTAAATAGCCTTCGAGTATATTGAAAATTTGAAAACAAAAGATTATTTAAAAAATATTAATTTAATGAAAGTAAACAAACAAAAAATACATTCTGACATAATAAAAAATAGAATACACATTTACACTGATATAATACACTCATTAAAGTATCAGTACTGTACAATGTATTTCATAATTAATTTGACAATACTAAGTTAAGAACAAGTGCAATAATTACCAGTGATACCATAGTTGCGTCATATATAAAACATATGCAAAAATTAAAACTTATTTTGATAATTTGTGTAATTTATAATTAATCCTTTAGTGGCGATTAAAAGTTATGCATTTCGCTCCCCCCCCCCCAAAACCCCCCGTTTTCCCCGTGGGGGGGTTTTGTGTTGTTTTTGGGGGGGGGGGGTAGGGGAAAAAGGAATAAATAAGCAAATCCTCTGAAATAAGTACATCCTTCGCAAACACTGCTTTTTATTGCATTCCAAAGTCTTCGGAATAATTTTATGGATAGCAGTGCTCAGAAAGGATCGTACTTTTGACAGACGTATATATACGTCCTGGGAAAATGACGTTTTAGCTAAGCGAGATGTATATACGTGCGGGTGGAACTTAAAAGGTTTAAATCAAATTGTAGCTTTAGCATCAAAGTATCGTATTATTGTATTCAATACATTGCCATTGTATGGAGGAGGGGGCGATGAAAATTATGATTGAATATTGGGTCGCGAGTATAGAAAGTTTGAGAATCACTGTGATGTAAGCCCCCGTGTGATACTTTGTGTTGCACGGGGTTATAAATGTTCTCAATAAAAAAAAGTGTTCCGTTTGGCTGGAGTGGTACTTTGGAGATGGGGTGCTAGTTCAGGTGCATTCCTCGTCAGTTGGTCGAGGCCCAAAATTACGAGATCCGTCTCCATTAACCCTCGTTTTATTGAGATGTTAATAAACATTTTTTCTCTGGTAAGCAATATAGTAATTCTCAATAAATAAGAAAAATTTAATAAAATGGGAACATGTATATAAATACCACAAAATTACATATAAAATATATCTGAAACTATATAAAATACAAATAACTTAAAATGTTAAAATAATATAAAGAAATGAAATGTGTATATAAATATATAAAACATAGAAGTAAAAAAATCTGAGATGTAAAATTTAATAAAATGTTAATGGAAGATATGTATTATTATTATATTAATAGTTTAACTAATATAAAAATGGTAGAACAGACATAATTTTCAAAAATTCAATTTTAATTCCAAGTAATTTCAAATTATAACAACTTTTATGACTAATTATTGCATTTACTGAAAAATGCATTTTTTAAGTACCTTTTAATGTTTATAAACAGTTTTAGATATTGATTAAAAATTCAGAATTGCTAAGTTCAATTCATTTAATTAAAATACGGAGTTAATGTAAAATTGGTAAAAGAAAATAAAGGAAACATGTAGATTAATAAATATTTTAGTTAATATATATAAATAAAAATGTAAATGATGAATAAAATTCATAATAAATTATTTATGACTCTGTTTTTGATTTAAAAAAAATCTGTCTTTCCTGGATAATTATTATGTACTTATATTTCTTATTAAATATAAGATGAATTACATGAACATTTTCAAGAATCTTTTTTGATAATATAAAATTATAATTCTGACTAATTACAGAATAAAATTACAATTTTCTGACAATATGAAATTATTATAATAGCACGTTCCTTTGTCTATAATTTATAAAAAGTATTAAAATGTATTCTTATTATAATGCTAATTATTCTAATGCATTTTTAATCGACATTTTATTTAAAATTGTAGAAGCTTAAAATTGTTCTAGATACATTTATATCGAAATCCTTATTAACTTATTTACTAGTAATATGAATGATTTTAAAGTGTTTAAAACTCTTTCTTTACATTCTTAAATATCGAAGTGAATACTTTTTTTTCCCTACTGTTAATTGAATTCAGTGAACATACTCGTAATTACATAAACACATTTAAAAAGCATAATTAAGTAAAAGCAAAAAGTTATAGGAAATTTAAAACCCTCCATTTTATTATAAGTTTGTGATTTTAATCATTATATAGATGATATAAGATTCTTCACAGTAAACAAATAAATATATTAATAGTAATATAAATTCAGTGCCATTTTAATACAACTTTAAAATAGTTATGAAAATGAATAAGATCAAATATGAATGACCAGTGGCGCACACAAGGAGGGGGGGGGGGGCCCGCCCCCCCCAAAGCCGTTGATTTTTTTTTGATTTATTATAATTCTAAGTATATAATATGTAAAATTTAATTAAGTATTTGTTATTAATGATTAATTTTTTAATTAATGCTAATTATTTATTCAATAATTAGTTTTTTACTGTGTTTTGTTCCCGAAAATCGATAAAATCAAAAGGAGCAAAATACAAGAATGGTGAACTTTCGACGCCGGCCCCCCCCCCCTGAAAAATTTCTGTGTGCGCTACTGTGAATGACTATAATGTATGCATATAATATACGTTGTCTTAAATGATATTTCAACTGATAAAACAATGAAAACTGCGAATCCATGATTATCTGTCCAAACCATCAAGCCTCCGCTATTGCAAAGATTGATTTCTTGGACATTGGAGGGCAGGTAGTAGGTTTCTGTTTCTCTCCATATGAAAGTACGACCAGAATATATTAGGGGAAGAACATATTACAATAGCGGCGGCTTGGTGGTTTGGGAAGGCATTGCTTTGGATGGCCGCACACACCTCTATGTCTTTGCAAGAGGCACTGTGGCTGTTGTGAGGTGTAGGGATGAGGTCTTGGAGTCCTGTGATCGCCTTTTCATGGGTACAGTTGGTCCTGATTTTATTTTAATGGATGGCAACGCGTGGCACGCAAAGCTCATTTGTTCGATGGATTTATAGAAAGTGAGGATATTCGCCGAATGGATTGGCCAGTTAGATCTTCAGACCTCATCCGTTGTGAGCATGCCTGGGATATTCTGGGGAGGGCAATCGCAACTCGCAACCCCCTCCGAGAACCATCCCAAGCCTGAAAACAGGGTTCCTGAACGAGTGAGATCAATTGCCACAGAAACTCAAATTCCCTTATTTCCGGCGTAAATTCAACTGCTTATCTGAAAGAGTTGGAGTGAGTCAGTGAATATTAACGTCGCACTTTTCAGCTAGACGAGGGCTTTTAGCGACGGACCACTTAATTTCGAACCATGGTCAAGTGACGTGGATGATTTGAAAGAGGGGACCATACCCATATTAAACATTTTGTGTGTGTGTTATATTCTGCAACTGTGTTTCAAACTATTCGACTTATTTGAGTGTTACTCATGATCACGCATGTATATTTTAACTATTGAATGATTTTCTTTTTGCAGTATGTCAGCCTTATATACATACCAAATTTTATTAAAATTTGCCCGGTTGTTCTAGAGATAATACACAAACTCTAAAAATTCTTTTAATTTTGAACACCAATGTAGTTTTATTCTTCGTATTATTGAAGATTTAATGTTGAATTTTTATTTGATCATAATAGAATCTATCAAAAGATAATCATTTTCACACCAAAAAATGGGAAGTAAAAATTCAGTTCAGAATAAATAATTTGTTTAATTTCTTATATATCTTATATTTCTTATATATCTTATATTCTTATAATATAATTATCTACCTGTCTCTATCTTTCTCTATATATATATAAAGAGAGAGGTTTTTAAATTATAAAAAATGATAATAAAGATAAAATACTTCTTGTTCTAATTTGAATAATTATTTGTTAATATAAAATATATAATTTTGTAACTATCTTCTTTGCTCTTGAAAGGTAGATAGCTGTGAATGAAAACGATACTTGCCTTTATTTTTATATCTCAATATCTGTCAATACTAAAATTCCTTGAAGGTATCTTAAAAAAGTAGTTAAAGAAGCTTCTATACAGGCGACTGAGTCACTCACAATTTTCGTAATAAAACCTCAATATAACTATTTACGACCGGTGTAGCATATTTTATATCGAACAAAAAGAAACATCGGAATGTCTATAAATATCTTTCAAATTTTACGCAACCCTCCTATTCATTTATTAACTGGGCTAAAAACCCCTAAAATTCAATACCAGCAATTCTCTCGAGACACTGGAGAAAATAAAAAGGCAGTCCTCTTCTCGCTTGGAGCGTTAAAGCAAGATGAATTCTTACGGGCCCTTTAACCAAGAAAGAGATCCTAACTTATATTTAAAACGCAAAAGAATAAAAAAAAGCAGTCAAGAAAGGAGTAAAGAAGATGAAAGGAAAACAATAGAGAGAAAGAAAAACTCCCAAAAATTGTTCTGTACACCTAACCAAAGCAAAACAAGAAAAGATAGGACGAAAAGTAGAAGAGGAAAGAGTATTTTTGCAAGTATCGCTTCCAGTAATCTGGTATCAGCGAAGGGAGGGGAAAAAAAGGTCGTAAGGTGGCGCCCCCATGCTTCGTGGTAAAGAGGCTCGTAAAATCGGAGCCCGTAAGAGATTTACGAGATACAGTCGCAGTTTGCGAATTTTCGGAATTTTTTTTGTTTTGTTATTATTATCATTTCTTCCCTTCCCTACGAAAATGTGTGGCGTGTGAGACAAGGCCACTGCGATTGTTTGAACGTGACGAAGAGCTGTTTCTGTGGATTACGTCACCCGTGTCTTTTAACGATTGAGACAGCTCTCTAGCTGTTGTAGCATGATTCACATTTACAAAGATGAAGTGCAATTCGGAACTAATCTTACTCTTTCAAGAGCAATATCCAACAAAGGCATTTTAATCTTGTAATGGCAGGTACTGACACATAATTCTCAAGTTGTCTCCTTTTACGCTATGATCGATTTTTAAAGCCTATGGTGCCTGTTACTCTTAGCTCATTTTTTTTTTGTCCTAATGGCACTTATATAACATATAAAACTGAGTGCCTGGCTTAAAATCATCGTGTGATTTGACAGATTGTTACTTAATTTTGATCTCTTAAATATGCATGTAATATGAAAACTTGATCACGAAAAATTCTGCATTTGAAAGGCATATTTAAGCATAGAATTTTTTTTAGTCTAACAAGTAGTTTAAAATCATTAAAAACTGTTTTTTGCTATCGACAGTTACAGAAAAATAAATATTTGTCAAACTGCAATAAGAAGCAGAAAAAAAAATTATTTATTTTTTAACTATAGTTCAATATAATAAAAAAAAATTCTGAAGTTTTAAAAACAATCACATTGACAGAAAAACTGTCATGAAATTAACCCTAGATTGCCCAAAGGAAGTCATTTTGACTGCTTTTTAATTTCGATTAGAAAAAAATTACATATATAATGAACAATTTCTTATAGAATTTTTAAAAATAAATTTGTTTTTCTAAGTGAAGAATTTTTTTTACAGTTAATATTTACCAATAACTTGTTATGTAACTGTAAAAAATATAAAAAAATATTAAAAATTAATTTTAAGCACATTTTTTACACATTATTCATTTTTTCACAATGCAGTTATTTTGACTGCTTTTGGGCAATATAGGTATGTACTAAGTTCCAGTCTTTCTAGTGTTAAATATGCTCTATTCTAAGAGAATATTGTGGCCGTGGTAGCCTAGTGGCCATGGATTCGTGTCAGGTGCATCCTCAGTTTCAGTCCCAGTGTCTCTGAAAATCCGCCGTATATAATTGATGATGTTTGTTAAATTTGTCGAGGCGAAAAGTCCTCCCGCTGGAGTGGTATCGAGGTTTGGAAAAAAAGGGGTGCTATCTCAGGTTGTTGCTCGTTTCATTCTAGGATACATACGAGAGATAGATGAACAGAAACATACAATACAATCACTGAAGAATATAGACTTTATTACAAATGATGATCCCAGCTTAGAACCGAAGGGATGATCTGCTCCATTCGAGCCACGAATCCATTTCAGGCGTGTCCGACTTCTTTTCCCGAAGATAAATCCCTGCCTTATGTAGGATTCGAACCCGAGCCCATTCGACTACACGTCGAATGTCATATTCGTTATACAAGCTAGGTGGCGCCTCCTCAGGTGTACTGATCATTTGACCGTAGTTCAAATGCTGACTTTCTGTCGTAATGCACTGTCTCTTCATGTGACCGAAATTCCATCATCTCGAAGTCACATTAATATTGAAACAGGTAAATTTTTCTGATAATAAAAACTTATGAAAGACGTCCGTTGTCTATTTAGGTGGCAATATATTTAACATACTTTTAATTTAGCTTTCATTAACTTGTTGATTAACTTGTTCTGCATTAAGGTATCCGACAGCGCTCGAATCCGTGATTTTTCAAATGCGTACACACGAATTTTTTGGAAGTGATAACTTCTATTGGCGTGATTTGCAGGTGAGTGAACTTGAATGACCGTCACCCTCGGGATTGTAACGCTCATTCGGATTTTTCGCTTGTATTCGGAAAACTTGTTCCGACGAGATTGTCCACCCCTAAAAAGAAATCACGTGATCTGGCTGTCCTGATTCCCCTTGTTTTCTAATCAGGTTCCACGGTCTTTCGTTTTATGGCGAATTTTCCAATCAGTTGTTAAAAAAAAAAACTTTTTGGAACAGTTTTAGTTTCCATGGGATTCTCTCTAACTTTCATCTTTTTTTTTTGTTGTTTTTTTGATTTTCAACTGTTTAAACATAGATATTTCCGGACAAAATTCACTGCCCTATATATCCTATTATTTATTAATATTTATAAACATATTATTCATTTATTAATAATATTTATGTATTTAATATTATATATTTGTGATATATATTTATTAATTATATTTATTTAATATTATTTATTAATTATATTTATTTAATATTATTTATTAATTATATTTATTTAATATTATTTATTAATTATATTTATTTAATATTATTTATTAATTATATTTATTTTTAGTTATTGATTAAGTTGAATATTCTTTCATTATTAGGTTGTACTTCAATTCATTTATTATTATTTCTTATTCCATACTATTTATTAATATTTCTTTTTAATTACTGATAAATTACTTAATTATTGATTAGTAGACTTAATTAGGTTATATATTCCTTTATTATTTTATTGCTTTATCTATATTATTTATTTATTAACATCTATTTTTTTACTGATTGATAAATTATTCCAGAGTTATTGATTAAGTCGACTATCAATTCTTACACTATTATTATTAATTTACTAAGAGGGGAATTTAAATTTTAAGAATCATGTTTATTTTATATACCTTTAAATATTGTAACTTGTCCCTTCCAACCAGGGGCGTAGCTACCGCCGTATCAATGATACGGGGCCTCCAAGCTACTGGGGTCCCTACGTGAGTAACTACAGTCCTACTAACAGGGCTCCCGTATCTAAAAACGGGCCCCGAAGGAATTTTGATACAGGACCTCCTTAGCTACGCCAGAGCTTCTGACTATGGCTGTATATATATTCGGTTATCATTTGGCTGTATATGTGTTTAGGAAATCGTGCAAACAGAAGGGAGTGGATTGTTTCAATGTTCTTAGAAATAGTTAGGGATATCGATTGGGCTGAGAGAGATTTAGGTCAAATTCTTTAAAAGGGGAATTTAATCAAGATTTTTATCACAATCTATCTTGACGACAAGTGATTACTTTGGTTGTTGTGTGACAAATTTTTAAACATCAAGTGCTGCAAGGTAAGTTAATTCTATTTATATTTAATTTATTAAATGTAAGCAAGTAAGAGATTCTCATTATATTTAAAATTTTATTTGTTTAATTTTAATGTTCATTTGCTTTAATATGTTTCTCTTCAAGGCTTAGTGTGATAATAATGATAAATAGAAAAATTTGTTCTTTACTATTTTGAATCTCTTACAAAAATAGATTTTTATTCTCAAATTCAATGGGCGCGCGCGGTATTGTTAAAATAATCATTATACTATTTACATTTAGTTCTATAAAAATTTGTCCCCTTTCACTACTTTTTTAGTTTAATATTTATGTAGGAAATCTCACTCCTATTTTTTAGCCTATTTTCTAAAAAGGATACATGTTTCATTTTTATGCATCTAGGATTAGAAAGAATCCCGTCACAGATTCATTTTCGTACAAAGGTGGCGAGGGGGTGGGGGAGGCAGCCTTAGATCGCAAAGACGGGAATTTCACTTTAGCTGAGTTGAGGCAGGTGGAAAGGAGTGGAATTAAAGAACTACGTTTCCTGACGTTTCAGAGTGGAGAGGGGGGGGGGAAGTTTCAAAACTTTGTGTTTCCTTGGAAAATTTTTGCCCAAAAAAAAAAAAAAAAAATTGGTAATTTTTTTAAAAAGTCCGTATGTCGAACTTGTTCCAACATTTAACTAATTTTGAATTTAAAATATTTATAACATATTTCAGCACCATAAACATAATGTATCCTTCTTAGAATACTATTAATTAACAAATATGCATATTTAGCAAAAAATATTACTTTATGAGTACAGACATATGAATAACTAATTTTATATGACAATACTAATATAATACCTTTTGTTTTTTATTCGCCGAACTAATCACTGAAATAACATTACAAAAATTCAAGTTTTCACTTCTATTGTGTGGTCATAAGCACACACACTCTTTTTTTAATATTTAGGATCCCTTAGATTAGAATATACGCATGAAATTGTTTGAAGAATATTATTACAATTAAAAATGATTTAAATATAGAATATTTTGGCAAAAAATGAACATATACATATTTATTTTCCCAATATTTTTCTTCTATGGAAAATGCTTCTGTAATAATAATATTTTGCCTATACAGCTCAGACTTCTGTACAGAATATGAACTAGGATTTTTGAAATATATAATTGAGAATTGGATTTATACCCACATATAGTCGAACCTTTATTGCGAAATTTTCTGAATAGCGAACTTTTTTCTGGAACCAAGAACATTTCACGATTTTCTTTGTAAAATAACCTCCTAATAGCGAAGGACATTTTCTGCATAACGAACTTTTTCTCTTGTGATTCAATTTTTTTTCTGCCTATTTTTAAAGTATTTCAAGTTGTTCTCCCTTTTAACTCATTTTATGGTGTCATAAATCTTGAATCGGTTTTATTATGTGCCCAACTCGTCGAATGCAGTAGAATTTGGGGCATTTCCTCCAAAAAGTGCAACATTTAACCTCCATTGTCCAGTTCACTAGAAACATCTTCGCATTCCCCTTTCACCCTCAGCGGAGTTGTCTCGTGTCCCCGTGTCTTTGAGATAGTCTCTGCTCATTTGTAGTGTTAATAAGTAGTACTGATAATTTCGTTTCTTGTAGCTCGAAAATGTCAAAACATGCGTGCTTGAGCTCCAAAGAAAAAAAAATTAATTTTCTTCAGGAAGTGGATTTCTTTGTAGTTTTTCCGTTCTTTCCTTTTTTGATAGGTAAGATATAGAAAATAAATAGATATTAATTAACAAAAAGGTGTGAATAATTACTTTCTTTAATATATAGTGTTAATGAATTCAATTTTTTTTTTGTTTTTTTTTTGTGGTTTCTGAAGAAAATCGAATGATGAACCTCTGTTTAACGAATATTCCGTATAACGAACTTTTTTTCGGGATTTAGAGACTTCGTTATATAAAGATCCGACTGTATTTTAATACATCTGAGTGGAGAGAAATTATAACAGAAAAACATTGATAACACTGATAATTATTTCAATTGGCAGTAACCCTAAAAATAATGTGAATTTTTTCAAAAGTCATAGTTCAGGCCCTCTGGACAAATCTGAACTATATATATATATGCAAAATATTGTTATAAATGAAGCATTTTTCACATAAAAGGAGAATACTTTGAAAAAAGGTAATTCTAAGTTCATTTTTTGCCAAAATATTGCATTTAAGTATTTTTTTTATTGTAATTATATTCTTAAAAGTTTTATAAGCGTATTTTAAGCTAAGTGACATTAAATATAAAAACAAATACTCGTTTGTACGCTTTTGAAAAATCACGATTCCGAACGTAGTCGGATACCTTAAAAGTAGAAATTACAGAATTCGTTCTTTATTCTGTTATTTTATAATCAGTTTCTTTCCAATAATTATTACTGACCATTAGGTATTTTTTTAAAAAATATTTCTACTTAATCTAAGCAAGCTATTTTTATGCTTGATTTAAAAGTTCATTTAGGGCAATATGAATCGGTATCAACCAATAACGTCTATTCTTGCTTGTCAGCAATTTATAAACTCCTAAACAAATCAAAATTCATATTAAAGTTGCTCCAATTTTTAGAGAATGTTGGAATTAAATTTATTTTTACTATTAATCTATTTTTATTTACTATTTTTCCCTATGTTTTTGTTGATGGAAACCAAAAAGAGAAAGAGAGGGAGAAGAATTGAAAAATGAAAGAAAATAAACTAAGGTTATACGAAGTGAAGAGGTAAATTATCGATTACTTTCTTTAATTACTTCTCTTTAAAAAAAACAGAAAAAAAGGATTATTTTATTATCATTTCAAGTAATGTGAAATAAGTGCAATTATTAATGCATTCAATGAGATTATAATACTTTACTTAAAAAACAATAATTCTTTGAATTTTAATTGAATATATATATAGGTGTTGAGAAAAGTTTATAACACCAATTAAATGTTCTAATTCATTTTAATCATCAAATAATTCTGTTAATATCTATAGTTATTGATGTTTTGATTTATTTTCCCCGAAAATATTTCTTTTCCTAAAACTGAAAAATAAAGCAATATTTCATGTTTACAAACTACAAAGAATATGCAATGTGAAATCATATCAAAATTTTTAAAAAACTAATATTTTTCTACATAAGATCACTTATAAATAAGTACTCATACTTTATGTGTAATAACCAAAAATATTCTAAATGTTTACTTAATTTTTAGCATATTTTTTTAAAAAAATATCAATAATACTGAAATAGCAGTTTTTTTTTTTTTTGAAATTGTCTCAATTTTAAAGATTCTTCTTAAGGACAGTTAGAGCTACTAAAAATAAAACATTTGACAAACAGTGAAGCATATATGAAGAATGAGATATTCGAAAAGGAAATTCAAGACAATATTAAAACTACCAACCAAGTAATCTTCTAAATGGTCCGTAACTAATTGGAAAAACTTTTTGAGGTTGGAAGAGAAGCTCAATAAATTATTTTGAGAAAAATAGCAAACACATACATATACACCAGTGTTAGTGATTATAACGTAACACATAAAGTAAAAATCTTGCTACTTTCTAACATGATTAAAAAAACTTATCTGGTTCCAAAAGAAATGTAATTGATCACCATTTTGTGAAACGAGGGGTAAATACTTCTATCTTAAAAAAGTAAATATACATTTTTTTCTATACATAGTGATGTTTTTATAGAAATATTTTTATCTAACCTGTGTGCAAGATAACTTTATTTTACTCATTAAAACTGATTTTTAGTATGGAAGAATAATCATAGGAAATCCTTCAAATATTTTAAGCAAAATATCTAAATAGGGAATATTTAATATAATGATGTGTTAAATGCTAGGCTTGGTTTGTTCAAATTTATATTTTTTAACATTCTCTCAGCAAAATGTTCAATAAATAAAAAAAGGCCTTTACTAATAATAGAAAGAATTTCTCTAGAGTTAAGTATTTTTCAAAAAGAATATTCAAAATTCTTTATATTAAATTAATCAAATGAACATCACTATTTTTCAGTGTAAAATTCAAAATATTAAAAATCAGTAATAAATAAAATCTTCGAAAATTTTTTTTAAAAAAAATCATACCATCTAAGAAAATACATTATCAGATTTTTTTTTGATACTTTATGTCGCAGTGGGAACCAACACGAGGGTTACTAGCAATGAACTTCGCAGTTTTGAGCCACGATCAAGTCACGAGGACGACACTTAAGATGACACCCCATTCTCCAAATTTCCACACCATGCCAATGTGATTAGTTCGATTTAGAATATATATTAGAGATATCCCACGAATAATATATATTTAAAGAGTTTGATGCTTTTTAAATGAGAACAAATTGTATGAAGTTTTTACAAGAACGAGAAAAATTAATATATATAACTGATAAAATGCAAATTTTTAAATTATTGTAAGAAATTTTTTGAAAATACCTTGTTTGTATTATTTAATTTTCCGAGTTAACTTTTACAGAACAAGTGATCGGTATTTTAATCAAAAAAAGGGACTTGTTCAAAGTCAACTAGAATACCCCCCCCCCTCTTTATTGCTCTTTCTGAATATCATGTGTTGTATCAAACAATAATATTAATTATTTAATCAAACTCTTGCTTTCAAAAACAAAAGGAAGATATAAAAATTCCGCCTTTTCCACCTAATGCTTTACTGTAAAGATTCTCATCTGCTCAACAAGGGAACAATACGTCACTTCGTTACCATTACCCGATGACACATAACAGTATCCATCATTGACAAAAAAGAGGAAGCAGAGCAGTCATAAATTACTTATTTCGGGAGATGGCAAATTTCGGGAAGACATCTTTAAGCAGGGTGGGATTTTCGGTTATGTAGCATTTCACCTTTTTTTGTCAATGACTGACTCTTCCAAGGGTGGTCGGGTAATGATTATAAAATAACATGCTGTGTCTTTGTTCTTTGCTGTCCTGAAGGAACTTTTGTGGTTGAGGGAATAATGGATATATATATATAATATAAAAATAGATACTTATATTCGTAACCCTTAACCGAGAACTTGGATGATGCAAAATGAATAAAATATTTCGTCAACTTTTCTCCTCCAGATACTACACCTTCCCAGTAGACTTAGTACCACCTCTGTCTAGGAGGACAGAATCAGTACAATCCTAGAAAACCCCATAAATCACGGCTATTGGGGAATTTGCCTGTTCGCTATCTCTTCTGACTTTCCCTATTTAAATATCTTTGTCCCCCTAAGACGGAGTTCTTATGCCTGTTAACACTAGATTGCCCAAAGGAAGTCGTTTTGACTGCTCTTTTTGATTTCGATTAGAAAAAAATTACATACATAATGAACAATTTCTTAGAATTTTTTAGAATATATTTTTTTTCCAAGTGAAGAAAATATTTTTTTACTGTTAATATTTACTAATATATAACTTGTTATGTAACTGTAAATAATATAAAAAAGTATTAAAAACTAATTTTAAGCAAATTTTTTAACACATTAATCATTTTTTCACAATGCAGTCATTTTGACTGCTTCTGGGCAATATAGGTATACACGAAGTTTCAGTCTTTCTACAGTTAAAAATCATTGCAACACATTGTTCCAGTGTTCTTCCTATGAAGGAAACCCCTTACATTGAAAAAAGAAGTTGAACTCAATAGTTGTAGTTACTGGGTCGTTGAAATATGTCATGTATTTAAATAATTTATATTCCCTTACCTTTGTCTGGACACAAGAGAGTTCAATCACGTGATTGGCATTTGTGGTTTTTGACGAATCAGATGGTATTGTTAAGGACTGAAGTACTAGCCCCTTTTGGTGAGTTGATTGATTGATTGAATATTAACGTTGCACTGTTCAGCTACACGAGGGATTTTGGTGACGGACCACGTAATTTTGAACCATGGTCAAGTGACGTTGGCGACACCTGAGCTGGCACCCCCTCCCCACTCCTAACTACTCCTTTTGTTGAGAGGGTGCAACATAAACACTGAATTCAGTTAGTGCCGAATGGCAATATTGAGAAGAGAGAAAAAAAGCAAGATGTGTGAAATAGAACTTCAGTGAGTGAGTGAATAATAACGTCGCACTGTTCAGCTACACGAGGTTTTTGGCGACGGACCGCTTAATTTTGAACCATGGTCTAGTGACGTGGACGATACCTGAGCTGGCACCCCCTCTCCTAACTACCCCTTTTGGTGAGAGGGCGCAACATAAACACCGAATTTAGTTAGTGCCGAATGGCAATATTGAGAAAAAGAGGAGAGAAAAAAAAAGCAAGATGTGTGAAATAGAACTTCGGTGAGTGAGTGAATATTAACTTCGCACGGTTCAGCTACACGACGGCTGTTGGCGACGGACCTCGAAATTTTGAAACATGGTCAAGTGATGAAGACGACACTTGAGTTGGCATACCCCTCTCCTAACTACCATGTCAAAGAGACGACGTTTGAACTCTCGATAGATTTAACGTGCCTCGCTCCCCTACACGACGGTCTTTAGTGGTACTGAGCTCGAACTTGTGACATGCCAGCCGAGATCCGATACCTTGACCACTAGGTTACCTTAGTCACGCGTGGCCCCAATAGAACTTCGAAACATATAGCTTTAAAATTTTTAATGTTTTTTTAATGTTTGTAAATGTATGTGACGTCATGTATTGTGATCAATATGTGTGGGAAATTAATAAGCCAATTTTGGTTTAACGCTGCTTTTTCCATGAGAGAATAATATACATATACGCTACCCACTACTCACACCATGTTACAGCATTCAGTGAGCAGCAGCGAAAAAAAGGAACTTGGTTGCTTTTTGATCCAGATTCGATTTTTACGAACCTACTCTGTTTGTTTGAAATATTGCCATCCTGCCTTGTAAAGGGTAAACTACACTCGTTTACCTCATTCTGTGAATGCGGTTTTTTTACAATTAGTCAAATATTGTACCTTCAAATCCATACAAAGTATCATATTTCTTACAGGAGGAACTCATTCAATATAAAGAAGGTTATGCAATCGAGATTTAAAGCAAGATAATTGTAAATTTGGAGACAAAGATAAAAGAATTAATATGTACTTGTAACAATTGAATCCCAAGGATAAGATAGTCGTATAAGTCGTATAGTCAAGGATAAGATAGATTATCGTCAAAACTGAAAAATTGATAATTTTTTTCTTTTGAACTCTGTATAAAACTTCCTGTAAAGTCAACAGATTAAGTGGTCAATTTTTTTGTCAAAAATGCTTTAAAAAAAAGGAAAAGACACACTTTTTTTATTGTATTCAACTAAACACTATACTAATTCCCAACTTCACCACAAAAAAAAATGCTTCATGAAAATCATTTTAGTACCATAAGCAAACTGTATCAACTTTTCAAAACACTAGCCTTCAATAGTACACCATAAGAATTAAAAATACGTTCAAATCAAAGAAATAAAATATCAGTGTCCGAACAGCGCAAGGGCAAACCGGTTGTGGACAGCTTTCGTTAACACGTACATCGTACGGGCAAACTGCTTAAGGTGTTAAAAAGAATAAGACCTCGGAATTCAGAATATTTTCAGTCTACAACTTTTTACCTTCACTATTTTAGAGATCAG
>BMAV01012678.1:1379278-1410138 GCA_019973955.1 Trichonephila inaurata madagascariensis
TATATATATATATATATATATATATATATATATATATATATTTATATTAATTAAAATATAAGTTTAATATTTTATAATTAATAATTAAAAAAGTAAATGGAATTATATGTTTCTTGTAAAGTAAAAAAGTAATTCCTCACAAGGAATATTTTGATTTTATAACTTAATTTGTCTTATTTATAAGCCAGCGATTATTGAACATTTTGCTGAAAACTTAAGAGGTACTCATGTATTATACATATTCGCGCTATCTTAACGATGTAAGTTGAATATTGATTTAGATACTTAAATGTTACTGAACAGTTGGGTAGAAAACTGCATTTAACTAAAAGTGAGCTTTAATACGGTAAAGTCTCGAAAACTTGGTCTAATGTGAACCGAAGGATGGCTGAGTTTGTGAAAATGCCGGGTTATCCAGAGTTGAATTAAAAAATAATAAACACAAGTAATTCTTCAGAAAATATTGTGTTACACTTGTATGAATTGTTTGCTTCAGAATACATTAAAAAATAAACTGTCCAAGTACTTTAAAAACAAAGGAAAAATATGTGCTTTATGAAGGAATAAAGTATTTACTACATGAAAAGGAAAAATTAATGAATGCATATTACATAGTGATTTATCTGATCAGACACACCTCAAAAAGTTCTATATGAAGGCATACAACTGTCTAAAATGAAAATCAAGCAGCCGACTTTGCAAAAACTGGCTATTTCTTTTTAAAGATGCATAATATCTATCCGTTGAGGTTTTTCAACCTACAAGAATGGGGTCGGACTCTACTATCTGCTTTTTTGGACTCTACTGTATTAACGTAGTATATTTTAGTATTTATTACTAGCTGTAAATTTTATTGCTATAAATCATTTAACCTAAAAGTATCTCAAATTATTTTTTTTTTAGTTTTAAAGTGTTTATTGTCAGATGAGCATATATTGTAATTTTATAAAAAAAAAAGAAAAGGGTCTCGTTTCGTGATTTAAACGAAGTAACAAGAATTATGCCTGTCAATGACCGCTGCTATACACTTAATCGTCATTTTTACCAACATTAAAGCGTGGCAGCATTCAATACAGATTTAATTATCTTTCACTCCTTGCAGAGGACTGCATTACAATCATATCACTTTCATTACGTGTGCGTACATACTGTAATAAGTTTGACTTTGATATTTTGTGTCCTTTTAAATTTTACCAGGGTTGAATTGGATATTCTCGATCAATTATAGTTTTAAAATGTAATTTTTATGACAGTTATAGACACAAAAATATCAAAGATTCATAACATTTCTTTCTTCCATTTTTTAATTATTTTTATTGCATGGCAGTGAGTAACAAAACGTAAATACACAAATAAATACAGTATCGTCGTATTTATTTGAATCCAAGCCGAACTTTTTTTCCCCAATGTTAATGCTGTTGAAAATCGGGTGCGGCTTAGAATCGTTGACGGAAAAATTCGTTGGGTGAGGGAAACTGAACATGATACTGACGGTTAGAGAAATTACAGGTTCATGTATGTTTTTAAATTCTTTAATACTGGTAAGAAAATTAATATATTTTTTCCCTTTTTATTAGTTCACATTTAATTTTTTTTAATTTGGCAAATATCTAATAACAATAAGGCTTTTTATACTATTTTTTTTCACTAAAAATTTTGAGAATTAGGAGTTTTGCTTAAAATCGACGACGAATTATAAATTTGGATATAACTAGGATAATTTCATTTTGTTTTTTGAACGATAATGTTTAATAAAATAATTGCTTATTATTTTCAATGTGTAAGGCATCAAAAATTTCCAATGACATGTTTTAAAATAAAATTTTTACTGTTATCACTATTATTTTATGTTAATAAAATGCATTTATAATGTCGGTGAGATACCCAAAGTTTTTGTCTTCGTGATACATAGTATATTTTTATATTTCTTTACATTTTTTACTTGTATATTAACGATATGTAATGTCAGAAGTTTTAAAATATATTATCCAGGTAATTTATTTGCATTTAAATATAAGTATATATTCCACATATAAACTTTGACAAATATTGTTATTATCTATTTAATAAATAATCAGCATTAAACATAGCCATACTTTCAAACTTACACTTAATTTCCATACATTCTTGTAAAATGATTAAATTCACAAGAATAAATCTCTCTTAAATCTGAGTCATGCCAATCGATTTCCATTAATATATGAAATATCTTACAGGTTTCTATAAATAATGTTCTTCTTTCTTCTTACTTTAGATAGAAATGTCATCTCCTACTGACAGTTAAAGTCAAGAAAAAGAAATGTCTGCTTAAACGAACTTTAAAAGACAACCTAACCAACTGAAATCGTAATGGGGCTCGTCTTACCACTTACGAACTAAAAAATGGTTCATTGCTTTTTTGTCCTGAGAACGAAACAGAACTTCCGCGCAAGAAAAAGAACTTTCTGACTTTTTTTTCTACATTAGACAGAGAAAGTTCACTTTTGTCTCAGCTGCAGAAAATAAAAGAGCTTCATTACGCCGCGGTAGGATAACTGGAGGATAATTTGTTTCTGGACTGCAACGACGAAAGGTCTCGGGTAATTTGGAGTAAAGAAGACTAGCATACGTTAAGGTGTATTTGAAACAGAAATGCTTCATCAAACTCTCTCAGCGAGACCCTATATTACCACTGAAACATTCGTATCCAGTTTTGGAAATTTACAAATCAAAAGTTATTTTATTTCTGTGCATAACTTCTATATCTTAAAGTAATACAGATTTAAAAAATATTAAGGTATTGCATATTGAATTGCATTTAAAATATTGAAATCTATGTAAATAGATGTTAATAATTACAGATGTTTTTAGGTATAAACAGAAGAACTTCCAAACTTCACTGTGGTGATGTGCCCCACTTACGTTGTACATGTGTTGCAGATTTAAATTCGATAAACTCTTCTGCTACTTGCGCTTGTTCTTGTAGCGAAGCCATTTTGAAACGAGAATGATGAAAATAAGACACTTCGAGAATGAGACGCTTTGCCATCTTTGCTTTTCATTAGATAGAAACTTTAATTTTTCTTCAAGAAACATAAAAACTGTAAATGAAAATTTTTGCTTATTTTTAATTCATTTTAGAAAGTGTAGTCATACTTTTGAGATACCCTGTATATTATTCGCCAAAAGTGTCTCGTTACAATTTTGAATTAAATACTCCGCTAAATAACATGAAAATTGTTGTATGAAATAATCCCAAATGATGTTACGAAACTTGTAATACGAAATAGCTGTGCAACAGGGAAATATAAATTTAATTATATTAATAACTTTCTATTGGACCATGCGATGAAATTAGTTCTGGATGAACTGGTTGCGGTAATTGAATAGATACTGTACTGCTGTTCACACCTGGTGCAACATTAACATTTAAAAAAAAATATTATTTTAAGAAAAACATTTCACTGTTTGTGTTGTACTACTAATCTGCAACGCAAATAAATGGTTTCGGAGAGGTAGTGATACATTTTAATTATAAAAGTCCATGGATAGTTGTTATAATGTTTATAATCTGAACATAACCTTTCTCGAAAGCGTCTGAGATGTATTTCTGTTTTTTCACTCTGAAGTCTCAATGCGGAACGAATTTGATCACGCCTCTAAATGTCACGTCACACAATATTTTTTGTCCAACTGTTATAGCTGAAATTATAACGTCATCTGTTGGTTTCATAGTTGGTACAGAATTTGGGGACGGCGGAACTTGCAAGTATAAAAGATATGTGCGGGCCCCATTTTAAGTCTCTGATGCTCCGACCTCTGTTAGGTGAAGCTCTAACTTTCCTAGAAATATATGTGGGGAGAATGTCATCTTGTACTCCTACACCATTCTTATACCTATAATAGCTTTTATCGGAATATTTAAGATACCCCACAAAAAATCCATTCCCAATTGCCTATCACTCCTCCCAAATAAAGAAACGATAAGATATTTTAAAAAAATGAAAGAAAACTTGCTCTTTAACTTTTATAATATAATGATCTAACAAATTATATGAAACGCATGTAGTAAAATACTATTTGTTGTTGTTGTTGTAGTAGCTAATGCCACCTGTCTGACGTAGTCAGAACGAGGCCCACGAAATTCATCGTGGCAAGGGGCTAGAAGTACGCCTGTCGTTGGCCTAGGCCTTGAGCATCATACAGGTAACAGTACGAATTAACGGATAAAATACTATACTCGGTTTTGTATACTATTTAAGTATACGAAAAGAAATCTGGTGCTTAGTTTAAGAGGTCTCAGGGGAGTTAATTTTGTCTCGAAGGCTGAAAATATAAACAATTTTCAAACAGATATAATTCTTTGAAATCAAAATTAAATAATTCGAATCTCTTAAAAATTATTTACAAGGCAATAAAGTTTAAAAAAAGTACAAAATGTTAAAATATAATCTTAGTTTTAAAAATTATAAGTATATAAGAAAATAAGAAACATTTCTGTAATAAATATTAAGTAATGTTTACGTTATTTTCTAAAATAGTAGCCTTTGATGTATTAATCTTTGTGTGTAGAATCACAAAATATATCTTACTTTTTAAACCCAACCTAATTTTAGTATATTATATATCTTTTTTTATTTCAAAATATTGAAATATTTCTTTGAAAAATATTGAAGTATTTCGTTGAAAAATATTGAAGTATTTTTTTAAGCACTTTTAAAGTAATTTTTTATTTTTTTAAAAATATAATTTTTTCCTGATTATATAAAAATAGCTACAGTGTAATAAGGACACATACACATTTAACTTTATAAACAAACTTATTACTAGTATATATATTAATTAGAGCTACTATTTTAGAGAATAGCATGAACAACGTAAAACTTAATTAATATTTCTTACAAAAATGTTCTTATTTTTATATGTTTATAAGTTTTAAAATTATGATTATATTTTAAACACATAATACACTTTTTTGAAGTCTCATTCCTTTATGAATAATCTGTAAAATATTTGAATAATGTAATTTTAACTTCAAACTATATAAAAACTTTTCATATTTTCAGCCCTCGAGACAAAGTTAACACCCCTGAAAATGATAGAATAAAAATAAAAATGGTTGAATCTTTGTATCTAAAAATATATTGTTTTTGTAATATTTATTTAATTACAAATTTATATTAAAATTTATATTATTCTTAAAAAAATTCAATTTAAATATCGAAATACCTTTGAGAACGATGCATTTATTTATTTGTTATTATAATTACAGAAGTTTTGAACTGAGAGATGCGATATTTTGGTGTAATTTTTAAAAAAGTTATTCGCTCAGGAAAAAACTGATGAATAAATTATACTAAGAAAGAACCATAATGAAATTAATATCTAAATAATAAGTTAAAATCCGTCCAAAATAGAATTGTTTATTGTTTTTGTGTTAAAAATAGTGTGTTTTTTCCTTGTACCATGATCACAATGAGCTGCAAATATTTTTTTATACACATATGAGATATAGATTTGTTGCAAACATGAGAGAAACAAATGTGCATATTAAAATATTCTTACCCCTTTAAATGATGAAAAAAACCATAACTTATCCCTACACTTCTATAATACGTTTATAGTTAAAAGTTGGTACAAGTAGTATTATTAGTAGAATTGCGGTAGTATATACCGTAAAATCCGGCGTATAACGCGCACTTTGAACACAAAAAATAAGATCGAAAATTAAGGGTGCACGTTATACGCCGGTATAAAAACGATAGCTTTAAAAATAACAAAAAGGATGGGCATAAAAAAATTTACTTTTAGATGTATCGAAACACTGTTTATTTAAAAGAAACGACTTGCCTTTTGAACAAGAACAGTTGTAATTCTAGAAGTATACTATTTTTTCAAAAGTCTAGCATAATACCTCGAATCGAATACTTCAAAACATAAAAACAATGTATATTAATACTTCAGATTTCTTCGTTAAAAAGGGGGTGCGCGTTATACGGCGAATATACCTAAAAATTGAAAAATTTAGTTTGAAAGTATAGGTGCGCGTTATACGCCGGATTTTACGGTATACATATTGATCAAATATAAGAAATAATCTTTAGGAACCGATATAATGAGAATAAATCGTGACATCAATTTCTTTTAGAGAAGATTAGATTCATCATAAAATACGTTGCTATTAGTTTAATATATAGGAATACAAATAATAATATTAATAATAATATACTTTCTTTCAACAAATGTTCTCAATTTTGTTAATTAAGTTGGATGCTGAGCATATGAAAAGAAATTATATATAATCAGCTTTGCGCACAAAATATAAACCTATTGTTCATTATTGAAAAACTGGAATATATGATAACTAAGAGTCAATTTATTTTTGGAGAAGGCAAAGGAAATTTTTTTATTTTAAAAGGAAATAGGAAATCATGAGGCATGCAAATTGATTTTAGTAGCGTTTTGTTCAGAATCTCTATCAAATCTAGGATGCTAAAAGGATCATACCATTTTTTTAACAGTATATTTTTGTCTGCTTATAAAAGCTGATTAAAGTTGATATTTATGTTTGCTTAACTTATTAGAAATTGTTATCTAATAGATGCACTGTAAATCGCAATCAATTTAGAGAAAATTATATTATTTTCCTATATAATAAAAATACAAATATTAAATTTAAGAAACATGCAGAAACACAAATGTTGCTTTTTATACAATGTGTTTCTTCCAGCTTTTAAGACTAGAAAACCATAAAGAACCTTATTGTTTACGTTATGAGTAAGTACGTTTTTTTTGTGCTTCCATGACAGATATCAGAAATTCTTGAGCCGTGATTCTTTTAAAGATATATCAGAGTTATCCACAAGAGTGCATGTCATTCAATGCATGCATAAAATTTTTCAGATTCACATGTTTGCTTATCATACTTTAATAATAATTAGGAAGAATTTGGTAGATTTATGTGTCGAATAAATATTTTCCACTTTGAGAGATTTTGATGTCCGTGATAAAGTTGCAGAAACTGTTTATAAATCAAATTAAGAGTTTATTACCTGTCACTACGCGTTCTTGTTTCGACTGTGATTTGTATGGAGGAGAGTGATATATTGATATTTGCTTTCCTTCTGCACGAACTACAGTATTTCAAGTTATTTGTTAATTAATTTGTTTTATAATTAAAGTTGAATATTTGTTAAATAATTGAAGTAATATTTGATGACTTTCACATTATGATATAACTACATGACTAAGTTATTTACTAATTAAAAGGAAATATTTATTGAAATTATTAATCATAAAATATTTTTATATCAAATATTGTTTTCTACAGAAACTATAGTAATGTCGTCATGAAAAATATGAATTTTATACAGATACTATAAAAATTAAACCGTAAATATTGATTGATTATATTAATTTTTGTTAAATGTTACAGAATTAATTTTAAAATCTGTTTGTATTGAACGAGGGAGTCATCATTACTTAAATGATTTTCAGAAAAATATTGCAGATATTCATGCATTATCGATACTATCATAGTACATATCTATCAATACTATCATACTATATCGATACTACATACTAATGTTTTCATGGTAAAGTAAAAAAAAAAGTGATTGAAGTTCAATCTTTTTTAATGAAAAAATATGTTCTAAAATTTTTAAAAAAATAATTGGTGAATAATTACACCACTGTGAATAAAGAAAAAGAACAATTGTTATAAATTTTTTGCGAACACATTTTTCTAAGTGTGTGATTGTTTGTTTCGCGTCAGACTGACCACCTGACCGGAACATCTGCTCATGCACCTCAGCGCTTAGGTTCACGAAAACAGATGGACGCAGTAGATCTTGGCCCACCATTGGCTGTTGCGCCAATGACTTTAGTTTATGTATGTAGTAGTTTATTCGTGTAGTTTTAGTATGATCGTATATTAACGAAGGACTATACATCAACAAGAGGGCTATTGGCGAAGGATTTCGCAATTTTGTAACATGGTAAGTTGATGAAAGTGACAACTGAGCCAGAGCAAGCACCCTATTTCCCGAACTACCACACTACGCCAACAAGAGGATTTAGAGCTTCGGCAGATTTGAAGTACATCAGTCCCTCTTCATGGTGGGTCTTCAGTAGTACTAGGGCTATGACATGCTGCCCTCGATTTCGTAACCATACGGAGTTACCGAATTTATTCTAAACACACGCATACACTACACTACTACACACTATATACTGCAAAGAGCAGTAAATATGTAGAATTATCCTTAAAATTTAAGATAAGAATTTATGTCGTTTTAATGATATGAAATATGTTTTTTTAATTGAAAAAACAGATTAATTCAAACAAAAATTAGTTATGTATTAAATTATTCGTATTTTTGTTACATCAAAATATAGTATTAATGTTTAAATTATTTTCGATCTGAAAAAAAGTTTTTAGTTCAAATTTTTTTCCTTAACTTAAAGAGAGAGCATAGCTTTTAAATATTAAAGACAACATTTTATAAATTTTATAAGGATTCAACTATAATGTTTTTATTTATTTAGTGCTAAGAATTAGAAAGTTATGCATAAAATTTGTGAAATTAATGTTTACAATACAACTCTTACAGTTAAAAATAATTTGTTTCACTGTCCTTCGCTTAAAACATGACTGTGGTGTTAAAAGAAAAAAAATATTTAAAAAAAAAAGAATCATTTAAAATAATAATTTTATGCTTTTGAAAAAATTAACAAAAACGTAACAATAAAAAATTATGCATAAAATGGCCTTTACAAAAGTGATTATTCATATTAATGGTTCTAAATTTTTTGCATAAGAATATCTTGACCTCAGAAGCGGATAATAATTCTTACTTGCTTTCAAAAGTCTAGATTTATTAAAGGTAGTCGCCCTTGAAGAGAAACATAACTTGCATATGCTATTCTATTGCATCCAAACTCATAAAAGAGATTTTCTTTCGCGTAATTCGTTCCGTAATTTTCTTTTTTATTGGGCAATTAGATTTGTCTGGAAAAAAAGGAAACGTCTCAGTTTGTGACTTGACGCTTCGGTAATTCTTATGGATGTTATGTATATGCTGATTTTAAGGGCAAATGTTCCCTTCTTTCACTTGTTATAATGGAAAAGGGTTTCTGCTATATCTTTGTTTAGTGGTATTTTTGGCAGAATTCAACCATCATTCTTTGTTTTCCGGAACATCAGAAACATTTGTTCTACTTTTGTTCTGTGTGTGTGTGTGTGATTCGGGTTTAAATATTTGAAAATGGTTACTCCATTGAAATGCGTCAATTTCTTGTTTAAGATTCGGAACTAAAATTGTGAGATTTTTCAACAAATTTTTTGAATATTGAAAGGGGCATAATCAAATGATATCATTAAATTTTATAAGAGAAAATTTCTAATCCGTAATAAATATATAAACCAACTTTAAAATTAAGGGCAGTAGACGTTGGTTTGCATTGCAACAGATATAAGATATCTTCATGAATTAAAAACTTGTTTCTAAAAAGTCTCTTTTTTCCTTTTGAAACGTTGTGTGAGTCTCTGTGTGCATGAATATGTGTGTGTGTGCGTGAGTGAGTGTGAGTATATGTGTGTGTATGTGCGTGTGAGTATGTGTGTGTATGTGCGTGTGAGTATGTGTTTGCATGTGGTGTGAGTGAGTGTGATTTTAGTTGCATGTGTGTGTTAGTATATGTGTGTGCATGTGAGTATGTGTTTGCATGTGTGTGTGTGTCTGTATGTGTGAAGGAATTTATTACATCAAGGGTTATTTTGAACTTTAGGAAAGAGTCTATTTTTCGTCCATTCTCTATAACAGTTGATCTCAAACTTATACATCTTCTGAATTACCGTAATGTTTTTTAAATCCTAATGTAAACTACCTATCAAAAAAACAACCCACTTTTTTTAAAAAAAATCTTAAATTTGTTAATCGCCTATAACTTTTTATTTCTAGTAAATATGATGTTAATTTTGTTAAACTGTATATAACAAAAGGAAACTGAAACTAAATTATATATATAGGAAGAACCTGAGATGTAGTTAGTAGCAAATAACAAAATGAAACTGAAACCTGAGGTGTAGTTAGTAGCAAATGACAAAAGAAATAACAGATTTTATTTTACTAAAGTATCCGACTACGTTCGAAACCATAATTTTTAAAAAGCGTATAAACGAATATTTTTTTTAAACATTTAATGTCGCTTAGATTAGAATGCACGGAAAAATTATTTTCAGAATGTTATTACAATAAAAAATTATTTTAAAAGTGATACTTCGCCAAAAAAAGTACATATAACATTACCTATTTTTAAAACACATTTTTCTTTTGTGAAAAATGCTTCTATAATAATAACCTTTTTGCTTATATATAGATCAGATCTCTGTACAGATCCTAAACTAGGATTTTTGAAATATATAACATAGAAGTGGCTTTATCCATATTTTAAGATATCACAGTGAAAACATTTCAACAAAAAAGACACCGATTATTATTATTTCACTTTGTATTAACTCTGAGAATAATCAGATCTAGTTCAGGCTCTCTGGGTAAGTCAAAATATTATTATTATAGAAGCAATTTTCATAAAAGGAGAATGTTTTGAAGTTAGGTAATTCTATGTTCCTTTTTTGCTTAAGTATTATTGCATTGAAATAATTTTTTATTGTAAAAATATTCTGAAAACAATTTTGTAAGTGTATTCTAATCTAAGTGACATTAAATATTTCAAAAAAAAATATTCGTTTGTACGCTTTTGAATTATCAATGTTTCGAACCTATTCAGATACCTTAAACTTATTAACTTTAATAAGAAATATGGAACTCGCTCTCTTTCTCTCTCTCTCTTTTATCACCGATACGTACTTTAATCTACCATTTGAATACAGTTGTACACGTGTTCATTAGTAAGTCTGTTCCCGTACTTATTTTAATAAAGTTAACTTTGACGTGATCTAATAAAAATGTCCCCACGAGCTACAAATAGCTCTCGATTGAATGTTTTTATAAGTACAATTTGAGAAAAGAAAAAAAAAATAATCCACAATCTCTCAGCTTGGGAATTGATATGGAAAGAATAGTTTGGGTGCTATAATGTGTTAAAAAGAAGAGAAATAGTTACTTTTAGAAATAGCGTAGATATTTTTCAAGAAAGCTTGGCCCCAAACAGAGTCGTTGAGTGAGACAAGCGAAAGCTCTTAATATATACTTTTTATGCGAATAAATCTGTCTAAACACAGGGTTCAAGCCTTTTTAATGCGAGAAATAAAATGAAACTGTCACTTAGAAACAGGACATCATAATTAAATTTCAAAGAATGAAAAAACACACATAAAATTATATTTTAAATTAATATTGAGGTTGTGTAACATTACATCAAAATTCACTTTTTGGTAATGCGGTGCATGTGTGTGTGCCTTTGTGTCTGAATAAGTGTTCAATGTTTTAATTTTGTTGTTTACTTATTTATTTTCTATTTTAAAATCTCTGTTCTTTGGAATTTTATCGAGTTGCTAATCTTCTCCCGCCACTAGGACGTAACCGATCGACACTTATCAAAAACGTGACTTACTTGATAAACACAATATTTATATTATAAATTATTAATGCTATAAAAAATATTTTTAGTGAGTGAAGGAATATTAACGTCGCACTATTCAACTACTCGGGGTCTTTTGGCCATGTCATTTGATCTCGTCATTTTGAACCATGGTCAAGTGACGAGGACGACACCTGAGCCGGCATCAGTCTCTCCTAACTTCCACTCCACACCAACGAAAGGACATTCGAGCTCTCGACAGATTTAACGTGTATCGCTCCCCTACACGTCTTGTCTTCAGCGGTACTAAGTTCGAACTCATGACACCAACCACGAGTCAATAACCTTGACAACTAGGATACCAAGGTTGAATACTTTTAGTAATTTGTTAAGTAGTATCCCTATATTCTGTTTTTAGGAAGCAGATAATACAAAAGAATTTTTTACCTCTTCCTGAAATTCTATGTAATTATTTTAATATCCCCATAGAATATATCCCAGCCTCTCTCTACACCTGACTTTTTTAAAAAACTTTGTGGGGATCTTACTATATTATAAAATTATAAGTGTTGTTGTTACTAAATCCACTTGATCGGCAAAGGCCAGATCAAGGCCCACGAAATTAATTACTAAGTGACCCCTGTCGTTAGCCGTAGCTTTGGGCACCATGCAGGTGACAGAACGATTTAGCTCAGTTTTACCTCAGTTTTGAGGGAGAGTACCTTGGGGGTGGTCAGGGGCTTTCCACCTCTCTTCCCCTTCAATTAACCTCACGAGAGGACTTGCGGCTCGACGGCTATTTAATGTATCTCCATGCCTCGAAGGAACTATACATTTACAAACATCCATGTCTTCTCCGGGATTCGAACCCAGGCCCAACGGCACAGCAGTCAGTGTCTCTAACCACCATACCGGATGGGGGACATAAATTATAAGTAAGTACTTATAAAATTATAAGTAAATTTAAATTTGGAAAAAAATATTATCTATAAAACGTTTTATCCTCACTTGAAACTGAGTAAATATAAAATTTGCGATAGGTTTGCTATGCATACCAAACCTTATCCCTAAAAAGAAGACAAAATAAAAATTTAACTGATTAAGTGTTTTTAGGACTTGGAAAAATAGATCAAAATCGGTTTAAAAGTAAAATTATTCTCAAAAGCCCATCACAGAGCTTTTACAATCAGATAAGTGATCAAAGGTCAGATACATGCCCTTTCTCAAGAAATCACACATTTCTCTCCCAAAGGTGATGCTCTTTTAGATATGTAGATGCAATAACATCTAAGAGCGTACTTTTAATTAAGAAACAATAGTACTCTCTATGTTTCCTCTCTATGTCTCTTTACATATAGCTTCTGTGTAATATAAAAGACCGTGCCTATATGTTAAAGGTAAAACACTGTATCTAAAGAAGCAGAATATTAAAGCTAAAGTATGAATCTAATTCAGACTTAAGAGATAAGATGTTTTCATGTACAAGAATGTAGTTTCTTTCATATTCTTATTTTGCAACTCATTTGCATTGCTATGTAGCAGTCAACTATCCATTTCGTACTAAGGCTGGAACTTATATATAATAAAACACAAATACAAAGCTTCTTTTGACTATCACTAATTTACCTAATTTCGTTATTAAGAGAGATTTGAAAATAATTAAATTTACCCAAGAATAATTACATATATGATAGAGCTTTCTTCTGTACATATTTCCATACATATATTATGCACTCTTTTGAAATAAGGATTTGTGTTGCTTTAGTTAGAGGATCAAGGGTTTATTGTAGCTTCCCATTAAAGGATTAATACGGTACATTTAATAATGCGCATGTATTACTGTAGGAATTTCCAACTTTTGCTCTTAATATGAATTTATAGACTTTCTCAATATGTACTAAGTAACTAGTTTCATGCAATATAACTTGCACCTAGTATTACTCTAGACATTTTTTTGATAATCCATTTACTTATTTTTACAAAGAATACGCTTGGCATTTATCCTTTCAACACTAAATCACACTAAACTCAAATTCTTAATTTATTTCGTGTATCTATTCCCAAACATAAAATAACATCAAAAGATCGAAATAACTATATTCCTTTAAAAGTATTTTTTCTAATATAGTTTCAGACTACGCAATTTATAACAATAGGAGATATTTATTTATATCACTGAAAAACGTGAAATTGCTTAAGTTCTTCAACAATTTTATTTCCTGTAATCATAAAAATAAACTTGGTGAACTAAGGTGAATGAGAAGTCGCTGTGGCGGAAACTTCAAACGAAGGCACTGGCCCACGAGGGGCTGTCCTGCCTTATATGATGATGATGCATTATAAAAATGTTATTAACAGAAGTGGAATAAGTAGATGAAAGTCGTCTTAGATTTTTTCTGTCATTTTATGATGTCCATAGAAATATTTTTTTTTCTTTCAAATAGGGCTGTGTGTTGCTAATTACCTTTGCAGATCCAGTACAAATGTGTTAGTTCGGCACTATGTACTAAACCTTTTTTTTCTGCCGGGCCGCATACATATGATGGCTATTTCATGCGGGCCACAACATGATGTTAAATGGGGAGGGGGGGGGGCGAAATGCTGTAAGACCAAGATAATAGGCAATTTAAAATGTGGAAATTGATCAAATCATTAAAACTTCTATTTTGCTTTTTTTAATTATTTTTTTGCATTTTTATTTTTGTCACTGATTTTTTCTAAATTGGAAGCATTTAAGAATCATTCTTTCACAATTTCTGCATCAGTAAACGGTTTCATATGATTACCTATGATATAGCAAATTTCATAGGGTGCCTTTGTTATCGCTGTGACATGACCACTGATAAAACACTTTGTTGCGGTTTTAAAGATTATTCACAAGAAAGCCCATTTATCACGTCCTGAAAGAGATCTTTCAGGAAAAGTGTCATTAAACAATTCCTGTTTATTGGTATTTTTTAAATACACTTTCGTGACAAAACAAAGAATTACTGAACCATGCTTGTTTTTCACTACAAAATAGTCAATTTCTCATTCGTCTTGAAACAATCTACTACTTGCAAGATATGAAAGATAGTTAAAAATTAGTTCCATTCATAAAATGGTCGCTACTCTACTGTTGTCTATTATTACTAATCAGAAAAAAAAATATCAACTCGCACCCATACGACATCGACAGCTAAAAGCAAAATTGATATATTTGATTTTTTAACAAAGAATTTCCCATCAAATTTTCATAAATGAATGAATTTTTTAGAGCAATGGGCCACTTAAAAAGAGCCGGTGGGCCGCAGGTTAAGTATCACTGATGTAGATGAATACCAATTGCCCCAATTTAGTTTTGATGCCCATCTTATTCCCCAGTGGGAGGCGCCTGAGCTCTGACGATGTGAAATCTTTTTAGGAATTTAATTTTTCACCCAAGTCAAACATGCACTCTAGTAATTTTTATCATACCGCATAATCATACAACATGGAAGCTGTGGATTTTTTGCATCTTGAAAATCCACCGACATGGGCCAAGATCGATCCTATAAACTTATGGGTATGAGTCCAGCACCTAACCAACAATGCCACCCATCCAGCCACAGAAATTAATTAAAATGAAAAAAAAAAAAAAAAAATTTCTTTAAAAGATAAAGCTTTGCGAAGACCCATAAAAACGTAAGTAAACTCTCTCACATAAAAATGTTATATTAAATTTTTGTTTATTCAAATATCAAATTTATTTGAAGACGAAGCATCGTATTCAAATACCATATTTCGTTGGTTCAAATATCATTGTCTGAGATCCAACAGAACATATTCCTACTTTTAGCAACATATAAAAGTTACGCTTCGCAGTACTATGCAACAAAAACCCTTATCAATAAATGAAACAAAAACAAATTCCTTCGAAGATATCCATAATACAGTGTCCCCAAAGAATCAGACTTTCTGTGAATAATAAATGGGATGACCTCTTTTCTCTTGAATCCCATGGCTGCTATCTTGACTCTAACATAGTGCTATCGAACATGACACAGGCTTCAAAGGAACAGCGCGTTTGAATTATATTCCAATCTCTAGAATAAATATCAGATAAACCGAAATAACTTAAGCCCAGAGAAATAATTTATAACCATTTCCAAAAATTCTTCGTTGTTAGAGTTAGACTGAACAGGATATTTCGTGTGTAGAATTGATATACGATTTACAATCAATTTAGGAGCTTATCAATACAATTGTTTATACAAAACAAAATGCTTAGCCATCAATTCAAATAACTCTTTAGAAAAGGTCAATTCGGTTTAAAAGTCGTATTGTTTTTATTTTTGCCTTACTACTACTATTGGATATGTTTAAAACATTTTATTTTAAAAAAGAATTTATTTCTCTGCAGTTTAACCTCTTAAGTAGTCAATTTTTTTAACCCAAAATGTTCGAAAAAAAAACAACTAATTGTTATTCCATATTATTAAGAGTAATACTTAACAGAATGCAAAAATGGAAGAATTTTGTTTTAATTTTCAATTTTAAAATTTTCACACTATTTTTGATTTTATAATTGTGGAACCCAAAAATCCTTAAAGGTTTGCTTTTTATAAGTACATTCTGAATGTTGTGAAGAATGTTCATGTAAATTAAAATAATTCCTCTCATACATACAAAGAATTTCATGTTCTTACCTCGATTTTAAACGGTTGTGGATTTTTGTGCATGTGCATATATACAGTCGGACTTCTGTATAAAGAACTCCCTAAATCCTGGAAAAAAGTTCGTTAACTCGTTATATAGAGGTTCATCTTTCAATATACTTTGTAAACCACATAAGACAAATTTTAAATACATAAGAACCATTTATTAAAAAAAGTAATTATTCACACCTCTTTGCAAATTAATATATACTTATTTTATTTATCTTATCCATCAAAAAAGAAAAAAGAAAAACTGTCGAAAATTACACCGTATTTTAAATATTAAGAGAAAAAATTTTATATTAAAATTAATGAATTTTAAGGACATTTTCTAATTTAAAGCATACACAAGTAATATAATATTTTATAACTAGAACACGAGGACACGGGACAACTCCACTGAGTGTTAGAATGAATATCGAAGATGTTTCTAATGAACTGGACAATGGGGGTTAAAGGTTGCACTTCTTGGATGAAATGTCCAGAACTCTATTGCTCTCGGCGAGTTAGGATCTAATAAAACCAGTTCAAGGGGTTTATGACCACCATAAAATGTGTTAAAGAGAGAATAACTTGAAATGCGCAGAAATACTTTAAAAATAGGGAAAATAAATTGAATCACAAGAGAAAAAGTTCATTATATAGAAAATGCACTTCGCTATAGAGAGGTTATTTTACGAAGAAAAGTGTGGAATGTTGAATATTCCAGGAAAAAGTTCGCTGTATAGAAAAATTCGCAATATAGAGGTTCGTTATACAGAGGCTCGACTGCATATATGCAAGCGCAATTTGAAGTATAGTGTAATACTAAGTCTTACATTGTAATGGGATCAGAGATAATATATATTAGGGTTTCTTATTATCTTTCCATTTTCATTTCTTCTCAAGCAACCAATTGTTCATCATCCTTGCCATTCTCCTTTCTATAACGAATATTTTCAAGTATCTTAATTCCTCGCCTTCAATGAAAAATTCCCGCAGTCACCTCAAAGAAAATCCCGGATGAGAATTATTTCAGTACCATGGACAAGCTGAAACTCTTAAAAACACTATCACTAATAATCTCCCAATAAGAATTAAAAATATGCTCAAATCAAATATAGAAAGAAGAGTAAATCAGTACCCGTACTTTGTACGGGCAAACTCGCTGTGGCCAGTTTTTTGTAGCCAGTATGGTGTACGAGCAAACCAGCTACGTCGTAAGAGGTTAAAGAAAAACTAATGAATACTGAAAAACGAATAAAAAAAACAATTCACTATAGATTTTTTTTTCTTTTTCGAAAAAGAATACATTTATGCAAGAAAGAAACCGCATGTGCGCATTTGAATCAACTGAGCGCTTTCATTTAAAGTATCCGACTATGTCCGGAACCGTGATTTTTAAAAAAGTGTATTAATGGATAATTTGCATAATATTTAGTGTTATTTAGATTAGAATACGTGTATAAAAATGTTTTAAGAACATTTTGACAAAAAAAAAATTATTTAAATATAATATTTCGGCAAAAAATTAACTTAGTATAATCTTTTTTCAAAATGTTTTCTTTTTGTGAAAAATGCTTCTATTATAATAATATTTTGCCTGTATTTAGCTCAGACCTCTGTACAGAGGCTCAACTATGATGTTTGAAAAATTCACATTATTTTCAGAGTTACAACCAATTGAAATAATTATTCGGCGTTTTTTCCTTAAAATTTCTCCCCTCTGTTGTCGTAAAACATGAATAAACCCACTTCTAAGGTATATATTTCAAAAATTCTAGTTGAGCCTCTGTACAGAGGTCTGAGCTATGTACACAGGCAAAATATTATTATAATAGAAGCATTTCTTACAAAAGGAAAGTATTTTTTGAAAATGGGTCATTCTATGTTCATTTTTTGTCAAAATTTTGTACTTAAATAATTTTTTATTGTAATACTATTCTTAAAACAATTTTATATACATTTTCTAATCTAAGTGACACTAAATATCATAAATATTATTAATTTATACGCTTTTGCAAAATCACGGTTCCAAACGTAGTCGGATACCTCAAAATATGCAGCAGAAAAGGTTAAATTTTAAGTTTACGTGATTGAAGAAACCATTCAACCAAATAATTGTCGTAATATACATACTCTTACAAATAATATGTTTACGCGTACATGATATTTTTTTTATTATTTATGTATAGATTTTTAAACGTATTTTTAAACTTATTATTCTATAAACAACAACAACACAAAAAAAATGTAGCGAAAGATCAACGCAGTGGAATAAGGGTGTCAAACGATGACCCTCTAGTTCTATCAAGCGGCTCGTAATAATATCCAAGCCGCCTGCTTTTTATACCAATATGTCGCAAGTATGAGTGATTTTTTTTTGGCTTTAAGTCTTTAATTGATACAACGTAAACTGTTTAATTGATAGAAGGTAAAGGTAGCGTCAGACTGATCTCTTGATCGGAAGATATGCTCACATGCCCCTCAGCGCCCAAATTCACGAATACTGAGATGGGCACAGTAGGTGATGGCCCTTATGGACTGTAGAGCCCCACTGAGTTTAGTTTATTAGGTTAAGGGGAGATTCATTTAAAACTTTCTTTTTGGAGATCCGAAAGTGAGAAGCTCAAAGATTCATCTCTAAAGTTTCATTTAAATCCAAAGAAGTTATTTTCAAGTTATTTTTTTCCAGTTTCACTGCAAAGAACTTATTAGAAACTGTCTTGTTAATGTTCTAAAACGGATATATATATTCTGCCTTTAATTTTGAAAAATAATTATCTCCATTTTTTTTTGTATTTTATAGCCTCAATTTACTATCAATAAGCCAATTGTTTTTGGTTTTCTCTTAACTTCAGTGGAAGCTAAAGTCTTGGTGGACAAACCAGAAAACCTTATAAATGGATTTACATGATAAATCAAAATATGTAGTTTGTTTTATATAAAGACATAATTTATTTCAATAGAAGTTTGTATAAAAATTATTTTTTTTAAACTTCAATGTTTGAATCGAATTTACATCACTCTCTCGTCGGATGCTAAATATTGCCGTGATTTAATTTTACCGTGATTATCAGATCCAAGTTGATACTCAAGGGGTTCTTTTACATGCCACATAAATATATGATGATCGTGCCTACGATTTTTGCATCAAGAAAATCTTTCGACACCAACCTGTATCGAACCCACAACCTTCGGCTTACGAAGCGAGCACGCTGCTTTTAAGCCACCGAGCTGACTTATAAGAAATATTAAATGCATGTGCCATTTGCATTTAGTATCTTTTTAGAGTTTGGTGATCAACCAGATGGAAGATGAGTAAATCATTGCCATAGTAATAGAAAATATTTAATTGTAATCTAGCTTTCACAAGAGTTTACGGACATTCAATAAAAATTTCATGGCTGAAAAACATAATCTAATTAATATATAACATGAGTTTTATTATTAGAAGGGTTGAATAATTTGAAAAAAAAAATTGATTAGCAAACAGTAAGACACCAAGCTTTAAAATAACATTTAATTTTTATTTTCTCTTCTAGATGGTCAAATATAGAGAATTTATAATCCTGAAGATCTAACTTATAATTTAACAAAGGATTTTGACAGTTCTCTATTGAGGTCTACGTTTTTAACGAAAAAAAATAAAGGGTGAAAATTTACTTTTGTATAACTTACAGTTCGATATAAAAATAAATTTAAAAAGTAGGCAAACTTTGTCAAAATAAAATGCGCTTACAAAATTAAATTGTTAATTTTCAGATTATATATAAAGATAAAATCTTACATGTGATTATTTTTATAAGCAATAGAAAAATATTCTGTATCAGAAACAATATTTGTTGAGTGTTTATATAAAATCAATACAAAAAAAGACTCATCAGCTTTGAAAAAAGTTCGTACACGACTTTATTACTTCGAACTCAGTGAAGTATGTAGAGATGTGTAAATTGACAGAAAACCTATAAAGGTTATGCCAAAATGTTCAATTTATTATGATGGCACTAATAAGTGGAAAATCGTTATTTGCATTAACCTTTCTCTTTTCACCTCGATAAAGGTTTTCTATAACTATTACGCGTTTATTGAAAATCTTTCGACCAATAAAGATTTTCGACCGATAAAATTTCACGCGATAAAGATTTTCGATGACTATTTCACACTTTAAGATGTCAAGTCAATATAATGGGATAAAGTCGAAAAATAAAAGTAATACAAAGTTATCACCACGATCCCCGTTGGAGAAAAGCCAAGTTGGAGTTATTTAGTTTTGTTTTAAATATCTTCATAATAATATTGTGTGAAAGAGAATGTATAGAAAATGCATTTAAATAAATATTTCAGAAATTTGTATTGATTTTTTTATATGGTTTAATTATAAATATATTAGAAACTTTCGTTTGATATAGCAAAAATATTTGATTTTGAAAATGAATATATGTATATCAAAAATTGAACGAATCATTTTAAAATGGATGCTTGGTTTTAACATTTAAGGGAATTTTACTTAATACGATTTTTTAAGTGTTTAACTCTATCAAAATCCGGCGTATAACGCGCACTTTTAACACAACAAATAAGATGGAAATTTAAGGGTGCGCGTTAAATGCCGGGTATAAAAACGATAGCTTTAAAAATAACAAGAGATGAACATAAAAAAAAAATTATTCTATTGGTATCAAAATACTGTTTATTTAAAAGAAATGACTTGCTTTATGAACTAAAAGAGACGTAGTTTTAGAAGTATACTATTTTTTTCAAAAATTTTAAATAATACCTCGAATAAATGACTTCAAAACATAAGAGAAATGTATAATAATGTTTCGCATTTCTTCGTAAAAAAGGGGGTGCGCGTTATACACCGGTTCGCGTTATACGCCGGATTTTACGGTATATATATATATATACACACATTTGTATCTACATTTGTTGTGTCTGGTGAATTCCAATTTCTTCCTGCTTTAGCACTGTAGGTTCTAGTACTTCTTCACTTTTATTTTATATTACTATATATATATATATATATATATAACCAAATTGCCAAATTGCAGACCTACAAAAGAACTTTATTATTGTCTATGTCGATAAAGTACCAGGAAATTATGCAATTATTTGCAAATGGCTTTATACTAATATGCTAAACAAACATTTTCATAATAATTCTGCTTTTATAAAATCTAATTCAAGCAAAAGAGAAATTTTTAATCAAATCTCTGCTTTTTATAAAAAAAATAGATTTACGTATTTTGGATATTAAATTCCCTCATAATTTCCTAACTCCTAAATTTCATAAAATTCCTATTAAATTTAGAACTATTACGAATGGTCTTAAAACTTATATTACACTTCCGGACAAAAAGCTACAAAATATTATTCAATCTACATTAGACAACATTGATAATTCTATTATTGTTAAGAATAGTATGGACATTATTAAGTACATGCAAGGTAAAAAAATTATTTCTATGTATACCTATGATTTTGAAGATTTATTTAATTCCATAGATATAGAAGACATGTTTAAGATTCTTGAAATAGCATATAATAAATACTTTTTAAATAGGGTATTAAAATATGATAAATATATTTCTATTATTGAATTAGTATTAAAAGAAAATTATATTTTCCTTAATAACGCTTATTATCAGCAAATTAAAGGTTTACTACAAGGGGGACAGCTAGCAACTGCTTAGCAAATATCTACTTGCATTTTTATGAAAATGAAAGTATCAGTTATGAATCTTGTTACTTTTTTAGATACATAGATATCTTAATTATATTTAGTAATATAGTAGACTTTGTTCCTAACCTTAATTATTATCCTCACTATTTAAAATTAGTAAAAACTAATTATAATAATGAGTCAGCTAACTTTTTGGACCTTCAATTAAAGGTTAAGAATAATTTTCTATTAAGTAATATTTTTGATAAAAGAGAGACTCATTTGATTTTAACATTATAAAAATGCCTTTTTGGAGTAGTAACCTACATCTATCAATATTTATAAATATTATTTTAAATTTTATAAAAAGAAACAAAGATTTAGCTACTGATAATATTTTAAAACAAAGTAATTTTATGAATTTTTGCAATAATTGTTTAGAATACAATTATCCAAGTAAATTTATTTATAAATATATTTCTATTCCTAATTAAATATATTTTTATCTTAGTTCATTACTTTATTTAAAATCTCTTTTATTTAGTTTATTTTAAAAAATATTTAAAAAAAAACAAAAAAATTTTTAAGCGCTTATTTTAATTGCAATATATCGATTAGTATACATTCATCCAAGTTTTTTATCCAAGTAATATATTTCTATTTTATTTTATCTATTTTTAACTTTGTTCATTATCGTTTTTAAAACTTCCTTTATTTAGTTTATTTTTAAAAAAATCTTAGTGGTTTGTTTAATTGCAAAATAAATATCCAGGTGGCGCCATGATTTTTCCTTCTCGAATAGTCGTTTCAATTCTTTTAGAATCTTTAAGAATAATAATACCTGAAATATATATTTCTTAAACTATAATTAATTAATTACATTTAAGTAATGAATTAATATTTGAAAAAACTCTATTAACATCAAGTTTCATCCACTACAAGTTTAAAAAAAATGTATTTGAACTTGAGTGGACGAATAAAAATAATTTTACTAACGATTGAATATTTGAACAAGATATATAAATGTTTAAATAAATATATATAGGCTAAGTGTGAACTAATAGTAGGAATTGAAATATCAGTCTTCAATTAATTTAAGAAATTTTAAAAGCAATTAAAAGGAAACGTAATTTGTGTTATTTTTTTGAGTACGCATTCTTTTTAAATATCCTTCATTTAAATATTTATTTGTGAAGTTCAACTTTTATCAGGAATGTGGAAGCTGAAAGACTTAAATTACTAATTGAGAAAAAAAAAAACACCCATCAATTTTGGGTCCTAGAGAATTGAATTTTGTTAATTTGTACGAATTGATTTTCATTTGGTATCCAGTTGAATATATTTAGGAAAACAAAATTATGTTTCATTAAAAGAGTAAGTTAGTAATATAGTCTCTATAATTTAAATATAACGCGTTTTACCTGCTCTCTCTGGACCTTTAAAATTTTAATCTCCCTAGATTTTGCTCATGGATAAAATGTATTCATGAATTCATTTCTAATGTTTCTGATCAAATTTCTAGCAAATGTATTACATGCAAACGTTCTTATTTGATTATCGTCATTACTAACCAAATAAGGTAAAATAAAAGAGTGTAAGTTTATTTTTTTAATTACATAGTAAATAATATTTTTATGAATAAAAGTTCAAACTATTTACAACAATTTTCATTATTTGCAGTTTCATTGAACCCTAGTTGCAGAATTATTTGATTCAATAAGCGCGATTCAGCATTTTAACAAGAATACGAAGAAAATCTAATAACTGCCTGTTTTTTAAATAAACTCTATGAGGCATTATAAAAAGTTATTATAAAACCAATGCTCATTTGATTTTTTTTACGTTAATATTTTTGCTTTATGCAACCATTAGAAGTCTTATTTATCGTAATCTGATGATATTTTGTCATTAACACTGACGTTGAAATGTTAAAATGAGCAAAGAAAGTAAGAAGATGAATGGATCAAAATTATCTTTGCCTATCTCCCAGTGAGAGATTACAACCGATTTGCGGAGTATTAAGGAAATTTTATATAGAAACAATTCTGTAAGAAAAAGCTGTGATTTCTTTGAAGGATCTGCAACGATAAGAAGATTAATAGGGAAGTGGGGGAAGATTATTAAAAACTGTGATTTGATTCTGCCAATATTTCGTAAACACATGCTATGAGTATTAAGAAATCAGTTAATACTGTAGTTATTGAAGATATTAAAGATATATATATCTTGTCAATAATATATTAAGAGATATTGGTGATGAAATAATATTCATCAATATTAAGCATTAAGAAAGAGCTCTTACTTGCAAATAGTTAGTTAGTCAAAATAAATTATTATACATGACTGAATTATAAAAAGAATTAATAGATTTGATACGCGTCTTGAAAAAGTAAGGAACCAATTTAATTACAGTTCTTAGTTTCATACGTTTTTAAATATATAAGATTTTTCAATTGTAAAGATATTCTAATTTCTTGTTCAAATTTTCAATCATTAATAAAATACTGTTTATCCAATCACTCAAGTTCAAATACATTTTTTTAAACTTGTAGTGGATGACACTTGATGTTAATACAGTTTTTTCAAACATTAACTCATTAATTTTTAATTAATGAATATAAATAGTAACAAAAATAATAGTCCAACACCCTAAATAAAAAATAATATCGCTCGTTGTGTCCCTGTAGAGCAATAGATAGCGCGTTGGACTTCTAATCCAAAGGTCGTCGGTTCGAATCCCACCTGGAATGGATTAATTTTTGGCAATGTGTTTTCTTTTTGCTATACTATTTATTAAAATAATTAAATTTAATTAATGAATAAATAGTATCAAACAAAAATATATAATAGTCCAACACCATATATAGAAAGGAAAAGGGAAAATTGCAAGAAAAATCGTTTTTTGTTTTTTTTGTCACTTAATAGTGCGGATCTGTCATATGTGTATATATATTTATATTAATTGTAATTATGTAACAATTACCATTTAAAAAGTTTTCTTTGTTTACCTAAGTAGTAGTTGAATTAATTTTTTTGTTATATTACCTTTTTCTTATATTGCTTACTGTCAAAAATGCATTCAGTATGGTTGTTGCTGTTGAAGCATTAAAATATTCAGCAGGAAACACACACAAAAAGATCACATTATTTCAATCAAAAATTAATTGTAAACATTAAACTAATGAAATAATGATGGGCACAAATGAACCTCTCATTAAAGATTTATAAATGAAATAATCTAGCTCCTTAACTAAACATAAGACCATGAATAGTAAAAATAATCAGCGTATTTAAACTGTTTTATGTCCGTCCCTTATAAATTTAGATACTATACACAGACTAGACATATTAATCTTCCAGGAGCTTTCAATTTGGAAACATTTACTGCAAGAACAAAAATGATAATTCGATTTTTCAATACCTACTATTAGTTCACACTCTCCCTACATATATATACATTTTGTTCAAATATTTAATCGTTAATAAAACACCTTTCATTCATCCACTGAAGTCAAAATACAATTTTTAAAACTTGTAGTGGATGACACTTAATGTTAATGCAGTTTCTTCAAATATTAATTCATTAATTAACTTTTATTTTTAATTTTAAATTTATTCTGCGTTATATCTGAAGAAGTTACAATTAACTGCAACAGATGGCGCCCCTCAAGTATAAATATATTTTTTAAACTTATAGTGGAGGACACTTCATGTGTTAATACAGTTTTTTTTTCAAATATTAATTCATTCATTAAATTTAATTAACTAAAATAAAAAAAATTCTTTGCTGACCTAAGTAGGAATTGACTTTAAAAATTTTTTTTTTATTACTTGTTACTATGAAATTAGCTACACTAAGATTAATGAATGTATATAGTGTTAATTTTTTAGGCAATTCGGTAGAAATAATTTAGTTTTGGTAAATAATAAAAAAAAATAATTATACTGATTTTGTTGTTCGATCACTTATAAGATGATAAAAGGAATTACTTATTTCTTTGAAGTTTTATATTCGATTATTCAGATAAAAACTGACATCCCTTATCTTCGCAAAATGCGAAATGTCTCTGTGCTCCTTGACTATATATTGTTACAAGGTTTAAACAAATGCCCTCAGAAAATAAAAATGTTTTAGTGCTTTTAATATTTTTCTACAAAATTACAACTTTATAGAAATTATTCTATGAACCAGAAAAATGCTTCTGAAATAATATTTTTGTTTGAGTTCTAAAATGAATGTTTTATTTCTCTCTAAAACTTAACTTTCTACTAAACTCGCATTTCTCTCTCTCCATATTTCTTAGAAATAAAATTAAACATTTTTTTTTTAAAAAAAAAACAACCTCCTTTAGTTTTAGTGCCATACTCTTCATAATTTCCAGACCTTTCATTTTAGTTTTATGTTATACCTATATAATTAATTAATATTTTCCTTTTGAATTAATAATTATATTTAATTTTTGTACTTTTTTATAGCATATACTTAAAAAAGGAAAATAAGTATAATGTTTTAAATATACGGATGGATACATTAAATGAAAAATTTTAAAACCACAAGTTTTTAGGGATAGGCAATACAATTATTTATTTCTCTCTATGAAAGACTTTGAAACTGTTATGAAGTAAAATGAAGCAAAAAGCTGCTTTTTATATAAATGAAAACATTCAGTAATAAAAAAGGAATTAATTATAATATGTTAGACTGCATGAAATTATATGTTTATTAAGTTATTATAAGTAACGAGTATATATGCAGCGGGTCTTCAGTGGAATGGATCCCGCGAATCGTATGTATTCGCATTCCACGAGTTGGAACTAAATGAGTTAAATACAAAATTGTTTTTCTTTGGTATATATTTCAACAACGATAAATCTTAAATCAATTTTTTTATGCGCATACAGTCGGACCTCTATATGACGAATTCGCTAAATCCCGGGAAAAAGTTCGTTATATAGAGGTTCATCTTTTAATATACTTTATAAAAACCCCATAAAACAAATTTTAAATTCATAAACACTATATATTAAAAAAAGTAATTATTCGCACCTTTTTTAAATTAATATATGTTTATTTTATTTATCTTACCCATCAAAAAGGAAAGAAAAACTGCCAGGAAAACAAGAAAAAAAAATGTCGAAGAATACACTGTATTTTCAATATTATGGAAATAATTCTGTATTAAAATTAACGAAATTTTAAAAACATTTTCTAATTTAAAGCATACAAGTAATACTAAACATATATTATTTGATAACTAGAACACGGGACAACTCCACTGAGAGGGAAAGGAGATATCGAAGGTGTTTCTAGTGAACTGGACAATGGGGGTTAAAGGTTGCACTTCTTGGATGAAAGGTCCAGAACTTTATTGCTCTCGGCGAGTTAGGATCTAATAAAACAAGTTCAAGATTTATGACCGCCATAAAATGTGTCAAAGAGAGAATAACTTGAATATTTTTCAGAAATACTTTAAAAAAAGGAGAACAAAGATTGAATCACAAATGAAAAAGTCCGTGATATAGAAAATGCACTTCTCTATAGAGAGGTTATTTTACAAAGAAAATCGGGAAATGTTGAAGGTTCCAGGAAAAAGTTCAATATATAAAAAAATTCGCAATATAGAGGTTCGGCGGTATTTTAGTTAATTTCAATCTTGTTTTTCTCTTTGTTTCTTCTGCCATACTTCTTTCACAGGACGCTTCCGATCACGGTTTGCTATGCAAATCTGAAACCCTGCAATGTCCCCTACCTCCACATAAAATTTCTCTAAATAATACTGGTACACCCTGTGTAATTGTACAATACACATCTCAATCTATTTTTTTCATTTGAGCAATGGCTAAAAAATAAATTAGTGAAACTGTTAGTTAATTACTTAATAGCTATATTTTATATTCAATATTTTCATCAATTACTTTCCTTAATGAATAATGTTGTGATCTCCTGTTTGTGAAAATATTTATTTAAACATCGATGGTAATTCAAAATTTAGTTCAATAAAGTAATATTTAATTTTACATTGCTTAGTCAATTTTGAAAGAAAAAAAAAATAGCAAGAATTTAAAAAAGTTTTAAGACAAAAAATAAAACTTTAAAAAAAAAAAAAAAAAATGCAAAAATAAAAAGCATATCTTGAAAAAATGGGGAAAAACCCATTTTTGCTTAAAAAATGCGTTGTTTTGTCCAAGAAGAACATACACAACACTCGAGCAGTTTTATTTTGAATATCTTTCACTTACCCTAATTTAATTTAAGACAAAGCCCTTAAAATGCAGATATTTTTATAAAAATGTCTGAGGGACTTATAGGAATTTTTCTTTCTTTTAGCATTTTGAATGTCGTTTTTATTTAATTCTTTTTTTTATTTTGTTTACTCTATTTATATTTATTAATTAATTTAATTTATTAAAATTCTTTTATCAAAACTGAATTTGTATTTGTGGCATGAAAAACACGAATCTTGTTCTATTTCTAAAATTTATAATTATTGATAATCTAAAAGAATATAAAAAGAAACGTAATTCTTAAACTTTGCCACATATTCTCTCTATTAAACCTATTATATTTAACCTATTATTATAGATATCTTAAGATAAATCTGTTTTTTTCTAATTTAGTTGATGTGTCATGTAATATGTATAGCGTGGTTGAAGCAAAAATTGTAGAAGGGAAAGATTATTCAATTATATTGTACTAATTTAAGGCTTTCGAGTTAAGAAACAGAAAAGATAATAGCAGTTAAAATGAATTATATACTTGAATTACTTCTTACTTGAAACTTAAGTAGATTCCCAATAGCAAATTTGTATACAGTATTGGCTATTAAAATTGCAACACCGGGAAGGAATAATCTGACGAATGTCAAATTTGTATGCAAGGAAGAAGAGATTGTGAAATACAAATGAGTAGTATTTCAGGGTATTTAGACGAGGCAGGAGATAGAAACGGAAACTGAAGCACTGCGTAAAAGAAAAGTTGTGCAGTGTTTTTCTCATTCGGAAAGCTCTTTGTAAGGCTAGAGTTTGCTGAGGATATCGTGTTGTGCCACAAATAAGAAATGCTTACGGACAAGTATAGGAATTTGACAGAGGCAGTCTTGTTGCCTATTCAGAGTGTGGGTTATGGTTACTGTTAGATTTAGGTATTCTTTTTGCACTTAAAATTAATTCTTAATTAGATTTCCTTAAAGGAGAAAAACTAAGACATATCACTATTAGAGATTATTTAAATACTGTAACTACATTTTCGCATAACTTTTCACACTATCACATTTAATCTTTTTGTAATATTTCACTTGACATTACAGTTATAAACATACATATATTACATATATATATATATATATAGTTGTTATTATGACATATTTATGTAATTCCTAGTATTATAAATATAATTTGGTTTTATGAGTACACTTATAATATTAGTTTATCATAATTGTAATAATATTTTACAGTGAACGAAATGAATACATCCTGGTCATTCTTATTAAAGCTTTACACTTATATATAGATCTCTACATTTGGCGAGGTAACTGGTAGAATAAAGAATAACAGCTAATTAATTGTTCTTTGATTCGAGCAGTGATCTAAGAATTTTCGAATACTACATTTTGCTATGCACCTTTTTTCATGTTCAAAATGGATTCGAAACATCTAACTATTATATTTCTTAGGATATAAATCATTACTAGAAAAAGAAGGGCGAAGTAAGGTTAATCTCAAAACGGGTTTTAACTCCATGAAGCAAATTTAAGCCACATATTTTTGTAGATACTACACTAAGCTCACCCAACAAGGACTTAAAGTTACAAAACTGGACTTCCTGTTCACTCCAACAGTCCGAAGATTACCGTAGACTAGTGGTTCTTAAACTTTTGATCACCTTAGGCTCCCTTTATGTATCAGCCTGACATAGCGGAAACCAAGATTTTGAACTTCCCTCCCTGACTCCCAATACATGGATGAGGGATTTAAGGGTTTCTTAATAATTCTAAGACTATTCCTGCTATTTATACAGACTTTTAACACCTCTTTTTTTTTCTTTAAGAAGACTTGGTACCCCAAAAATGACCGAACTATCGTTTTTTTTAATTATTTTTATTTCAATATTAGCATTATTATCTTTCGATTGATATATCACTTTTGCATATTGGAAAGTCACAAATTGGATAAAACTTCATTTGAAAGCAAATTAGACAATTCAGACCCCCCCCCCCTTTGAGAAAAAAAGAGGCTAGAAAAAGCGTTTTAATAAGAAAATCTATGTTATAAAGGTAGGTCATAACTATAAAAAAAGAATGTGTAATATATAAAGCAGGATATATAACGAGACAATACAATAATGTAATTTTTTTTTTCTGTGTGAAATGTGTGCATGTAAAATTTTTGGAATTAAGGCATTTTATATATATAATATCACAATTTCAGTTCTTATTCCTGATATGTTTTTCATATAAATGTAATACTTCAATATTATATGAAGAAAAAAACTAAAATTTCTGCAGTGACGGAACAAAAATCTTTTTTAACATGTATATTTTTTAAATTTCCTTGTGCAATTAAGACTCTCTAAAAATTGATCATTTATAAAAATGTATGGGTTGAAAAAATACGAAACTGCAATTATTTTAAAGAAAAATATATAACTGATATCTTAAAGTGGTATTTTAAGTTTAATTGAGCTTATTATAATTATTTTTCAGAATTATAAACTTTAAAGGGGTTTTTCTCAGTTTGTGTTTTTCGAAACATTACAAAAGGAATAAAATTTTAAAATTTTCCAAATTTTCTTTAAAAAATTAAAATTTTTAAAATAGTGTGAATAATACGTAAAAAAATGCCATATCGTATCATTCTATTGAATGGAAAAATTATATGAAATGCTAAAATATAATTTTTTAATACATAAATAAAAAAAAATCGTTTAAAGGTTACCAAGTCTTCTTAAGAAAACTGTAAGCATCGAATTTTAAATATTACGTTGTAGTATTGGCAATATAGGTGCAAAGAATAATAAT
>BMAV01012678.1:1410238-1423814 GCA_019973955.1 Trichonephila inaurata madagascariensis
CATTCAGGGCAATTTATTGATCTAGTCTATGATGACTCCTATTTCTATTTTTTCAAGAGGTCTTTCAGTAGTTTATAAAATAGGGAACACAAATTGAGAGACATTTGCAGACCCCCTAGAAATAAATAATAATTCCAAATGAATAAATTCCTATAAATTCCAAAATGAATCGAAGCTTAAAGCATCCGACTACTTGCGACAACTTTCTTTTTTTAAAAAATGGATATATGGAGATTTTTTTGTGGTTTTTATATGTATTTAGTACATTTTAAGAAAAAAAGGCTAAAATTAAGAAGATAAAAATAAATTATTAGTACTAAATTGGGGTAAAATTGACAGAAAGATATACAAACTGGGCCCGCTCTGTACAAATATAGTAAATGAACGAATTCTCAATTTTCAATTGTGATGTATTATTTTGCTGTTCCTTTTTGAAATGACCACCAGGATAAGAGATATTTTATTTTTTACAAAAACTAGAGTACTTTATCTTAGCTATTATATGAAATTGCTTAATAAAACAGTGATTATATTCACATAAGGAACTGAAAATTTTATAATGAAACAGTGGTTGACAAATCTGAAAGTTAAAACACTTCTACTGTTATACGGAGCCTACACACAAAAATTCAGCAAATTATTTTAAAAACTCTTCAAGCAATCGCTGTCCCAGTTTGAACTTTTCGAAAAAAAATACATTTCGCGTAAAACGCATTTTAAAGTTTGACATCTTATGTAAAGTTCTGGCATCTGCGTTTGTTAAAACACTTGTAGTTTTTGTTCTAGTGAATGGAAAATAAAAAAAACAACTTAGTGTTTTTATAAAGCTAATAAGATGGCGCATAAAAAATTCATAAAAAAAAAAATGTCAATTTTAAAAAAATTCCTGATTTTAGGGTAATCGGGTACCTTAATTGTAATAAAATACGTTTGATTTACTGTGTGAGATAAAATCTTCAAATTAAACACGAATAAAAGTTAATGTATTTTACTGAATGCTCATCAAAGTATTTTTAAAATCCTCTTGAAATGCAACAGGAAATTTTATTTTTGCATTTATTTACAGCAAATTTATTCATACAAAACATTTTCAGTAAAAAGACCGTCATATCTTACAATAAAATAAACATGGCTACATTTCACTTTCGCAAATCACAATTTCACTGTACGGCAAAAATCCGGGTCAAGAAGTATTCAACCGCGACGCACAAGATATTTACGATCCCAGACATTGTATCATGGACAATAACATAGACGATAAAAATTGCTTTTAGTCAAATAAAGAAGAAACAGAGAGAGATTTCGAATGATATCTTCTGCTATTAACGAAAGGTTTATTCGGTTTGTCTGCAATTGTGAGCAACAATGTCTTCAGTATGTAATTTTCTAAGTAAAAATATTTTGTTTCTTTAAGCATACCAAAATAGGGAATGGACATGAAATTGAATATTATTAATGAATTCTAAATAGAGTTAAATTTATATATTTAAATTATTTCCTTTACTGACGAATAAGTAATATTTTAGAAAATAATGCTACTTCATTATAAATAGTTTCCATAAAAGCTGTGCATTCCAAAATGGGGAATGGTTATGAAATTGAATATTATTAATGAATCCTTAGTAAGAGTTAAATTTATATATTTAGACTTTTTCCTTTACGGACGAATAAGTAATATTTTAGCAAATAATACTTCTTCATTTAAAATAGTTTTAATAAAAGCTGTGCTTTTAAGCAAAATATTTTAAATTATTTTAAAACTCCAGAATTTGGTTTCTGTATGTATTCAATTATTGAATTTTCTGAACAATTTTTTGACAATTTTCTGTTTCAATGTATAAAAATATTTATCACTCTGTCTTTAATATTATAAGTGCATTTACCGATATGGTAATAATACATGTTTATTGCAAGGATATATTTACCCAATAGAATTAATTTAATACCTACGTTATTTAAACCACAATAAATTTATATATACAGAAATACCTTCTTAAAAAATATTCTTGAGGTATTAATCAACTTGTCCCTTGCAATTTTTTTTTAAAAAACGATAATTTAATTATTTCAGTTGAGATTAAACTTAAATCTTATACGTAAACCTATACTTATTTTTACTTTTTGAGTATATTTTTCTATTAATAATTTGGATATTTGAATCATTGCAAAACTTTATGTATAACTAAAATAGATCAGTTTTCTTAATTGTTTTTAATATTAAAATGTTCATAAATAAATTAAACTTATTTTATTGAGTGATTGTTATGACATTCCATACAAAATTGAAGATACGCTTCTAAAGCAGGACATTTTACAGCAGCGAATTTCTCTCACAGGAGCAAAATTTTCGTGTCTAATATATTTTTAATTTATATCTTTCCTTTTTTTTTCATTTTTTACTCATGACAGCAACATGGGAAAAATCATTTTCACATCCCGACTTTCTCGTTACTTCACTAACTTTCTTTGAATAATTCATGTTTTAACAAGTCTAACAAATCTGGTTCACATAATGTGCGAACTCCAACCTTGATGTCTGAGAGAAACCAAATGAAATTTGGCAGAAAGGCAGTAAAATGCCCCAGAAAGTAAATTCTGCCTCCAAGAGTGTCGATAAATCAAACGACCACACAATGCTCTTCCGTTCCACTTCCAGTCGAACATAAGACATAAATAACAATTTTGTTTCAACGCCAATCGCTCGAGTGAAGAAAAAAAGCAGGGAATAGCGGCGCTTTCCAAATATATGGGCTTCACGGGTGTTTTCCCTCTTGAGAACGCCCATGACATGGAATTCCATCCACCCTAAAAGTAATCTTCATTCCAAAGCCACTCGAAGGTGAAGGAAAGAGCAGAAAAACAAAATGGGTTGCATACATTAAGCTTTGGTATAAAAGACAATGACAACCTGACATGTCCCTCACATACATCAGATTCGCAGAGTTAAACAACTTCATTTTGAGCCATGCGGCTGCTTATAGTTTTCGCGTGTTTTTCTCTTTTCTTAAAATGTTTATCGCAAGATATTACTGAAGCCGGTACTCAGTCGTCCACAGAGGGAACGTATACGGATAACCAAGGAATAGATTGGGACACCACTCTTTCCCCTTCAAGAACAACGGTGCATGGCGGACGCAAAGGACGTTATCAGCAAACATCTAGGAACAATTTAGATTATACAACACTGTTCCCCAACTGGGGACCAATGATGATGCCCATAGCAGCAGCTCCTCCAGCCTTTGGAACTCGAATTCAAAATACCAATGCAAAAGAAGAAACAAAGGATACTCAGGACGTTAACTCAAACATAAGGCATTCAGAAAATTTACGAGAGAATTTGACAGAAAATGTTAATCAATATCCTGCACCATCCAGTGCTGTGAGAAATCCACTAAATGCACCTTATCACCCCTATCCACCAATGCTGTTTTATCCTCGACCCAATGAAAGATTGGAAGATTTACGCTATTCAATTCCAACTGAATCTGCAAACAGTGTGCATCCTTTGAGACTCCAAGACTTGAATGAAAACCAGAATGGTTCAGCTTCTTCTCCACCTCCATTTTATTATGGACTGCCAAATCTGCCCAGTGCCAGATTAGATGAACGTGTTCCATTTCCTTTCATGGGTTATCCTCAACATAATTTCTTTTTACGTAACAGAGCTGATGGAAGGAATTTTGAAGGTCCAGTTCCATTTGCTCCTTATGCTTTTCCATATGGAATGTATCCTCCTCCACCTCCTGCTGCAATACATCCTAATGACGATGGGTCACAAATATATCCAGAAATTGACGTCTTCGTTCGACCACCTTACGTTGACAGAGAACCTGGATCTGATCCTCTGACAGCGGAAGAAGTGCTCCCACGTTCTGATCCAAGTCCTGCATCTGAACCTATAGAACCTCCTACCAACCCACCACCTGTAGAACCAATTCCATCAGAGTCACTTCCAAGAAGTTCCTTGCCAATTAATCCTTTTCCATTTGGATTTTATCCACCAGGGTTAGCCCCTCCACTTCCTTTCCCTCAAAGTGAGCTTCCACCACCAACTCTGCCTCCTCAAAGGTTTCCAGAAGCTCCAGCACCCCGTCAAGACAACGCACCACAAAATGTTCTAGCCCCTGCAGTGCCTCCAAATGCCTTTCCACAAGTAGTACTTCCAAGTGCTTTGCCACCTGTAGTACCTCCCAGTGCTTTGCCACCTGTGGTACCTCCAAGTGCTCTGCCGCCACTTCCTCCAGCAGTGGCAGTAGACCGCCTACCAGAAAGCTTGCCACTTCCACCATCTTCTCCAGCAGATTTACCACCACCACCTGAAGAAGCCGGTGCAATTCCGGGAGTACCACCTCCTCCTGAAGCTCTTCCTCCAGTCATCACTAGTGATCGTACTCCATATGAGTTTGGATTTGATATGAATGACGGAAAAGGTACTGATCAACATAGACAAGAAAGTGCAGATGAAGCAGGTGTCGTAACTGGAAGCTATGGATATAGAGACGTGTATGGTGTATATCGACTAGTTAACTACATCGCGGATAAAAATGGTTTTAGGGCTTATGTGCAGAGCAATGAACCAGGAGTTGCTAATCCTGGAAGTGCTGATGTTGTAGTTATGGCAGAAAGACCACCTCCCAAAACTGTTGCTGATAGCTTAAAACCTCCGCAACCGACAGCAGTTGAAGTACCAGATGATTTATTGGTACAAGCTAGTGAATCAAAAGCTTAGCAAAAGAAACAAATGAACATTGATCAGAATTGGTTCAAATAAGAACTTATCTGATGTCTTCCTGAAATTATCTTACTTTTATTTACCATTACTTGCATTTCAAATCAGAGATTTAGCTGAAAGTAGTACGAAATGTTCACAGTGTGTTGCTCTTTTTTTGCTAAGTACCTTTTATTCCTCATGTTTTTGTTTGCTTTTTTGTTACATAAATTTTGAACAAAGATTTTTATGAATAATTATTTGCAGTTTTATTTCTGTTGTTTGAAAAACATGATTTTGAGGTTTTCATTAAATTAATTTGTGAATAATTTTTAAGAAAATTTCTTACGATTTTCTAAGGCCATTTTTTAAAATTATAATTCTATACCATATAAATAATGTTGCTTTAGTATAGAAGTAATTTTATTTTTATATACTTAATATTTAAAATTAAATCCGAAATTTGTTTAAAAAAAGGAGGAGGGAGAATTTTTCGTAATCTTCTTGTTACAATTAATATAGAAATAAAAATAAGAAATAAGTTTTGTATTCAGATTTTATTTTAAACAAAACTAAATTTAAAATTTCTTCTAAGATTCTGAGTATAAATATTCTCTTCTATTATTTACATAGGAATAAATTGTAAGCAACTGTATAAAATTTAAAATGTATGATTTCCAGTTTTATGAATAAGATTTTTAACGAATGATTTTAAGAAATGTTTCGAAAAGGAATAAGTGTGTACACAAATGTATAGAAATTTAAAATTTTTGAATTACATTCTATTATACATTAGAATATAAGGAATTACTTCTATATATAAGTCTTAAGTGCCATGATAAATGTTTTTTGAACTTGAGAAGTTTATTTCCACAAATCAAAATTTAATACATACTATTTTGAAGCTACTATATGTTTGTTTTAATCTCATTTCAAGAAAATCTGTATGTGTGTGTTTCCTAAAACTTTTTTGACGATATATTTTAACTATACGCTTACAAAAAAAAGAAATTCTTCTTTAAAAAATTCACGATGGAATACAACTATTCACATTTTATTTCTATTTGATGTTAATTACAGTCTTTATTTTAAACAACCTTTACCTGTCTTTATTTTAAACAACATCGTCTGTCTTTATTTTAGTTTAGAAACATTTGCATAGATGGCAGCACGAAAACTAAGTTGACTCAATCATAATAATTTTCTTTTCTTTCAAAAGATGGCAGCAGATGACAAGTTAGGCTAAGAAGCTCAAACTACAGGTGCTGTAAAATGTTTTACGTATTTTATAAAAGAAATAGGATAGTATAAAAATGGCAAGGTAATATATTATTTTCATTACAATCAGGAAAGTAGATATTTTTCAAACTCATATCCTCGTGTTGCGTGTTACGTTACATTCCATTTCATCTCTTGAACTGCACATTTATTTATTGATTTATTGCAAACGCGCGTGAATGCTAATTAATGTATACATAGTATCTTATTAAAAAAAGTTACCACATTAAAAAAAAAGGTCACTATCCTTCAGTATTTTATGCAAATTAACTTTTGATTTTAACAAAATTCTGAGATTATAAAATAAGCAATTACTTTTTCATTTGTATTCAACTTAAACATTTTAATTGAATTATTATTCTTATTGATATAATATTAAACATATTTACTGTAAAATTTTTGCACTAAAATTGAATTTAAACAAGTGATTTAATGGAATTCAATAAAGTATTTTTTAGGTATTAAAGTAAGATAACTTAAATTCAATTTTAGAATAAAATTTTTTGAAAAAAAGGAAAGGGAAAACTTCTAAAAAGTAACAAAGCATTTTCTAGTTAATGAAGGTTTACTTGAATGCATACAGCATTCTGGAATTATTTTAATTATAAGAGGAGAAAAATACATCGTTTACATAATGAAATATTTGGGCCTTACCATGAACTATTACGCAATTCTTGTGCATGTTTCACTTCCCTAGAAACAAAATGTCTTATTCTCTATTTCTTATAGAAAGTTTCAGTATGGAACCAAATTTAAAAGACGAAAATTTGCCTCATATATTCTTCTTCGAATACGTTATCATATATATATATATATACACATCTATTGATAAGGATTGATTATAAATCTAGCAGTATAAAAATTGCAAAAATGCATGTTATGTTATTCAAAAATGACTAAAACAACAGCGGATAGCCTAGCCTCTACAATAAAATACTTTTTATTCTTTCAGAACAATAATTAAATTATAAAAGATACTGTACATAAATAATGACATGATATTTTAATACCTTCTTTCAAATATAAAAAAAATTCGCGGTTTGTATGAAATTTCGAATTTTCTTTCGTCTCTTATCTTAATGAAAATTATTTTAATTTATTAATATTTTATACAAGTAAATATTCCTTGATTTTCAAGAATGCATTAAAACAGATATGAATTTTAAAATAAAATCGAAAAGAAGATGGGATAACACGCAGCTTAAAATTAAATGAACGCTTTATTACGTGTGATAAATTCTGAATAATAATTATTTTTTGTAAAATAGCTTAAATTCATTAAATTTGTCAGTACCTTTGATGGTATTGTATTAGTTTTTTTTTTATATAAATTAAGCAAATGCGCTTTAAGAACTTAACTTGCAAAAGGAAATTATCTCCATAGCATTTAAGAAATATTTATGTAGAAAGATTAAAATAATCAAAATAATAAAAAAATGGATAACCTTAATAAATGGTTTTAAAATAAGTAACTAATTTAAATTATTAACCCTGAGGGAAAAGGATTAAAAATCATTTCAAATCTGTGTTCAAATCGTTACTCCTATTGAACTAAATATTTTACCAAATATTTATATATGTCTCATAATATCAAATATAGAAAATATGTCATAATATCATGTATTTTAAAGGTTTTACCCTGAGAAGCACACACACACACATTAAGCTTTAATCAAAACTCGATGTAAGTAGAAACTTTAGAATAATTGAACAGTTTTGGGTAAAGAATTTAGTTCTTATTTTACTCAACAGATGGCAGTACATTTTTGTCTGTTCACAAAATCGTACTTTAAAGTTCATTCTCTACGTTAAAAATTTAACAAAAATTATACTTATTATGTTGCATTCATTCTTGTGAAATGAAATTAATTCTTCAGCTGTGTTTTTCTATTGATCTTTACAGAAAATTAGAGAGATAGATAATCAATACTCTTTTTGTGAAAAGTAATAAATACATTCGCAGAATTATATTCGATTTTAAAAAATTCTCACGAGCAAATCATTGAGATTGTACAAGTGCTGTCATCTTGGAAAAAGTGGAATTTCATGTTAAGTACATTGACTACAGAGTTATTTAATTCAATCGTTGTTCATGCAAACTAATATGTGTTTAATTATGCAGTAAATAACAGGATAAGCAACACTCTTCAAACAGAAGGGAAACAAAACCATGACTGATACTGCCAAATAGGAAGAAATACAGAAATATCATTACAAACAATTTTTGCGATATTATTTAATACTTTTATCAACTAGTCATTTTTTTAAAAGAAACCCAACGCTTCTAAAAATATTCTTCCAAATTCTTTGCCAGTTTTTCTAGAATGTATAAGTGCAATAAATGCATGGTTATGGACATTATAATACCAAAGATACATTAAGAAAATGCAAAATTTATGAAGCTTTGTACTTCTATAAAAATAATAAGTATGTATTATCACTTACTGAGAAATCTATAGGTACCACTGAAGCCAGTGCTATTTGTCCTCCTCCAATCCGTGTGAAACTCAAATATGAGTGCAGGACCTGAAGAATAATGAGTTTGTTCAATGTCCATGATCTTACCACATAAAATGGAATTATACGACGTTTTTTCATTAACTGATGGTTCATCGAGATGAAGGAAGAGTTTTACGAAGTCACCAAAGACACACCTGAAACAAACAAACAAAAAACATTCACGCTGTAAAAAAACAAAAACAACATTAACATCCATTAAACTTAGAATATAAGCATGTCTGAAATCACAGATTTTTTAAAAAATGTGTAAGATATGCTATTAATTTAATATGTAATAGTTATTAATATTAAACTATTAATAGTTTGATTCTGAAGCTAATTTAGTAATGATTTATTTGCATTTTTATCGCATCAAAAATTAAAAAAAAAAAAGGAACGTTTTTATATTAATAGTTTTTATTTTTATTTTATATATTGTAATACTCATACGTTTAAACATAAAAATTCTTAAAAACAGAAAGAAACTATGATTATTATTTTTTTAAAATTTTTTTTTACATGGAATTTCACTTTTATGAACTTCGTATGTTTTTGTTATGGGTGAATTGCAACACCCCTTTGTGAATTTGGGCTGTTAGTTAAAACTTTTGAGAGGCCTGTTTAGAATCTGAATAGGTATCTCCTTTAAGAATAATGAGTCTTTAAAATATTTTATATATATATATATATATATTTGTTCAATAACAATTCATATATATAATATTCACTCATTATAAGCAATTATGATGCTATATAAAATATCCCTTAGTTTGTTCTTTTCCCCGCACTTTGAAAATATCCTTCTTATAAAATTCTTTCTGAACATAATACTTTTCTAAATTGTATTGTTTTTTCTCACTATATATAAAAAAATGGCATTCGTGATTCTGTAATAAATTCATTTATACATAAGGTATAGTTAGTAAAAATGGGTCATAAAGTTGAATTTAACTGAAAAAGAAGCACAGAAAGCGATTTGTCTAAGGGGTCCTCCCCTACTATTCAGCACTTTCTTGAAAAATCCGCTTACGTCATAACTGTGATATTATAGATTTCTCCAGTAATTTCCAGAAGCATCCATATGGACATCGTCGCTAAAAATGGTCACTAACATAATCACCAAATAAGATGCCAACTTGCCTCTATCGCCAATATTTTGCCAAGGTACCATTGAAATGCCATTATGTTCAAGGGATATTACAATTTTTATTATAAAATAAATTCAACAGAAAGCTATTTTAATATATTTAACGTCCAGAAATAAATTATTAAAACTCTGTTAAGATGAAACAATAATTACACAATAAGATAAAACATTAGTTACACAAAATATGTTCTCTATACTTAAAAAAATACATATTTTTTTCGTGATGCTGTAATAAATTTATATATACATGAGGTACAGTTATTAAAAATGGGTCGCAAAAAGTTGAATTTAATTGAAGAGGAAAGCCGAGAACGAATTTTTAGGAAAAAAGAACGAATAAAAAAAATGTACGAAAGATAGATTTTTTTTTTTTTTTTTGAAGATTAGTTGAAAATTAAAATACGGGGATGTGAAGACTTGAAATTTCTTTCTTTCTTGTGTACAATATCTTGAAAGAAATAGAACTACATAATATCCGTAAATTATAGTTTCACAATTTTAGCAACGAGTATGAACAGTTGTTTAATTGTACAATGGTGGTTGGTCCACCGTTGGTTTGACATGGGGTACCCCCTCCCCTAATTTGTATTAAAATATTATTTAATTTGGAAAAATAGAGGTAAATTAACAACGTGATAAATCTATGATTCTATACATTAGTGGGTTTTCTGAAATTTAAAACATTTATTGCGACCGTAGTGTTTTCATCTCATCAACTAATCATTGAAAATAGCATGCAAAGAGAAGTATTTCCCACAGCTATAAAATTATGGATATCAAAGCATATATTAACAAAGCCCCTTTTCGAATAGGAAAAAGGTGTAATTGGGTGGTAATAAAAAATGTTTGATCTGCCGATATGAATACGTAACTTTGAGAATAATTCGAAAATTAATTGAAAGTGTTGTTTTATAATTTTTTTAAAGGGGTATAATGATTTATAGAATATAGATAGCTGTACAGTTTACCTTGTATCAATTACATACTTCAAACCAAAACAGTCACTCCTGCTTGCAATATAATGGTATAAGAAGCAAGCAGGCTTTGATATTATTAGGGGAGCCGCATGATAGAACTAGAAGGTAATCGTTTGACACCTTTATTCCACTGCACGCTACATTTTTTTTTTAAATAATACGTTTAAAAATCAGTACATAAATAATAAACAAAGTATCATGTACGAGTAAATATATTATTTGTAAGAGTATGCATATTGTAAGGATCTACTGCCTGAACTTGGCAACAGGTCGAACGATATACACGAGATCTGGCAGCGGGCCCTCTATAAAAAGAGGAAGACCTGGCAACGACGGAGGGAGACCAGACCAGACCAAACCAGGGGAGAAAGGAGAGTAGTAGCGAGAAAACCGGAGGCGAGAAAAACGTGGTCGGAGGAAGAAAGACGGCTGGACGATGGATTGCAATCTTGTATCATCTTAATATTTTCTTTTTCTTATGAGGTGTCCCATAGAAGGAGTGAAATAAAACAGAGGGACAAAATCCTGACCGCAATTATTTTTTTCACAATTCGAACACGACCCGATCCGAAAAGAACCCACAAGTTTACACACATTACGATATTATTTGCTTGAAAGGTTTCTTCTCAATCGCGTAAACTTGAAACAACTTTTTTCTGGCACACATCTTAAATGAAAGCACTCAGTTGATGCAAATGCGGCTTCTTTCTTGCACAAATGCATTCTTTTTCTTTAAAAAAAATGAAGTTTTTGTTTTTTATTCATTTTAGAGTATTCATTACCTCTTACGACGTAACTGGTTTGCTCGTACACCATACTGACTACCGAAAACTGGTCGCATCCGGTTTGTTGCTCAACTTACGGACACTGATACTTTCTTCTTCCTTTCTTTGATTTGAAAATATTTTCAATTCTTAAAGTGAGATTATAAGTGTTAGTGTTTTCAAGAGATGCAGTGTGTGTGTGTGTGTCCACGGTACAGAAATACTTCTCATGCGGGATTTTCTTTGAGGCTGCGGTAGGAATTTAGATTCTTGAAAATATTCGATAAAGAACGGAAAATGGCAAGATGATGTGCCATTTGTTGCTTGAGAAGAAATGAAAATGGAAAGATAATAAAAAAACTCACAAATTATCTCTGAACCCATTGCAATGTAAGACTTAGTATTACACTATGCTTCAAATTGTGCTTGCATATATATATATATATGCACATGCACAAAAATCCACAATCGTTTGAAAACGAAGTACGAACTTGAATCTTTTTTTGTAGGAATGAGATGAATTATATTTTAAGGTACATGAACATTCTTCACATAATATGCAGAGTGTACTTATAAAAAGCAAACATTTAGGGGTTTTTGAGTTCCACAATTTTAAAATCAAAAATAGTGTGAAAGCTTTACAATTGAAAATTAAAATAAAATTCTTCCATTTTCGCATTCTGTTAAGTATTACTTTTAGATGTGCCTTTTTTTCCGAATATTTTAGGCAAAAAAATTGACTGTTATTTTATACTAGTTTTATGCATAACTCAGATCGTATAGTCAATTTTACTTCTCAAAAAAATTTATTATTTTATTAATAAACCATGTCAAAGTTTAAGAATATTTTTTCTTGAGAATGCAACTGATCAATGAGATTGTGTACTTACTCAAGATTCGTTTTCTGCAGGTCGAATTCATCGAAGCTGATCTCGACCATTTCGTCCTCTCCGCCAATGAATGTGTAGAGCAGGCAATCAATGTTATCGTCGTACGGAACTGGCCAATTAGGTGATGTGAAGATGCCAAACTCTTTGGAGTAGGTATTGTCAAAAACTACACACTCGCAACCTGTAAATAAAGAAAGGATTCCCTATCAAAACCATATTTCTTACAAAAGTTAGACGAAGTTTTTGATTTTTATATTATTTATGATCGGATGATCATGTGAAATATGATGACATAACTTATTTGTTCTGAAATTTTTAGCAGTCATCTAAATAAAAATTTCACTTAATAATTTTTAAAAATTGTAATTTCAGAGGAAGACGAAGAATCCCATTATTTTTAATGGCTCAAGGGATAGTCTCAATCATTATAATTACCGTAAAATCCGGCGTATAATGTGCAATTTTAACACAAAAAATAAGATTGAAATTTACGGGTGCGCGTTATACACCGGGTATGAAATTGAGAGCTTAAAAAAAAAAAAAAAAAAGATGAGCATAGAAATATGTATTAATGTCATGTTTTGAAACTATAATAGGGTTAATTTCGATGAACCTCGTACTTCTGAACAACGGTCAGCTCAGTGCCGATTTAAGTTCATTTCGGATCCTGGGCACAAAAGATCGACAGGAGCCCTTAGCACTGGTGGATCGAAATTTATAACTAGAAAATCTGGTTAAGTCCAGCTTATCCATGCCCTTCTAGGCCCCACCATGCCCCTGGCCCCTGGGCACAAGATGAATAAATCGGCACTGGGTCAGCTCGGTTACTTAGAGCAGAAGTGGGCAGACTTTTCCAGGGTGCGGGCTACTTCTAATTTTTGCAAGCTGCTGCGGTCCACCTATTGTCATTGGCGCGCAAAAGGTGTGTGTGGGGGGGCATAAACCTGAATAATTTTTCCCGATCGATTATAATCCTATGTACACTGGTGTGCAAAACTTAAGCAACAATGTAAACATTTAGCAGATAGCCATGAAATTGCAGAAAAGGAGGTCTGGAGATCAGTAAAGGGAACACGTAAGTCAGTAGAAACGTCATGCGTATGCAAATATCAGGAACAAAACGTCAGAAGCGATGTGAGCGTACGCAAAACGCGTGATGTCGGCGCGCGCTGCTCAACAGTAGAATGAAATGAAGGACGGAGACGCAATTCACCATATTCTCTGCAAGTGCCAGCGAGTCAGTTCGTGAAATATGGCTAGAAGAAATCATCTGGATGACTTCACACGTGGAAGAATGTTCGGAAAGCTGGAGG
>BMAV01012678.1:1424214-1457128 GCA_019973955.1 Trichonephila inaurata madagascariensis
CAATGGAGTCGTGTTCTCTTTACGGATGAGAGTCGGTTCAGTACCAGAAGCGATTCTCAACGCGTTTTGATTTGGAGAGAGATCGGGACCCGGTTTTATCCCAGTAACATCAAGGAAAGACATCGTTACGGTGGTCCTGGAGTTCTTGTCTGGGTTGGCATTATGCTGAACGGCGGAACTGAGCTTCCCATTTTCGACAGAGGGTCTGTAACCGGGGATCGCTATTGTGAGGAGGTACTTCTTCCCCATCTGCATCTTTTCCGAGGTGCCATTGGCCCAGACTTCATCTTTATGGATGACAATGCACTGCCACATCGCACTCTTGCTGTTGAGGAGCTGCTGGAAAGTGAAGATATCACTCGAATGGATTGGCCAGCGTGCTCCCCAGATTTAAATCCCATCGAACATGTGTGGGATGCTTTGGGGAGACGTATTGCCACACGCTTACATCATCCGGAGAACAACCAACAACTCAAGCAGATGTTGATTGAGGAATGGGCACTCCTACCTCAAGAAATGTTGCACCAGCTGGTTCTGAGTATGCGGAGACGGTGCAAAGCAACCATTGTAGTAAGGGGAGGGCATATACCATATTAAGGAACATCTGCTTGTTGTTCTTCCTGTTGGATAGACAATCATGAGTCACGATACTATGCGTTCAATAAAGCTTGTTTTTGTTTGATTCCATACCGTATGCGTTGTATTCCTTTTTCAGCGCCGATGCTTTCGTCATCCTTTACGTACATAATACTCTCCCTCATTTCAGAATTTCATGTCTCTCAGATGATTTTTCGTGAAGTTATGGCAATAAACCCACCTGTTGCTTAAGTTTTGCACACCAGTGTATATAGTTGGTAAAACTTAATTAAGTATTTGTTATTAATATTTTTTGTATTGTTTGATGTGATTATTTTTTAGCCATTTAGTTTTTTCCCCGACAATCTACAAAATTAAAAAACTATGTTTGCTGCGTATTAGGGTATGATAGGAGAATGGTAGACTTTCGACCCTCGATCTAGCATACCCCCTTGAAAAATTGTTGTCTGTGCTAATGCGCAGTGTCGTAGGTGTGGTCAAGTAGGAAAAAGTCAACAATATTTATTATAAATTATTAATAAATATGGAATACGTACTTACAGAACTAAAATAAAATTAAAAAAAAAAAAAAAACTGACACTTTTAAAACCGTGTTTAAAGCAAAACGCAAATTACAAACATAATAAAAATAGCCACAAATATAATATCAAATGATGCCTTTTTTATCAAAACAATTAAAAAAATAAATAAAACATTTTTATTTAAAGTTAGTTTTCGTTGTTACAGTCAGTGGAAGACTTAGTCTGCATACTTCAGCCAATCTTGAATATTTTCGTGTATAATTACTAACTGCTAAAATCTTCAAGTGGTCACCCCAAAATGTGTTGGTAGTTAGTCCACCGGTAGATCGCGATCGACGAAATGCCCACTCAGGATTTAGAGGAAGCGTGCTCCCTATTCATAAGCCCAATGTTGCGTGTTCGATTCCGGCTGGAGTCGATAGATTTTCTGGATGCGAAAATGGTAGGTATGCATGTCATAGGATTTTGTGTAAAAGATCCCTTCAGTATCAATGTGGCTTTTGTACTTCCGAAATATTTAGCATCCGACGAGAACTTGAGTTAAAATTAATTCAAGCATCAACATTTTGGGTGCGAGAGCCGGCACTTTTGGGGACAATGCTGTGTGTGAAAAGGCTTAGTTGTCAATATTCAGCCCTTTAAGGAAAAAATCTTTTGAACAACGATCAAATAGTGAGGACAACATTCTAGATGATTAGTATTTGATTCTGTTACAAAATGTTTGATTGTTAATTTTTAAATATGCAAATCAAAATTTTCTTAACTGTTAATGATTCTGATAAACATAATCATAGGTACTATTAAATCAATTTACTATTAGGCATATCTGGTTTCAACGCTCCTTGAATTTTTATAATGTCGAAAAATTGTAAAGGGCTCATAGTATATATTAAGAAAATCAAGAGAGTTTTTACTAACCCGAAGATATTAGTTTTTACTATAATTTTGAATTCGAAACTTATATTTTATGCAAAGCTGTGAAGAACATTTTAATTGTTCAAAAAGTTACATGTAATAGACTTTTCCATTGATTAATGAACTGGATTTAATAGTATAACATATATACTACTAGCAGATTATATGGATGGAACATGAAAGTCAAAATAAATTTAAAATATATGTATATATATGCATTTTATATACACTATTAAATTATACAGACGTGATATGATTCGCATTTCACAGTAGTTAAGAGTATTACAATTTAAATAATTAATTTTTTATCATTAAAATCTGGTTTCATTTGTATCATATACAAAGAGATGGGATGTTTTTGTCCTAATGTGAAAATTACGAATAATATAAAAGTATATCTATGTTACCATTAAAGCTCGAGAGTCGTTAATGTGCAGGTTACCTAGCTAATTTTCAGATTAACTGATTTGATCCGCTAAAGTGCGGAATCAAGTGTTTTCAGCATCTTAACTAGGTAATCTTCTCATTAGTGGTTTGGATATTGCTAAAGTTCAAGACTTTGTTTCTCTCCTTTCCTTTCTGTTAAAAATTTTGATTGAACGTTGACTCATCCAAGAATAATATATCCTGAACATTTAGAAACAAAGTGGCACAGACAGTAAATGTATTTAATAAAAGGCTATATTCTTATATTTCATAAATTCATTTACTTAATTGTAATAATATGTTAAACTACTTTATTCTTTGTACTAAAGTTTTACAATTAACTGATGATTGATTCTATCAATTAATTTGTTGTTTTCTTGATTTAATCAATGATTTAATTAATATTCAAATGAATATAAACAACTTTTTTTAGTTTAAGAATATAAAAACGTTGCTGTTGTTCCACCAAAGAAATTTTCACTTTAGTGAGTGCCTAGTTGATAAAGTGCAGATTATCTAGGATTCGTAGATTCACTTTGAGAAAAGAATCAATTTTCAGCACTTTAATGGATCATCCTAGTTAATGTGCAGATTACCTAGTTAATCTGTAGATTGATTTCTGCATATTATACTGATCTGTAGCAACATATATATTGTGATTGCTGTATCAATGAATCAAAAAGCTAAAAATAAGCTGAAAAGCTAAAATAAATTATTACATTTTGTGTTATATATTCATTGAAACTCTATCTAACGAAAATCTAGTTGAAACGTTCTTTTAAAGATTAGCAGCTCAATAATTGATGTATAGTAATTAAAATAAATTAATATATAATTAGAATATATCATTATGTTTTTAAAAGGGATCGTTTACTTTCATACGGCAATTTTATATTAGATTATTAAAATTATTTATTCTACCTAATACTCGATCGACTCAAAGTCCTCATTATATATTGCATCAACTGAAAAATTTATTTCATAGGTTAATCTGCCATTACCAGATGTGAACTTAACAAAAAATAAAGCAATAATTAATCAAAATTAAAATACTAAGCATGCTAGCAATTCATAATTGCAATCATTTTTCTCTTAATTAAAATACTGAACGCAAGATCAATATACATTCTTCATAGGAAAAGGGAGAGATTAAAAAAAAAATGTTTTTCACGGTAGGAACCTATTTGTTTGCTCTATTGCATACCTATTTATTAGTTGTTTATATTATCAGCTCATTATTTCATTTGGCATTTTACTTTTTTATTTAAACAGTTTATTCTTTTTCTCCGTAATAATAATCTTCATTAAATAAAATGGAAAAACTAATCGGAGGAATTTTTCGCTATACAAATTTGAAAAAGTTAGCCATTCACGGTTCTTGTTATTTATTCATACAATATTAATCTGGAAGATATTTCATCAATACTGCAAAGTATATTTAAAATAATAATGTTATTTTTATTTTGAAGGCTCAACGTGTGTTATTTAATTATTTATAATAGTTTTGCGTTTAAAGTGAAATTTATATTCAATACGGTAGACAAATATTTATATATATATACATTTTTTTTTTAAAAAAAAAAGGGGAGGGGAGCATAAGCAATTAAGAAAAAAATCTTGCTGGAAAGTGATCCTGTTAAATGGGCAAAGTAATGTTCCTTATGAATCTTTAATGAAGAAATTCCTAAAAATAACAAGATATTGATGATAATATTGTCTTCTCGCCTAGTTCTAGAGTTCAGAAAGGTGTCTTGTACTATCTCAACAAATAGCTTGGTTACTTTTTTCAAATTTTCTAAGTTTAAAATTTCAGTTACGCATAAAACTGATTTCATCAGATGTCATTAAGTTAGAACATCTTATTGATCATGAAACAATATGCTTATATAGCAGTACTTGTAGTTTTAAAGTAAGAATTTAAGTGTGTGTTGCAGAGAAAAATACCTATGAATTGAGTCTTGAAAATTAATTTTAAAATAAATAATTGGGGTTTTTTTTATTGATATTCAGAGAATATTGCTAACATCCTACTATAAATATCTTTTTTCTTTTACATTTACGCATGTTCTAACGCATTTACACCTATATAAGCTGTTAAAAAAATAACAGTGATGAAAAATAACAGTATGCATAACATTATGATAAAGTATTGTTACGGATTTTGTTTAAATAGTGTAAATAATTTATATTTGAATGTGTAAAGCATTTATATTACTCTATGTTATATTTATTGTAATATTCGCCGTCTCCTACGTTATAATGACGATTCAATGGGAACTTGGTGAAATCTTGGCCCTAGAGTCAAGTTGGCATAATTTTTGGTGACCAATGTGGCGACCACTTTCGGCGAGTTCGGGACCCTATGGATTCTTCAAGAAATTAGTGGAGAAATCAACTAATGTCCCATCTATGATGCAAGAGGATCTTTCTCGAATTATCCATCGAGTCTATTAATAGACAGATGCTCGCCAAAACGAGTCACTCTTGTTTCAACCAGTGATTAGTGAATATTGTTTTTAATAGTGATTAATAAACCTGCCTTGTCCGTGAATACTGATTAGCTCGACTATGCTTGTGAATAATCTGTTACATACGTGTATTTTAGACATTGATAATTGTGTCTGAGTGCTGTTGAAGGTATTAAGACCTTCTGATATGTACTCTACGAATTTTGCTGTTGAATCCTATATTTAAAGGACTGTTTTCTCGACTATAAATTCTCATCGCTCTTAAAGAACTGTCTTGTTCTCTGCGACTGATTGCATAAAATCCTCGAACCCCGATCAGGGTAACAATTTCAATTATAACTGTACTAAATTTCTAAAATTAAATTAGTAAAACGTATGTTTTCTTTTAACTACCCCTTATAAAATGCATTTTTGATAAAATTGGAAACAATTAATATATATATATATATATTTTTTTTTTACTCTAAAAAAATCTAAAGAGGAAAAAGAAAAAAATAGTATTCTTTTTATATGTGATAATATAATTTTAAATTTAAAAAAAATGAACTAATTGTTTAATGAATTTCTGAGTATTTTTAAAATATACGAATGTGATAATACGTTCCCTTTGAGTCATTAATATCTTTTCCCCCTCCCGCCCCGAGCATGAAACGCAGAGTGCATACGTATTTTAATCTAATGAATGGAAATTAATGCAATTGCGTTTCCATCTGTATACTTGCGTAAAAAAAAGTTTAGCAAATTTAAAAAGTTTACTTATGAAATATATTTAAAAAATAGCTGAGCATGAAAATTTATGAAATAAGGTAAAAATGTAGAGATGAAAAATATATATATAATTCTTAAAATAATCACTATTTATTGTTATGATACTTAAATGCTTCATAATCATTAATTATGAATGTGCCTTGGTGTACACAATGGAGGAGCTTGGGGATTCAAATTCCTCGCATAAATTTAAAGATTATTAATTTCCAGCATTAAGACTACGTCTTGGAGCTTTCGTCGTTTTTTTAAAATTTTCTTTTTAACATATATACTCTTCCACAAAAGTTAGTTTGTATTCGCCACTGCGAATGGACTTCATCATAAGACAGTACCATGAATTTTCGATTGATTCATAATAAAATAATACTAATGCATTTTTAAAGATTATGTCAGAAAAACTCAAGAAAACTTGCTTCCAACAAAACACAAAGTATATTTTGGAAGGAAGGAAGGGTGGCATAAATTCTAGAATACTGTGCAATGGATGCTAAATTTTGATTTGATATTCGTATACTTAAGATTAAATCCTTTAAAATTGTAAAAAATATAACAGTTTTTCCCGATTTTATTAAATATGCAATTTAATATTGATGATCAAAAGCCACATCATTATTGTAATTAAAATGTAAAATAATTGCAAATTGCATATAAATTGATACACACAGCTGTAATTTCTTGAATTTGATAATAAAAATATTCGTTAACATTAACAGATTAATAATTTTAAAAACAGTAGTAAAAATAATCAAAATTCTTATTATGAAGAATTTAAAACGCATGACACATTTCCTTCAATATGTAAGAAAATTTCTTGTGTTTCTTAATGGAACCAGGACATCATATACTTTGAAAAAAAAATGGATTTTTTAAATTTGGTTCTAAAAAATAGTGCATATTTTTCCGAATCTGAATACTTTTTCGTTTGTTAATAAAATAACCCTAAAGTATGAAAAATAAAAATATAAACAAATGACCACGCCCCTTTTGACATATTTTAAATGTGTAGTTTCTCCTGTGTTTGATCTATATAAACTTTTGATTTTTTTTTCATTTGAATGAATAATAAATATATCTAAACAGGATACATGTGCATATGTTTTGGTATATAATGTCTAATTTTTTAAAAAATAGATTTATATGTGCAAAAAGAAAATTAAGAATTTCAAAATTTTAAGATTTTATGATTATTTTAAAGAAATTATGCAATTAATTCATTAAAAAACTGGTTTATTATAATTGAAATGTTGTTTTATATATATGTGTAAAATTGTTTGTATATACAAGAAATATTTTTGTAAGAAATGGTACTTATGTACATGAAAGCATTACAAGATCTCGAAAATTATGTTCATGTTAACTAAACCATAGGGGAAAAAACATATGAATTTAAAATCACTTTTGTAACTCTAGAAAATGATTAAGCATTAATATTAGGCATATAAAAATGGGCAAGAAAATACTAATCAAGTGTATAATATCTGAAAGCATTTTTTTTTTTTTAGTTTTTCACTTTTTCTCAAAAGCATATTTTTTTGCATGTAGGCGCATTTTTTTAAAAAAACTATTGCACTATATCATTCCAGATTTTTTATAGTTCTATACAAGATACCTATGCATATAGTGAACCTAATTTTTTTTCTATTAAAATAGTCTAATTTTTTAAAAATGGTTTTATGCATAAAAAAAGCAGAAAAATAAAAATTTTCCAAATTTCAAATTTTTATACTTTTTTTTTTAAAGAAACTATACTAAAATATTACTAAAAAAATAGGTTCACTGTATTTTGTGTATTGTTTTAGATATGTGTAAAAAAATATTTTGCATAAAAAAAAGACACTTTTTTAAAAAATGGTACCTAAACATAAGTATATATTATGAGTTCTCAAAAATTATGTATTTCTTAAATTAAGAAGGAAAAAAAACAACTTTTGAACTAAAAATTTATTTTTGTAGTTCTACAGAATAATTAAATTATTTTTATTAAGGACATAAAAAAATCTAAGCTCTATTGGAAGTTTTAAAAGATATATGTCTCATAATCAAAGGGTCTTAATTTTTGCATTTTATTCTTTGGAGTATGTCCTGGTTCCCTTATGAATCACTTTTTTAACCCATAATATTTCAGGGTTATAATGTAAAGCTGCTCGTGTATTAATTTGCATTTCCTCATAATATATATATATATGTATATTATATATATATATATATACGTTCACATACAAAGTATACGTCAATGCTTCGAATAATTGCGTGTACACGCAGGAAGGAAAAACAAACTCATCCCTTTACTATAACAATTTTTATGACCCATTGGTCGTATATACGCTATATATATTTGTCTATTTTTACTGATTTATTAATAATAATAATAATATTTTACTTATTTATTATTATTTCTACAATGCGCAAGATAAACAAACTTTTCTTATTATTAATTTATTTATAATTAAACGGAAAATCAATGATTTTATAAGGAAAAAATTTAAATTATTTTTATTTTATTGCATCTTCTTCAGGAAGCCTTTATAAAATAATAAAAACATCGTCGAGTTTCGTGGCGTGTTTCTAAAATCAGCTAGTGTGCAGAATGAATACTTTTTATATCCCGTAAATCTAAAAATATTGTTGTATTGAATTTCAAAGAGAAGTTTTGAGTTAGTTATTCACAAAACATAAAAATTCTTATGTATAATTACACTATTTTTCTTTGTTACTGCTTTACTTGAAATTATATAAGTTTTTTTTTTAATGATGTAATGTTTTCGTGTCAAACACAAAGTTTCTTCTAAAGAAATTAATATGTTTTATCCAGTAGATGGCGCCACGATAGGCATCAAAGTTTATCTTAAGTTTTACAACTGAGTAAGAACGGGAAGCTCACGGTTCATATCATTGAAGTTCATTTACTTGTTTATTAAATTTTGGGAAGTAATTTTTCCCTTGACTGATCTAACATTATTACTGGAAATATGTCACTTAAATGAAAATATTTTCAGTTGTATCAAATGCATGTTATTTTAATTAAAATATTTTAGAATCTTTCAAAAGCAGTGAGAGTTTATCCTATTACTTCTTTTATTTTTCTAGTTATAACTTTTAATTAACATATTTTCATAACGGAATACATGAATGTTATTATGTGAAACCCTTTGTAACAGCTCGATTTAAGCTCGAGTAAGATAACAATTATAAAAGACAATTTTAAATAGATTTAATTTTCAAAATACGATTAATAAGATCTAATGATTAAAAATTTAAAAAATTTGATCGCCGTAGGCGTTTTTTTTATGTGACTGCTGAATGATCAAACAATTAATTGTATATATTCACATATACTTGATCCTTAAATTGTGTCTAATTTAATTTTGACTCGTTATTTTATTTTATTATATTTATTCTGATACAGCGTTTAACGAGCATCTCGCATAACGCGTGATTCGTATAATGAGCAAAGTAAATTTTTAAAAATGATTTACTTAATGAGAAGCGTTTTACATAACGAGTTTCAATGCTTGACGAGTATATAGTGGCAAAGCCTTGCTCTCTCTAAGAAAAGTGTCGTAGAAAACAGTTTAGATATCATGTGTAGGGAGGAAAGGGAAACTGGTGTATCTTTTAAGGAAATCATAAGATTTCCATACTTTTTGCATTGCTGGAAACGACATGGGGCTGAAATAATCTAAGGTAGCTAGTTTTGTTTTGACAATGGATTTCGACAACAGATATAAGTTTTAGCTGACCGCACAGTCGCAATTCTCCTCCCCCCTCGAAGGGAAGAAGAATTATCCGTCTGAGCCCCCAACATTGGGATAAATGTGTAATAAGAGAAGTAGTAATGCTCACACGTAAGGTTGGAGGGGGGGGGGGGGAGAACTTTTGCAACTTTTTGTTGGAAAGAGTGAATACATGAAATACCGATCAGTCACTGTCAAACATCGTTTTGTTAACTAAAAGGAACATTATTTCGTAGTTTACCATACTCCTAATTTGGGGAAGTTTTAATATCTTGATTTACATTAATTACGTAAGTACTTATACATAAAACTGTTATTTATTAAAATAAATTTTTTCAGTTACTTGTTTTTATTACAAACTATTTAATTGAATCAGCAGTTTGAAAAAAGAGAATGAACTCCCAAACTGTTTTAAGGAAGAAAATTTTTTAAAGATTGCAAAACTACCCTTACTTTTTATTTTTTAAACCAATATTTTTGTGTGAGATGCGTACATTAATATTTAGCTATTTTTATCTAACAAAAATGTAGCAATTTCATATACAAAAAATCAGTTGCACAAATAAAAGCTCTTGAATACAATAATTCATATTTTTAATTTACATGATCGTTACTTTAGCCACAAATAAATTTTCAAGTATTTTTTTGTGTTGATATTCATCTCTTAGTAACAACATTAGAAAAAGTAATTGATTCAGAATTGATTAAAAAATAATTGAAAATCAATCCTCAAACATGAAACTGGGTGATTGTTTGAAAAAAATTCTTCAGACATCAGCTGAAATCGAGAGATGATTCTCTGCTCGGTTATTCAATACAGAGCTAAGAACAGGCTTAGTGATAAAATCACAGATTACTTAAGTGTGTGTGTTTGCTCTCAAATCACACTTTAAAAATTAATAATTAGCATATTTTATATTTTTTGTATTGTATTTTTTGCTGAGTTTATAACTGAGTATATAAATTTTGGAATTTATATCTATCCATATTTTATGTAATTTTTTATTGATGTCAGTTAGAAATAACTTGTTCTTAAATTGTTCTGAATTTTGATGTAATCCCGGGAATGGAAAATACCCCGGAAATCAGAAACCTTAAAGGAAACTCGAAACTGAACCAACTCGAATGCAAAGGTAAGGGCTGACCATTAACTCTATCGAACTGGGAATGAGGAGGTAATCTGAAACTAAAAGGGGAAAACAAGGAATGAGTGAAATTTGCAAGAATTACACAACAACGGCTGGGTAATTTAAGGATGTGCATATAAAAGTGCTGTGGCAATTTCAAAGGGAGGGGCTATTTACTATCAAAGAATTCATATACGAGGGTTGGGGCATTAATCATGGCAATTATTTTTTTTTCTTGTATATATGTGAATGGATCACAAACGTATATGTGTCATACGGAAGTTTTGCAGGCATAGTGTGTATACTAAAGAACAAATGGCTCTGTGATTGCTGGTAGTAGCGCAGCGAGGGCTGTGAAATCAATCAGTTGGTGAGTGTCGTGCGATGGAAGTAACCCGTGTTGAGCAGCGTTCTTACATCAAAATAGCCGTTCTCCGAGGAAAAAATGCGATGGAATATCACAGTGAATTAGTGGAAGCCCTTGAAAAAAAGACCTTACCGTACCGTATAGTAGCACGATGGGTGTACTGTGTTGTCATTCTTTTTCACCGTGAAGACCACATTGCCCTGTATATATACTACCGTAATTAATTAGTGTGTTACGATATTTCAGTGATATTCATTGTCCACACATGTAGTTAACACCTTGTCCTTTCATCTGTATATGTCACATTTTCCAACCGGACTAGTATCTTCAAGAAAAAAAAAGTTGCCATGACTTTTGCTCCAACCCTCGTATTTTTTCTTTGTGTTTCACAACAAATTGGGAACCTCTGTCTGAAGAGGAGGAGATAACAGAAAAACCATTTCTAGCTCAATTAGAGAATTGTTAAATACACAGGAGATTTTCGCATCGTACATTGAGAAGCATCTATTAAATGACAATACTGTGTCACATTTTCATCATGTTTTGAAGGGTCGATGAAAACAAAACTCTCTAGAAAGCTTTTGAGTTAAAATAATTAGATATGGATTGTATGTAAGTAACGAACTTTTCTTTTATTTTATTACCATTATACATTTTTGTTTTTCACTATATATAATTGGATTCATATTCAAGGTTTCTGCATTCGGTGAAACAAAAAAAGGTCAATATCATTCACATTCCTTATTTACTTTTTTTGATGGGGGGAGGGCATAGAAGGCATTGTTTGATATGTGTCAAAAAATATATTACGCTTAACAAGTGTTTCAAATCACAAATAAAATTCTGAGATGAATTATGATCGTTAAGCTACTGTGGTTCAAAATTAAGATATAAAGAGAAAAAAACTTTTTTCCAGTTAATAAAAACATATTGATAAAGAAACATATCTTCTATTGTAAAGAAACATAAAAAAAAAAAAAAAATTGCTTAGAAATATACGTATCCTGATTTTTAATTATTTAATGATTTCAAGCTTCCTTTAAGGGGAATCTAAATATAATAACGTTTTTATATTTCTAATTCGCGTGCTTACAGTGATCTTTTTGACGATAATCACATATATTTAATGAAGTAATTAAAGAGAGTATGATAATAATATCGTAGAAATATTCAGGTACTCAAAGGCTTTTAGAGACGGACCTCGTAATTTGAACCATGGTCAAGGGATGAGGACGACACTTGAGCTGGCAATCCCTCTCCTAATGTCCACACGAACGTGAAGACGTTTGAGCCTCGACAGATTTAACTTGCAACGCCTCCCTACACGACGGGTCTTCAGTGGTACTAGGCTCGAACTCGTAAAGTACCGATCACGAGTCGTCCGTTACCTTGAACACTAGGCTACCGCGGCCACAGAGTAATTAAAGAGTAACATTATTAATGATTGTTAATGTAAAAGGTATTAACAAGCATTATAGTAAAAGTAACAAGTATTAACAAGCATTAGTAAAAGTAACAAGTATAAACATTCTTATTCTAAACCTTTATATATTATGATGACTCCCAAAGAAACAAGCAGTTTACGCTTTAACAAATTGACGAATCAAGGCTTACACAAATATGGCATAGTAAGATAGTGGCGAATTTGTCGACAGTATCATATTGAATAGCGTTGCCAAAAAGTAAAGAAAGGAAATATAAGAAATAATAAAAATAAAGATCTGACTCTTGCATATCTTCCAATATTTCTATTATATAGCAAAAACTACTATTTTATCCTTACCCATTCTCCTTATAAATACATTGTAATACATACTATTCGCACAAAGTTAACCCTAGTTTTTATTTTCGACCTTCAGAAAAGTTAGGCAAAAATGTTGCTCATCGGTTTCAAACATTGTCTAAGTAAATTCACCTCTTGTTCTTTTTCTTTAAAAGTGTGATCCGTTAACAAATATATCGCTGACAATGAATTTAAAATATTCATTTGTAAAGATATGGCATATGTCATTGCTGTCAAGGATCAAACTACTCTGTAATTTACACCTGTAAAAATTTGATTTTATTCTGATTGTTACATATAATATGAATATTTATTTTGAGAGATCGTTTTTTTTTCTCCGTTTCATTTCTTTTGAACTCCCAAATAATATTTTTAATTTAGGCAGTTTTTGCCTCATGCATACACGAAATTGGTTTATTCTTCAGACACCAAAAATTCTCTAATGCCAATATCATATTCGAACTTTGTGTTGCCACATAGAGAGTAACATATTTAACATATATTACTTAGCTTATACTCTCTTTCTTAGTAAGATACATTCATCAAAATGTCACGTCTAATATTTTAACGCCAAGTTGAATTTTAACCGTGCTTTTGAGCAGAATGGTTTGTTTGCATAATTTTAAATCCACAATATAAGCAATATTTTATACGTTACAGCCTGTAGGCAATCTCTATATTATTCTTATTGAAATAGTATACTAAAATTTAATCTTATTTTTCATTATCACGCGATTTTTTATATTTTTTTGAGAAATCAAGAATTTTTTTAAACTTTTTTTATCCCGATGTAGATTTTCCAATTACATTGCTTTATTCGTAAGCATTTTGTTAGTATTTTGTTACATTAAAACCCTCATTTTACTGTGATAGATGAAAACGTATTAAAAAAACTATAAAATGAATGAAATAATTATTAATTTTGTAATACATCTTTAAATAAAATTATCCCAGGAATTTATAATTATTGCCAAACCTTCTGCGGTCGTCAATTATAAGTTAACTTAAACTTATTGCAAAGTATAATTCTAAAATCGTTAATGTGTGAACTACTATAATTTTTGAAATATTTATTCAGTTTGAGCATATAGTAAGCACTTTTTAGCATTCAATAAGTTTGAAGGTATTTTTTTTTAAAAATTCATTCAAAATTATAACATTAAGGAAATTCCAGAAAAATAATTTAAATTATACTAAATTTTATGAAAAGTTTGATAGAAGTAATTAACTTAGAGTAATGCAAGAAATTGGTAGCAAAAAGAGGGATAATTCTTCATGAATTTCAAATAAAAAATAAATGAATAATGTTCACATCCTTATTTGTTACAGATTTTTTAATGATACAACAATAATAAATATTTAATACAAACATTATTTTAATAAAATTCACTAATTTTTTTTGTTTCTTTCAGCAATCAGTTTAATATTTTTTCTTCAAATATATAAACTAATTGCAATCAATTAAAACATTAAACTAAATACCCCATTCTTGTTTCATTACTGAATTTATATGAATAAATATTAGTTAATTACTTTATTACATATAAATATAAATTATAAGGACAGAATCAAAACATCGCATGGTAATGACGCCATAACAAGATTTTAAAAAATATTTATACTCTTACGAGAGTGTAAATATAAGTTAAAAAGTATATTTTGTTTACGTATATAAGTTGTTTAAAGAAGTACTGACTCTCAAATTTCTTTGATTGTAAACAAAGGGGGTTGAACATGTTTTATGGCCAGTCAACCTTTTCTCTTTCTGTTAATGATACTGAGCAAAAATTTATTGAAAATAATGGATAGAATATCTAAATCCTTTACAAGTAAAAGGTATAACTTACTAAAAAATTGCATTCAAAATGTATATATATATATATATGTGTGTGTGTGTGTGTGTGTGATATAATTCCCATTAATTTAATCTTGAACATGTTCTTAAATTGTCTTGGCCTTTAGGACTCGAGGGTAAATAATAACTAGCTACCCCCCTAACGAGAATCTATCTAATGATATCTTTCCACCAATAAAAAAGCTCCGTCCATGGCGTTCATGTGAGCTTTTTGTATTTCCGTTTGCCGCTTCACATATAAACCAAGATTCTGAAAATTCCGTCCTCTTCTCTTTTGTCACTTTGTCTTCGTCATGTAACTGCAGCGTCTTTTGTCTTTGTTCTTTGTTGTGTCGTCCATTCCCTGTTTTGCGTTAAGGGGGTCCGGCACTTCCATAAGAGCCCCTGTTAAATTACGTAAGTTTATGTACCTTTTTCTCAAAAGCTTCTGTTTACTAATTGATGAAATTTTCACAGTAGGTTATATGTACTATCAACAAGATTTTAATGGAGGGTTTTGTCTTTTTGTTAAAAATTAAAATAATTATGAATTTTTTTAAAAAATGCCAAATTTTTTTCATTAAAATTTGGTTTAAAAATACATTATCTAAAACAGTTGGCTAGATATATCTTATTCCCTCCATTAAAATGTATAAACATGTTGAAAGTATACTCATTGAAATTTTGAGGATCCTACATTAATTAGTTTTTGAGAAAAAGGTCCATAAAGAGAAAAATATTGCATTTTGAGAAAACAGGCTTTAAAGTAAAAATTTGTAATTTGTCAATGAGAGTGTGTGACTTACTTTTATAAAAATAAATAAAAACGCTTCTAATTTTCCCATTTCTATATATCATATATCATTTTAAGCAGAAATGTTTGAACTTTTAAGAAATGTAAAAAAATCAAAATCGATACTTTTTCAAAACATTCATGTGCCGGGCCTTAAATGTACAATTAACTACTTTTACCATTTCAAAGAACTTCTCGTCAATCTCATCAAATGAAATATCAACCATTTAAATTAATCCCCATCGTTAAAAAGAATTTTTTACACTCGAGAGAGGCACAGTTCAAAATATTAAAGGATATTGAGTTTTTCATGTATCTTGAGAAAGATAAATCGACGAGTTGTGATTTATATACAGACATAGTGAGTCATACAAAAATGAATTCACGTATGGGTGAAAGAAAAACGAGTTTGTTGAGTTTTTGATACAAAATGAAGAGAACACATTTTGTGTATTTGAGGAAAAAGCAAAACCGTGAATTTTTTTTTAATGAATATATCTATTTTAATAAGGAAAGCATACTTTTTTCTGACAGACAGTGACGTTGAACACCTGTTAGGTATGGAATCTATCAAGTTATCAACGATTGATTGAGGTATTACGTCCCACTTTCTCCAGAAGAGCTATTTTCAGCTTCGAAACCTAATTGTGGGCAGACAGCAATTCGTCTGTCTCAGATTGTTTGCTCATTTTGGGAGTACATATAGACCGATCAACCGTATGAATCCTCCATCATAAAGCAAACCATCCTTCAGTTCAGAATGATGTGACCTGCAATTATTGTCTTTTAAAAAAGATTGTATTAGATCGTTCCGTACAAAAAGTGTAACGAACCGTCTGTGATCTATATCGATAGATGTGGAGGTTGGTTCGACATAACCAGAGCGTCTAAGATTTTATTTACCGTAAAGTTCATCGTATAATGCGCACTTTTAGTACAAAAAATAAGAGCGAAATTTATGGGTGTGCGTTATACGCTGGGTATAAAAATGAGAGCTTTGAAAATAAAAATACAGATGATTATAGAAAAAAGCTGGATTTCTACACGTATTTAAATATTATTTCTTTAAAGAAATTATGTTCTTTATGAAAAAGGGTAGTAGTTTAAGAGTATTGCACACGTAGATTTCAGGTTTCTTCGTAAAATAGGGGGTGCACATTATACGGCGAATATACTAAAAGATTAAGAAATCCCACTTGAAAGTAGGGTGCGCGTTATATGCCGGATAATGATAATATTTAAATGTATACATTTTTATTACAAAATAAATGTTTATGAAAATTTTCATATATAATCGATTTGCTGACATTTATTTTGAAATAAAAATTTCAATAAAACATCTTATTATTGTATTGTACATCAGGGTAATTTATGTGGAAAAAATTTAAAAATAAAAAGTGTATTGAGTGCTGTTATAAAAACCATTAACTTTTTAAGAGAAAAAGGACGAAATCATAGAAAATTTCAAGAGTTTCTTAAGGTAATGGGCTCTGAATTTGTAGATATTATTTATTATACAGAAGTAAGATGGCTCAGTAAGGGGAAAATACTCAAAAGATTTTACGATTTGAGAACTGAAATGAAAATATTTATGGAAACAAAAAAGAAACCTGTGACTGAATTTGAAGACGAAAATTGGATTTTAGGTCTAGTTTTTTTAGCATATTTAACAAAGCATTTGAACGATTGAAATTTGAGACCAAGGAAAAATCAATTTATTAATAATATGTCCCAAACAATAACAGCATTTGGAAGAAAGTTGAAATTTTGGCACAATCAAATAAATGTAAAATATTTGACACATTTCAGTGCTTTGGCTGCACATAAACCTGTGAGTTGCACAACATATGCTGCATTATTTTTGATTTAATTCAAGAGTTTGAAAGTAGATTTCAATATTTTCGAAAAAATGAAGAGTATTTGAACATATTTTCTACCCTATTTCTTCTAAAAATAAATAAATTATCTTTAAATCTTCAAATAGAATACATTGAATTACAAAGTGACATTCAACTGAAAGAAAAATTTGGGAATGCTTCTTTACTGGAGTTTTATAAAGATTACCTACCCCGCGATAAATATCCTAATTTTCACTTTGGCGCAGTTTAGCCGAAATCGTCTCTTGAGCCAGTAAACCCCACAATCATTCCCCACTCATCCTAATTTTCACAATCATGCTTTATTAATGTCTTCAGCTTTTGGCAGCACCTACATTTGTGAACAATTACTTTCAGGAATGAAGCACACAAAAAATAAAAATAGGACAAATATCACTGACAAACATCTTGAAAATGGGTTAAGAATTGTAAACTCGTCAATTGAACTCAATATCGATTTGCTTGTTCAACAAAAGCAAATTCCTTCATCTCATTAATTTGAATTTTTTCCATCTTTATGAAATCCAAACTAAATGAAACGAAACATTTACAAATTTAAAATAAATATGTACCTCTACATCTCTAATCAAAACTTTAATAAAATTGTAAAAAGAAGTTATTTTATTTTAATGAAACTACATAGAGTTAATTTTTATTTCAATTTGTTGAAAAAATATTGTATGTGTGCCCTCCCCCTCCCCATTTTTTTTTCAATTTTAATTTCGTAGTTTAGGTACCCATGTCTTATATCTCTTTCCGCGTTATTGATATTTCAAAGTAATTAAATTATGTAAAAATGTTTCGAATTTATGGTTGATATTGTGATTTTTAAAGGTATTGAGAAATTAAAGACGTGTTAAAATAAATACACATGTGATTGTAAATATTTTTAAAAATAATACACACACAAAATTGATTACTTATAATTAAAATTCCTTAACCCCTTCAGGACCAGCGGAAGGAGAAAGAAGCGCTTCCCCAGGCCCGTGCGTTCGCAGAGGATACGCACTTACGGAACCGGGCGCGTTTCCCTGCTAAGCCTATATATAATTTCATTTAAAAATTCATATAAAGTTTTAAATGTAATCAAATACTCTAAAACTTACAATTTACTATCATTGATAATATCTGATCATAGAGTACAAAGATTTTCGCTATATTTAAAAAAAAATAATTGCGAAATTCAAAGAAAATGTTTCTATTTTAATAAAAAAAATTACATATACTTTAAAAAAAATGACAAAAATCCCATACGAATATAGGAAATATTAGAAAACTATTTCAACTTATTCAAAATATAAACAGAAACCCAAAGAGCAATAGATCCTGTACCAATAAATGTCCGATTCTCTCGAAAAATCTAAACATGTGCAGTTGTTTATATCGATAAATATCTCGGATCTAATTAAAAAAACACGGAGTCGAAAATACATAATGAAGTTCAAAGTTTTGTGAAACATTATTCGAAAAAAAAAATGGTTTTTAACCGCCACACACATCTAGTACTTGTAAAAATTAATATAAAAACGTTCCTCTAACTCTGATCACACCGGTGTGATCATGGGCCTACGAGAAGGGAAAGCTCAATCACATATATGATACCATGGGCCGTGGAGGGAGAAACGCGTGATCACATATATGTGATCATGGTCCTGGACGGGTTAAAAACACGGTATAATTCAATATTAAGTAATTTGTGTCTCAACTTTGTAGTTACAAATGCCCCAATATTAGTTGCCCCAAGGAAAAGATTTTATATTTTTGTCTTTGTATTCTTTTTCAATTCCTACTATTAGCTCGCACTGTCTATATATTTATTTATTTATATATTTGTATATTTATTTATTTATCTTGGTGGAATTTTCAATCGTTAATAAAATACATTTTAAAGCGCTGAACTGAGCTGAAATTTTATATTCAGGATCATTTTGGATGACAATACAATAATTTAATTATAATTAATAAAAATTAATTGATTAAAACTAATTATTTAAAGAATTACAAATACAGCCACGTTGGTGAGAAGCGACCATTTTGGCGACTTGTGCCAAATTTTGAAAAGGTTTTTTCTCACGTGTTAAAGCATTCAGTTGGATTGAAATTAAAAGGACAATAACGATACTTTAATGATAATAAAAAAAAACTAATTACCACTTAATGTTGTGATTCTGTCCTATGTATATACACATTTATATTAATTGTAACTATTTAATAAAAAGTAGTTAAAATAAAATTTTTCGCTGTTTATCTAAGTAGGAATGGACGTAAAAACTATTTTTTTATATTACTTGTTTTACAAAAGAATATTCAAAAAATTTTATAATAATCTAATTACATGAAATATAATATAACACGATAAATATTATTTGAATTTGAGACTCCTTGATTTTAAAAATTATTTGTGCTGAAAACAACAAATTCTTCCTATTTCATAATACATAATAAAATCTACTTATTTAATATGCATGGACTTTTCTCCAGTCTTTATCTATATATTTTCACTCACATTATTTTTTTTAAAAAAGGGAAATAATACAAAATGAAACTATGTTACTGGAAGGAAAAAAAAAGTTCCAAGTTCGCAACTTTTTTCGCTAATTAAAAACAATTGCATGTTTACTACGAAATAGAAACTTATTGAGTTTCCCTCTAACAAAAGAAAGAATTTAATGGGGAGGCAAGACTAAATATTACCTCAGCCATGGATATGTGCCTTTAATTAAACCCAGAGGGAAAAAATTCTAACACTTTCCCCAAATTCTATGTGACCATAACTGCGTAAAATAATGAGTTTATATCTTATTTTTATGCTCAGCTTGACACACTTTTTTTCAATCTGTTTAATATACATCGGCAAAGATTACGAAATTTGTACTTTTTTTCTTATTAAAAATAAGTTTTTTTCCCCTGCGAAGATTTTCTCTTCGCTTAAGCCGTGGCCGCTAATAAGATGTTCTTTCTACATTTTTTTCATTATACGTTGGAGCTCAAATCAGTAGTTATTAGGGTATTGTTAATCAGAATCTTATTAAAGAATGGTACAAAGAATGGTCCACAAAAACTAAAATTGAAAACTAGATTCGCGCGTTGTTGGAAAATAAAAACTGTGAGGAGAAAACTGAGGTTGTTTCTAAACATTAGAAATAACTTAATTCGAATATTTTTATTTTGTATTACATAGGATTGCTTATGTGAATCCTTCTAAATCTTTATAAGTTCTATGTATTAAGGAGACACAGTACAATTGAATTAGCAGAAATCGGTCAAAATTTCAAATAAAACTTCTTTAGCTTAAATTATTTTTTTATATAATTTTATATGAAAGCTCGAAGTTAAAAAAAAAAAATTCTAAGTTATGATAGCTTTTATATTCGGTTTTATTCACGTCCCAATGGCAAATAAATCGTTAAGCGGATTTATCTCAGGAATAAAGATAACTCATTTATCTTCATTTAAAATGCTAAGGCATTTTTTCTGTTGTTCCAAGTACTTTGTAATTTTTTTAGTGATATTAGTACATGTAACGAAAGTAGGTATGCAATTTTTTATTCAAAGCATTACTTATTTTTTTTTTAAAAAAATCATTGAATTCAGAATTTACAGTTTTTAATAATTTTTCAAGAAGCATTCAGAAAAAAGTACTTTACGAGTACGAATATCAATCATGCTAGCAAAAAACCTATAACAGCTTTTATTATGCATATCTTGATATATTTGTGAATCAGTTTCATGTGTGAAAGTCAATTATTGTAGGACGAGTAGTATTTTGAGCATAAAAACTGTCATATGTGATCCATATACATTGGTTACAAGAAAAAAATTGTAAAAACCATTAAATCAAAGATTTTCTTATATAAATCGTACTCTCTGTCTCTTTAACCACATTTGAAAATACTATACTCTGACTAAATATTTAGTCAGTTTTAAATTAAATTTATTTTCTCGTAACAAATTATGTATAAAAGACTCGCAAATGGACTATGGGCCTATGATTAAAAATGAATTGTTTGCAATGTATTTAATACCAAAACTAATAAAATATATGAAATGAATTTAAAAAGAATGTTATATATAGAAACATATTTTTATGTATTAAATATTATAAAAATACAACTTATTATTTCGAAAAAATCTTTGTTTTCAATAACAGCTATTCAGAGAAGCATTGCTTGAGTAGTATCTTTTGATTCTCCAGTAAGGAACAAGTATTGATTGAAAAATCCTTTTAAATACGTTATTAATTATGAAAATTATATAAAATGATAGAAAAAAAATAAAGACAAGTTTTACATTAACAGATTAACAGACATTTCAAAACTATAAAAATTATAGAGGTACTTTGATAAAAAATTTCGCATACATTGAATATTTTTTCCCCTTTAATATAATTTAAAAGATTGCCTTTTTTCATTTTTCTAATACAAGTTGATGAATAAGTAATGCGATTTTTTCATCTTCCCATTTATTTTTTTAAACTAATAAAAAAATTCTCTAATGCTGAGTTAAAGCTTTCTAGGTCTTTCAGTATTGCACTAATTTTCTAAAATGTCGATTCAATTTGCAGGATTTCAAAATAACATCCATAGTTGGTAGTTAAAAAATATTAACTCTATGTAAAAAAGAATTCATTCCACATTAAATTGATCGGAATTTATACTTTTAATAAATGGAGGGGGTGGGGGAAGAAATGAATATATATTTTGATCTGAGTAGATATCACTTAAGTATTACATGAGTGGGAGGTTTCACTTCTTTCTTGGACACCTAGATATGTAGGAGGTAGAAAAGAAACACTCGCCATGATCCAATCAATCTATTTATTGATCACACGATAAAACGACACAAATTCAATTAATAACAGTAAGAGAATGTCTGGGTGCTAACTGCGAAAGTGGAACAACGACCATAATACACGAAAGATTAGGAGACTATCAAACTCGATTCTAAACTTTATATAGGATCTAATCTATCATCCGATTCAATCTAATATTAATTTAATCTCAGTGATCAATCGTCACTTTAAATCTTTCTCCTAATAATTATTTATTTACAATAATTTAATAATGATACCTGTCAGTAACAATCTCACCTGAGTTCTGGTTTATCTCCTCTCCTACTCTCCCTTCTAGCTAAAAAACTTCAACTATAAATAGTAACTTAATTTGCATATCACGATTTTCTTCTTCCTAAGGGTTGGTTGTGAATAATGCGAATTGATAGCCTAAAGATTTCCCAAGAGGATCAGTGGAAGTATCGAGAATAGATCCGTCACACATGTTACCTTTTGGAGAAGGATTTCAAAATTTTCAACCATGGTCAAGTGGCGAGCTCGACACAGGGGTTGGTATCTCATTATTCCTAGGTACGCAAGACATAACTGAATAATTTAACATCCTAGTTTTATTCAATGTACTGCAGTCATCTTTATTCCGGATGAGTCTATTGTGGAATTAGGTGTTGAAGTTGGATAACTCTCTCGACATTGCTTTGGCGGTCTTAAAGTTTCCGAAAACGATGAAACGACCAAATTCGGTCAAACACACATATTCTTTCGCTTTATTGTATGAAATAGAGCTATATTTTGGCTTTACAAAACATTTTTTTTTGTTTCTACGTTACTTAGAGGCCAAGTTACTATTAATCTCACACAATTAGAAACACACGAAGGAGATTTTTAAGGGTGTTTTTTCGGTTAATGTTAAAAAAATAGCACCCAAATTCGGAATATATTTCCAAATATAGAAGTACTCAAACATTAAAATTATTTTCTATCTTCACTATCCTGTTGATGAACACTTATTTTATCATACTACTTATATTTATTCGAGTTGACACATTTTTTTTTCTTGATAAAATGTGTTTCGCATTTTTCTCTAATGCCCTAACGCTAAATGATCTAGCCATTTACATGTTAAAAGAAAAAAAAACTAATTATTTATGAAATATTTTGAAAATTTAAAACACTATATTATAAACAATGCATGAGTTGTATGTGACGAATTTTTATAAAAATTGAGGCATTTTTTTTCTGCCGGAAATTGTGCTCCACGCTAAATTTATTCTCCTGTGCATATGCCAAAAATAGCTTTAATTTAACAGAAGTAGAGATTTAAATTGTTCAAAATCTGTTATGGTAAGTCTGGTAACTCAATGTGATATAAATATATTTCTATAAAAATTTTTGAGCCTGTTACTTATATTATTCTCTAGAGAATGTAGCAAAATATTTCTTATTGTATGAATATATGTTGAGTTATGGCCTGTTATTTAAATACTGATCTTATAAAGAATTTCACATTTCTTATAGTATTTACTCGATCAGCTCTAAAATTTTTAAATGTTAATAAATCATTAAAATTTTAAAACATTTTCTAGATAAACGCATCTAATTTGTTTTAATAATACTTTTACTGAAATGTTTATTAATTTTTCTCTAATGGCTTTGAAGTTTTTCAAAAATATTGCTCATATTTCAAATATAATTGTAATTTTTGTACAATTCAGCTATTTTTTAAAATATATCATGAGTTAAATATTAGTATTTATTGGTATTGATCCCTAAAAAGCATTTATAACATTAATTTTTTTAAAAAAGTATCCCGAACGTGTTCGGTTACCTTAAGGATTTCTAAATCAAATGTAAAAGAGCCTGAAATTGTAACACATTTTCAGACAAAATGCACAATTTTCATTCAAAACATTTGAAATATGGTATACATCTATTTGTAATACTGCAATTTTAAAATTTTAAAATATTGACTTTGCAACTAATTTACCACACACATTAACAAATAACTAATCAATAATTTATTTACCCTTGTAGTTAACAACTTCTTTCCAACGTTCAATAACATTTGCAACACCTCATTGTTTGAAAGCATCCGGTTTCAACGCGAAAGTTTAACACACCAGTACTAAACGAAGCATCGCGCACAGCATTCAAAAGAGATTGCATTTTCAACTATCGCACCCTCTCCATACACAGCACAAATGTCGCCAACAGTTTTTGCGGCTAATTTTTCTCAACTAGACATTCCTAAAAGTTAACATAAATTAACTGGAACAAAAAACAAAACATGTATTCTAGCAGAACAAAACATCATCTTCCGAATAATTAAAAAGATTGTGCCAGAAAAATTTAATGAGATGCGGAATGTTAAATTAAAAAAAAAACCCAGCGGAAATTTAGCTGTCATTTTAATGCTACACAAATGATTAGCGTTCCACTTTAACATGTGACATGAAAGCTCATTTAGCCCATTATGGTATATGAAACGAAATAAGGAACACATTTTATATCAGAAAAAGGTGATCAGCAAAGATAAAAATAAGTAGTAAAATAAAAAATGCTGGGAAAATCGTTTAATACGAAACTGAGGGAGACTGAAATATTTTTTCATGTTAAATAAATTTTGTGATAAAAGATATTGCAAAAAAAAAAAAAAACTATTGGGAAAAAAAACATATATTTAACAAATTTAAGTTTATTAGAGATTATTTTATTTACATAGATTATTTAAGTACATTTTATTACACACACTAAAAAAATTAAAGGAACAAAAACATTTACAAGAATTTAGTGAAATTTAATATAAATGTCTTCAAATTTTCTTGAAAAACAACGTCAATTCAGTTTTTTCTTTGAATTATCCTTTTTGGCATCAAATTGTCTGCAAGTTGTTCGATATCATCCATTTTGTTATTTATATGTTCACCATTCGAATATGAGTCTGAATAACTGCGCATGCTTTTCATGAAGTTCCTCACTCTGGATGGCGGGGGAATAGAAGTTACATAATTCATTTCTTTTTCGGCACTAAAATCTGCACCAATGATATTTTTTTTATCTTTGAATAACTTCCAAATTGTCTTTGTCTACCATAATTGGGGCTGTACACACGTTATCATTATCTACTGCAACGACTTCTTCCAATGATACACACGGACAATCCAATAATATAAACTTTCACAAAAATTTCATTAAGTGTTTGTTGTTTTCCCCATTTTGTTCATTTCCAGAAGATTAATCTTTTCATGTTAAGAAAAAAAAAAAGGCAGAAAAATATATAGTAGTTTATCGGGACCGTTGTATTATTTCGTGTTAAGGTATCCGACTACGTTCGGGACCACGATTTTAAAAAAGCGCATAAATGGATAATTTTCATGATATTTAGTGTCACTTAGATTAGAATACATGTATAAAATTATTTTAAGGATATTTTGACAAAAAAACATTATTTAAATACAATATTTTGGCAAAAAATGAACTTAGAATAATTTTTTTTCAAAATCTCTTTTTGTGAAAAATGCTTCTATTATAATAATATTTTGCCTGCATATAGCTCAGTCCTCTGTACAGAAGCTCAACTATGATTTTTGAAAAATTCACATTATTTTCAGAGTTACAACCCATTGAAATAATTATAAGCGTTTTTTTCTTAAAATTTCTCCCCTCTGCTGTCTGAAACTAACCCACTTCTAAGTTATTATTTCAAAAATTCTAGTTGAGCCTCTGTACAGAGATCTGAGCTATATACAGGGAAAATATTATTACAATAGTAGCATTTTTCGCAAAAGGAGAATATTTTGAAAATGGGTCATTCTATGTTCATTTTTTGTCAAAATATTTTACTTAAATAATTTTTTTATTGTAATACTATTCTTAAAACAATTTTATATACATTTTCTAATCTAAGTTACACTAAATATCATAAATATTATCCATTTATACGCTTTTGCAAAATCCCGGTTCCGAACGTAGTCGGATACTAAGCAGCGCGAAAGTTATTGGTGACGGACTTCGTAATCTTGAACCTCGGACGAGGACTACACCAGAACTGGCCGCACAAAAAATATTGCTCAGGAAAAATATTAATACAATAGAAGCATTTTTTACAAAAGGAGAACAATTGGAAAAAGTTTATTCTAAGTTAATGTTTTGCCAAAATAGTGTATTTAAATATTGTTTTTGTCATAATGTCCTTAAAACAATTGTATACATGTATTCTAATCTAAGTGACACTAAATATCATGAAAATTATACATTTATGCGCTTTTTTAAAATCATGGTTCCGAATGTAGTCGGATACCTTAACCTATATTTCGTCTTAAGCGCTTTCCAGGGACGTCTTAAGACTTCTTGAGTAGGCCCTGGACTTCTACACAAATGTGGAACCCACCTATGACCCTTAAAAGTAAACAGTGTACTGCATGCGTTGTCAAAAACTCGTACAAACAATAACCAAAAACAAATAAATGTGCATGATTTGCAATCCCACATACCAGCTTGACCAACTGTCGCCTTTTGAGTGAATGAGTAATGAAGGTGTATGGTGGTAGGCCTAGGCCTGTACGTGGACGTCGGTCATCCCATGTAGCCAGTTGACTATCGTCCGAAATTCTCAGTTTTTCGGAGAATACCATTGTGTGGGAATAACATTTGACATTCGAAATTATTCTAATTGTGATCTTTTTGAGGCTGAGTCGAGAATGAGATAAGGGGCCCCTATTGCGACCGAGGCCCTGGGCTCGGGCCCAGTTGGCTCATATTTTAAGATGCCCCTAGCGCTTTCGCGTTAAACGTATTTCATTGTATGCTCCTCTCCATAGAACAAAAAAAATAAATTTCGAGCTTTTTCCTAACCGGGGAAATGTTTCGTTTTGTTTTGCTATTATTTAACATTATGTGATAACAGCTTGAAACAATGGTCTATCGTTGCGCTGTGATATACGAACACATTCCTATAATATATCGCTTACATGATAAAATCAGTCTTGATTAAGCGTTTGCTGAACAAATGCATGCATTTAAGAGCGAATATTCTTCCTAAACGTTAGAAGTAATTTGCTTTTTTACTCTGTCAAATATATTAAAACGAATAAAAAGCAATCATGAAAATTTTCGTTTTCATAAAGTCTTCCTCAACGCGTTTAAAAAAAAAATTGAGAAGTTTTTATTTTTCCCCCAAAATGCAATTTCCCCTAGAAATGGAGATATTTCTTTCATTTCAGTATTTTCCAATAAAAATAATGGAAAACAGAATAATTTTTATATCTGTTCGATAATTTATTTTTAGCTCAGATTTGCATTCCTCTCTGATACAGAGATGCGATGCTAACAGAAATGACAAAAAATCCGACTCGGAAACTGGTTGGACTGCGGCCAAAAATACATTAATAGGAAATGACTAAAACAGAAGTGAAGATGAAATGGTAATTTTTTTCCCTAGCTGTAATAATCAAACTCGGCTGCTGAGAACAATTCTTTACGTGTGCCGTCTGTTTCTCCGTGTCACATTTCATCTTAAGCTATTTCGTGTAATGATATTTTTCGTTGTTCTCTCACACTGAAATTACTTGTGCTTGATCGTTGTGAAAAATTCTTGTTCATATAATCTAATTGTATTCCTCCGTTACTGTTGCCCTTGTTCTTCAATATTAAATGAGACAATATTAGGTCAAAGAACTCGAATTTTTAAAACAACAAATTAACTTTACTGTGGTGATAGAACTTTTGCAAACAGAAGAAAATATTGAAAGAAAGTGGATTATTAAATAATAAGGAAATTTGTTATTGAATATATTATTTAACGCTTTGATATTATTAATTAAAATAACTTAAGTCTTTATTTTAAACGTATCATTCAAGCAACAATTGCATAGTAATTTTGTTTCTTAAAACGTCTTTTTTCTTTAGCTAAACTTTCACATTTTTCTGAAGATTGATCCAATTATATTTTCAGATTCTCTATCAATAGCAAAATATATTTATTGTGTAATACAATATAGAGTTATAAAGGTTAATTTGATTTTTCCACATTGTTTGATATAGTAACATTTCAGAATGTTAAAAAAATGGTACTTGCATATTATATATATATAAACTGTCAACCAATTTCGCCAAATCAAAAAAATCACGAAATTAAAATACATCGCCAATTGCTGCAGAATAATACTGTTGTGCTTGTACATGCATGGAAACAGTTTTTTATTATTAGCTACATATCATGGGATTTGGCGACGTCTTTTTATTTGACGAATTGGTTGATGGTATATAGTTCATAAGTACCAAAAATCTATTTGTAAAATTTACTTCTTATCTTTTATTCACCATTTTAAGTACATTTTTAACTGTAGAATTTAACTTTAAAGTGTTTTTATTACATTAAAATATGACTTTAAAATATATAAAATAATAAATTGCAAATTTAAAATTTATTTTTTTCTAGAACAAGTATATTATCTAAAATTTTTTTTAATGTACCATGTTTTTATAACGAACTGAAACGCATAATTTTTGTTTTCGTCTTTTTCGTTTTCTTCATCTTTCTCTTCTTCTTTTCGTTTTTTTTTTCTTCTTTTTTCACTTTTTCATGCATTGTTATACACTTCTGTGTTATGGTCCGAATTTCAAGTCTCCAGCTCATCAGGAAATTAGTTTAAAATCAATTACAAAATTCCACCCGGACAGACAAGAAAGCGAGTTAATAAAAACATGGTAATTAATAATTATTTTGTTTATTTAAATGATTTCTTATTAAAATAACGACTAACAGGTAATTGGTAATTATTAATGATAATAATATTAATAATTAATAAATAATAATAAATAATAATAGAAAAAATAATTTTTTTATTGTATTTCTTTTTTTCATATTTTGCTTAAATACAACGAACTGCCTCGCGTTAGTTGTAAAACTTCATTCAACTTGCAAAACTTCACTCAAATAATTACTATTGCGGTTAGCTCAAATCAACTTTAATTCGTCCTTTCTAAATTCAAACTCCTTCACATTCAAATTGAGCACATATACAATACATAAAACAGTTAATAATAAACAATAACTAGAGGTTTTCGCGCGTAGATATTTGCATCTGGTTTCTTCACCTAGCTGGCAGGCTGACTGGTTAAGGGTTCACACAGTCAAAAGAGTGCGGACTTTGTCAATAAAGCGATTTTTTGAAAGCGAGTTAATAAAAAACATGGTGATTTGAGGGCCTCTCTTTGACCCCAGAGCCACGAAATTGAATATTGAATACGTAGACGCAATTTGATTCGTGCTATCGACAGGTGGTCTTTGTTCGTGTAAATTTCGGGGTACCTGTCGAAATCGGGGTCCTCCTCTTCGGGGAATCGAATTCGAGACTAAAGTTTTTTTACCCCATTTTCATATATTTTCATCCACTTCTGAATTGTGGTCCAAATGTCAAGTCTCTAGCTCATCGGGGAGTTAGTTTAAAATCAATTACAAAAATCCACCCGGACAAACAGACAAGAAAGCGAGTTAGTAAAAATACATGGTAACCTTGGGCCTCTCTTTGACCCTGAGCCACAAAATTGAATACGTAGACGCAACTCGAACCGTGCTATCGACAGGTGGTTTTAGTTCGCGTAAACTCGTTCGTAAATTCCGGATTTACGTGGCCCTGCCAAAATCAGGTTCCGCTTTTTCGGGGCCCCGGGTTACTTTTTGTCCCCATTTTCATCTTTGTCATCCATTTCTGAGCTATGGTCCTAATTTCAAGTATCTAGCTCATCGGGAAGTTAGTTTAAAATCAATTACAAAATTCCACTCGGTAAAACAAGTAAGCGAGTTAATAAAAGCATAGTATAAACGCGTAAGTTAGTAAAGATTGACCATGTAATTCTGAATGTCTGTGAAATAACTAGGATGTCATCTGAATTGGTATCACCCTCTCTTTATTCTGCACGTACGCAGACTTTGCGGTTCAATTTCCCCTTTAACGAACAACAACCCTACTTATTCCACGTGATAGATCTTTAGTGAAATGAGGACTGATGCATATGAATCATCTTGGACATTTCGACTACATGCTAGCAAGCGTGCCACTTGGTTATCGAGTCACCGTTGAAGTACATAATAAATACAGTGAAATACGTTTAACGTAAAAAGGCTTAAGACGAAATATCGGTTAACACGAAATAATACATCGGTCCCGCAAAACTACTATGTATTTTCATGCATTTTTCTTAACACGAAACGAAAATCACTTAACGCAAAAAGATTTCTCTTCTGCAAGAAGGAGAATATTTAAAACGAGCCGACAGTTTATGAAATGTTTGAGAAAGTTTCTGTATCATCGGAAGAATTCATTGCAGTAAATGATGATAATGAGTGCACAGCCCCATTTATGACAGATAACGACATTTAGGAGTTTGTTAAAAGAGCTAAAAAATATCATTGGTACCAATTCCGACGACGAAAATGATAGAAAAAATGCTTTTTCTGTTCTCACGCCATGTGAAATGAGGAACATAATGAAAAGTATGCGCAGTTATTTAGACGCCAGTCCAATGCTGAAATGAATATCAAAATGATCGACATCTAACTATTTGTTGACAATTTGATGCTAAAAAAGACGATGTAAAGAAAAATATGTTGTTTCTGGGAATGCACACATAACATATACTCTAATGAACAATTTTGTTTCTTTTTTGCAATATCTTTTAGTATGAAATTCTTTTAACACGAAAAATTATTTCAGTTCCCTCGGTTTCGCGTTAAACGATTTTCACTGTGTAGTACCTTGTAATCTTACACATTAGATTCTCTTTCGAAAATAAGTTCATTTACATTGAAAGCTTAATTTTAATTTCATCTTAATTTCTAAAAATTTATGTTCTTCCTATTTTTATAAAGATAAATTTCATTTTTTCATTTACTTCTCGATTACTTAAACTATTTTATTCTTATACTGTTTTAGTAAGGGTGTAGATCATACGAAAATTGTTTATAAATTGGGTATTAAGAAGTTTTCAATTTTAAAAAAGCTTTATATTTATAAAAGGAAGGGGTACCTTTTCGTAAATTGACGATATTAACCAATCTGAATATTCAATTTATATTACAAACCAGATTATTTCACCAATATTTTAAATTATTTAAAACACATGCATTAATATTTGAATTCTGAAAGTAGATTTGATTTCGGTCTAAGCTAATTATAAATACTCAAAATAACATTTTTTTAAAGTTTAATGACCGTTGTCTTCCTACTTTAGAACCTTTTTTTTTTCAGTATCTCATATCAAACTTAGTATTTTATCATCAACTGTCCCCCCCCCCCCTAGCATTTACATAAATGTGAGAGCAAACAATCTTTGCAAGTATATTGATTGTGAATATTTTAATAGCACATCGTTAAAACAAAATACTCTATTGTGATTTTTTTTACAGCATTTCCCCCTATCTCCTCTGATAAAGACCGGAGATGAATCTGTGAAAGAAAATGACCGATTTCTCTTCCCATCCCCCTTCCTCAATTCATCCTCAAACCGATATCCACGCAATAATCCCTTTCTGAGGGGATATTTTTTTGGCAGTCGATAACAGACAGCGCCATCTAGGTCCGTAAGGTCGAGTTAATCTCGAAAATCATGTTCCAAAGCAGTGGTCTACGATATAGACTTGCAAGGGGTTTCCGCAATCACAGTCTACTTCTATACCCCTGAACAAATCCAGTGTCTAGCTTTCTTCCAGGCTAGAAGATTTCCAGCCTACTTTATAGCACAGAAGGTTAAGAGAAGAGAAAAAAATGGCTAAAAACAAAAAGTAGAATCGTGCTGTTTTGTTCTCGGCGTAAGGGGCCATAAAAGTTTACGGCTCGGAGTTAGGATATAGACCGTAAAAAGAGAAAGGGTTTCCCTAGAAGATAGAAGTATTGTCCCTAATCCTTTTTGTCTTTGGAACTGACAGCAAATATTTCTTTTCTTTTACGTTGTAAAGGAAAACCAAGAACCATGTTTGGATCATTTGGAAACAAATGTACCGGGTACATGTTCCCGCTTTAAAATTGATTCCGGTTTCTAGATATGAGCATGAATGGAATGAAAGTCGGGGATCGTAGAGAATTCTGGATTCACTCTGGAAGATAAGGGTGGAGAGAGAGATTTAGAGTGGCTTTCATTCGAACGAGATGTAAAATATTTAATGCTTGAAATTTACATTAGAGTTGCTTTGAAGTTTGATGCTTAAGCATTTAGAAGATTTCGTCGACACATTAAGGAAGTGTTAGAAAATTGTGTTTTGTTAAAAGAACTGTTAAGGCTTTGTTAAACTAAGGGTTCTTGGTTTACATAAGATTATCCAGAAAACACATACAGTAAATGATTGGTTACTGAAACATAGACATCAATGCTTGGAAAAAGGGTATGATAAATTGAAAAACCTGGTTTTGTAGAGAAATATTTTATATTCACTAGAAAAAAAAATAACGTTTAAGTCTTTTTTTTAAAATTCAATAAAAAATTATTTTATCTTAGAAGCTACTAGATTAAAAAATAAAAATATTGCTTAGGGGAAAAGTCTTTTTTTTACTTTAAATTGATATTTGGTTTTCATTTGAGTAGAAATGACATCTTCAATATCAATAATGTCAACTTTAATATCAACAATGTATGTTATTGATTAACCTTTTTTAAGAAATTTCTGAGCTTTTCTTTTCGGTACATTAAGCATACTTTTTCAATTTTATCTGAATCTTCCTTTAAAGAGTTATTTGCTTTATCTTCAGAGTATTTTGCAATGTAATGTTTAAAACTATGAAAATATGACTATCTTGAAAGTTAGAGTAACATTTTATATTGAATGTATTATACAGGACACTTAAATTAATAATTCAATACTAAGATGGAATAGTTCTATAAAGAAAGTATATCAAGTAAGTTCTATAAAGAAAGTATA
>BMAV01012678.1:1457138-1475837 GCA_019973955.1 Trichonephila inaurata madagascariensis
AGTTCTATAAAGAAAGTATATCAAGTAAGTTCTATAAAGAAAGTATATCAACTAAAAATATTTAGCTTCAAATACTAAAATGCTATTATTTTTGAGTAGTAATTTTTAGTAACACTTTAATGCATAATAATAAGAAAAAGTTTTAGAAATGCATATATAAGGGAAAATGACTGCAACCATATGATGATATATACAGTGACTTATTTAGAATCAAGTAATTAAAGATACATTAAACATTAAAGGAGAACGTCTTTGTCTTACGTCTAGTGTTAAGCATTTCTTGGCATCCGTCTGAGTAATTTCTGCTCAGTGCCTCGTCGGGCAATATTAGCTGGGTGTAACATAAATTTGGATTACTCCACTCGTCGTAACAAGGGGAGGGGTGTTATGACATTGCTCATATCTAACCGTACAATTTTTTATATATGTGTGTGTAAGTATTTTTTTTAAAAAAATTCTTTAAATTTTGAAGAAAGTGAAAGTGAAATTGCATTTTCAGTTCCTTTTGGAATGTTCTCTTTAAAAGAATATTCTATATTTTACAAACAAATATTGATCCACACATACTTCTTTTTTGAAGTATGTATATTTTTGAAGAAATGTATTAAAATATATTTCTCTCATTGATTTATATTTATTAAAAGAAAATTTATAGCTAATCAAAAGTGCACAGTAGGAATTTTCGACAACTTTTCAATACTTTTAGGGGAAAATCCAGTTATGTAATCTCACTGCAAATTACTTAACATATCATAACTTTTAAATAATTTCTTAGATAAAATAATTCGAAAATATTTCAAAAATTTTATTTAAGTGTCTCTGTTGGCTCTTGTGATATTACATTTGAGATATCAATCTTTTAAAAAAAACAATTTTCAGAAAAAATCCGTTTAAATTGTATAAAAGATTTACTTTGGTAGATGTAGTTGTGTATTTTAAATACCCATAATTTTTTGATTACCTTACAAAAAAAGACATATTTAGATGTATAATTATTTGGCTTTTAAGATAGTAAGATTTTTTTTTAAAAAAAGAGACCTTTGACTTAAAATAACATTTTCAACACATCAGACAGTTAATAATGTTTATTTTCTGTTTTATTTTGGGTTTGAAACATAATTATTTTGAATCTAAGAGTCACTCGTCGAGACACTCGTCAGCAAGCAATTCTTTCTAAAAATCATGGAAATATGAAAAGATATTCCATGATTTTATACAGGCTATTTTAAAAATGAGTACAATATTTAGAAAAGATATATATATATATATATATATATAGATTATCATTTTTAATCTCGATTACTCATATGTCCTTCAATGTGTGATTTTCCTACTGTCTATGTGTTTTTCGAATGTTATTGTTTGGATGTTATTTCTTGTTTGCAGAGAATTAGCCTATATATATATGTGTGTGTGTTGTTACATATGGCTTTAATGGAAGGATCATTTCAAACATATAAAACAGCTCAATTATCACACAAGAACAAGGATAAGTAATAAAAAAAGAGCAAACATTTAAAGTAATAACCAAGGGGAAAAAGAAGTTTTCATGGGAATAAAAGAAAAAGTTAAGCATTTAAACAACAAGAAAAGGAAGACAAGAGATGTAGTCTTTACAAAGAGTTCATATAAATATATATGTATGTGTGTGTTAGGGAAGAATGTTTTAAAACCTAAAATTACAAAAAAAGTTATTTATATGCATATAAATATGCTTTAAATGTTTAATTCAGTTTTATACACAATATCTATCATTATTTACATTTTTAAGCATTTAAAATTAATAATGAAATCAAGAACATATTGGAGCGCACTCTATATAATCACTACTGCTTCAATAGATATCAATACTCCGTTTTTGTACAAAAATCATGCAAGTTTTGAAGTATTAAAATTTATATATTTAATTGCAGTGGCATTTAAAAATATAAGGATTTTCCGAACAATATTAAGAGGTAAAAAGAATGAAAATTATTTGAAAGAAATGCATAAGAGATAATTCGTATAAGGTAATTTAAAAATGGTAAAGTAATGTTATTATTTTTTTTAAATACAGAAATAAATTTATATATATATAAATTGCATTTAAATAAAAAATACAATCATATATCATAGAATTTGAGAAATTTTGAAAGTATTGTTCGTATATGTAATTAAGTATTGCAATTAATGAATTTAATGTATAATGTTTTTGATTGATATAAGATATATTATTGAAAGGCATTTTTTTTATTTTATTGCATTAAATTTATGATTATTAACATTGCTTTGTTATTATTAATAACAAATAACATTGATAAGGACAAACTGATGAATAGAAGCAAATGAGAATTGGGCTAAAAAATGGGTGAAATTTAACAATAAAAATCTGTCCAAGAATACGAATAAACGATACAAAAGTATTAAAAGAATCTTTTTAGAACAAATTCCATAAATCCTTTCAAATAAGTTTTGCATGCATATTTTGTTTCATGAAAATTAATACAAACTATTTAAGTAATTTCATTGAACGCTAAACACAGCTTAAATACTGTAGAGAGAGATTCCTTGTACTTTAATTATTAGATTTAAATAATACAATTTTAATAAATTAATTTTGCTTTCATCTGATAAAGATATCTCTACTTTGAGGAATTCTAAATTAAAATTGCACTTATTTATTTCAAAGTACGAAACAATGATTAATTTTCAAAAGTTACGTGAAGATAAAGGAAGTTTATTATATATAGAAGAATGAAGATCAAATATAACAATACATTTTTAAATTAAAGCTTTAATACCAATAATAGAGTTAAAATACATTTCATAACATAGAAGGATGCAATTAAATTAAAAGAAGGCTTGTTTTACAAATCTGTCTACTACGAGTAAATAGAGGAAATAGTTTTTTATGCAAACAGTAAGGGGATAAAAACATTTCTATATACTTCAATGCGTACTTTAAAGCTTTATATTTAAGAGTTTCACTTTAAATTGTTGTACAATTATTTATATCAAATCTTATTAAATATTTGAAGCAAGTACCTTTCTGATCTTGTTTTTTACCAAATAAAATATTTATGTTAGTTTATTAAAAGATATAATGTTAAAAGACGGCCTTTGATCCCTTTTAAAGGACCAAAAAAAGTGATAACAAAACACAGCATAAATATTTTCTAAAGGCTTTTACATTCCTATAACAGTTTTATTTTTCTGAAAGCCTAAACACGTTCTCCTTTACTTTAAGTTTTGTAGAGTCTGTATTTTTTACTTTATTTTTTCTGTGCTATTTGTTGCCTTTAACAGTAAATGTCTTTACGTTCGCAGTTTTCTTATAGAAAACCTTGAATTCTACTCGAATTCTTTTCGATTTTTTTCTGCTGATCTGGTTTCTATCTTGTGATAACTATTTAGGGTTTGATCTCAGCTGCTATTTATTAGGTTTAAAATTAAATTAAGATCATGGTTATAGTTAATGTGTTACAATAAATAAGTTTTTTTTTTTAAAAAAAAAATTGAAATTTTCGACGCACATCCATTTAAAAAAAATCACATTTTATCAGTGGTGTTATTAGAGGTATAAATAATGTAATATTTCTTTTACTTGTACTTTATTAATCTAATTCTTAAAAATGATGTACTAGAGATAAAGGAGCCTTATATATATATAATTTTTAAATTTAAAAGTATATACATTAAACATTTTGAAAAAGTGAAATTTTTTATAATAAAAGCTTGCGCGCGCGAGCGCAAAATTAAATTAAACTATTAAGAAATACACACACACACATATATATATATATATAATATTATATGTATATATGTATGTATGTAAATATATATATATATATATGTGTGTGTGTGTAATAGATTGAAGTAGTGTTGGCCGGAGTGGAAGATTATCAATTTGGATTTAGTAATGACGTCTTAAGGATAGCTTTACCTCCTTTATTATGAGAACGCATCAGCAGATTAAAGCACAATTACATTCTATTTTCACATTGAGTAGACAGCGGCATTTTGGAGGACACAACACAAAGACAAAAAGCAGCAAGTATTTACAATCTTACGTGATGGCGGCAAGCAGAGAAAGAGAGCGCGATTACGTTGAATAGGCGTTTTCCTTTTGGCATCTGATTGGCTAAAATGCGCGGGATACGGCAATCGGTTTAGCCGATTACGATTAAGATTACAACGTTTATTTTTAAACCTAAGGATTAAAGATTATTTATAGATCATTAAAGAGTTAATTAAAAGTATGTTAGAGGGAATTATTACATTTATATATATATATATATATATATATATATAAATCAATCACAATTCTAAAATTAAGCAAAAATGTGAAATTATAATTATATGAATCCTAGAATACAAAATACTCTTTCAAAATGTCAATGGCGAATATAAAAAAATAATGAAATTCCAACGTTTTCAAACAAAATTAAAAATTTATAAAATATCCAAGTGCAACCTTGGACTTAATGCCAATAACTGGGGTTAAACTAGTTTGATGGCGCCAACCTTCGCCCTATTGCCACTTGGTATGTTAATATAGAAATATCGAAATTCGCAAAAATTTTAAATTGTAAATAGTTAATAACTTAAAATTAAGTCAATCGCCATCGCATACTGAAAGATGTTATAACATTAAAAATGTTAAAATTCTAATACAAATAAGTTCATTATATAACTGAGCCATCGAACACTAAAGATGATGCCCTGATCTTTAAAATAAGCTTATAGAAGGAAAAAAATCTCTAAAATTTGAAAGTTCAAACTAAGAACCCAGTACATTCGCAAATGAAATACCTCAAAATTTAACACATATTGCATAAAACATCAAAGACTCACCCACGAACATTATATTTATTCTTCAAATTGAAGAATAGTAATCAATTTTTGAACAATTTTTTATTTCTCCTATATATATAATTATATACAACGTAATAAGTTTCTGGTGTCAAAAAAATCAGACATAATAAATAACTATAAACATTTTACTAAATATTGCTTAAATCAGAAATACCCAATTAATTTTATTAATAGTTATATGAATAAAGCTATTCAAAATAGTTAGGATTAAAAATTCTGAGATTGGTAACAGTTTAATACTATAAACTTAAATATTTCTCAGTTATAGTTATTTCCATAATCTAATATTAGATAAAATTACTTAATATTATTTTATTCATATTTACTCTAGTGTTGTTAAAGTTATGCTATAATTTGCAACTCTTATTAATTTTTATTTCCATTCTTTTTATACTTTTGTTAAGTGCTACATTTCAGCCCTTCACATAATTTAAATCTGCATTAGGGTCCAGAATCTGGCAATAAATTATTTATTGCACTCAGATTTAGCGCGGGCTTTGCCTTTGTAAGTGCAATATTTAGGTAAGTTACCTCTATCTTGTAATGGATTTAGATATTCCTATCCATTATTTTCTATTGGTTTTTGCTCAGTGTTATTTACGTAAAGGGGGAAGGTTGGCTGGCCAAAAAGCATGTTCAACCCTACTTTTATATAAATGTTTTTATATATTAGCTGTCCTAAGTCAGCAATGTTTATAACAATGCAGCATCCATTTTATAATTTTTAATCTCAGTTACTCATATGTCCTTCATTGTATGATTTTCCAACTGTCTATGTGTTTTTCGAATGTGATTGTTGGATGTTATCTCTTGTTTGTAGAGAATAAACCTATATATATAATATTCAATTTAAAACATTTTAATAATGAAAGTGAAATTATGAATAAAGAAAAATAATGAATGAGTGGCATGAAAATTTCAAACAATGGATTTAATCGATGTTGAGAAAAGAAACAAATTTATAAAATACATTATTTTGACAAATTTGCATTTAACTTAACTAATATCAGAAAAAAAGTGATGATGATATTAAAGAGTGAGTGAATGTTACACTATAAAGCACAACACGAAAACTGCTGCCTCGTGATCATCGGTCATGTGACGTGAACCACACTTGAGCTGACACCCTGTCTCCAAACTACCCCACCACGCCATCTGGTGAACTTTGAGATTCGATAATTTTAACGTGCATTAGTCTATCTACAAAGCAGGTCTTCGGTAGTACTAAGGCTCTAACTCATGACACACCGAACCCAAGTTCCTTTCATAACCACTGAGCTACGAAGGCCTCAAAGTTAGAGCAAAAAGAGTTCTAAGTTTTATAAACGTAACTTTGAATAGTTGATTAATATATCCCCCGCGATTAAAACGTGCGGACTATAAAATTAAAGTCGTTTGTCCAGTGTTATTTTACGAAAAAAAATTGACCTGTAAATTATAATTTAAATATCAATTAGTTAAAGTATTACCTAAGCAATAAAATTCCCCTTTCTTTCCTCTCGATTTGCTTGAATATGAATGTCTCTCAGAAAATATATTGTTGATTTAAATTCATTAAAATTTATTTAACGATACTTCATGATAAATTAAAAAACAGCATACACATTAATTAAATGATATAAATCACTTCTTGCTTCTTGTTACGCGTTGAATTATGTGTGTGTTTCATGAATTAAAAAGTACATTCATGCTATGTCATTATAATACCCTATATAAAAAGAAATATCTAGAAAGTAAAGAGAGTAAGTAGTTTCTTGTTAGCTTTTAAGATTGTTTTTACTTAATTTTAAAAAATTGAATTACAATTCGGAGCATATCTTCAAACAAAACAATATAATATTATTAATATATATAAATGCTATGTAATACGTATATCCATTTATTAAACATTTTTCTGACTTTTAGAAATGTATAAGAAATACGGAATTTTTCACTTTAGCATATAAAATCTAAACTCCACATGCAGTATAGAAGATAAAATATGGAGCACATTTTATATATGAAAAAATGAAATATTTGAAATAGAAATAGATGGAAAGGTAAAATATGATACTTTATATGCTAGTAAAGTCAAAATATAGCACTTAAAACTGGTAAAGATTTCTATATGAAAAAGGTATCCCAGTTTTACCATTTAAAAATTTTTCGGCAGCAGTATCTTCTGTTTGAAAAATAATCCAACATTGGATTTTTTTAATTTAACGATGGTGAAACTAGACCATGAGCTAAATAGCAAATTATTCACTAGAACCAAATAATAAGTTTTAATGGAAATATATATATTTTCATTATAAAATTTTTCTCTGTGCTACAGTATATAACTATAATATTAACTAATTTCTATTTTTAATATTCATTTGAAGAAATTTGTAATTATATTAAAAAAATGCTAATTCAAACTTCAAACATATTTCTGAAAAGGTAAAACATTAGACCACGATAATATGAACTTGACGCAGTAATTTTTCGCAACAAATGCAACATTATATTTGGAGATATTTTTCCAGCAGAAAAATTACAGTTAAAAATAATTAGGGCTTTAATCTTCATTAATTGTACACTATTTTTTTCGTGTTAAAACATATTGTAAAAAAATTCTTATATCAACAAAATTAAGTTTATTGGACTTTATTTTATTTACATATATTTGTACAAGATATGGATATGTTTTATAAAAATAAATGAACAATAACTCAAAGAAATTTAATACAAAATTTTGAATTTTTGAAAAATAAAACATTTGTTGAGTTTTTGGAAAATAGTCTGATATTTTTCTTTACATTGATTTCTTAGCATCATATTGTCAACAAATTGTTCGATATCATCCATTTTGCTATCTATTTCACCAATGGAATGTGCGTTTTAATAACTGCGCATACTTTTCATGAAGTTATTCATTTCGGATGATGTGGGAACAGGAGTTGCGTTATTCATTTGATTTTCATCGACAAAATCTGCATCATATTTTTTGAACTTCGAAAAAAATCCAAAATATCTTTGTCTGCCATAATTGGAGCTGCATAATTATCTTCATTAAGGCTAAAGTGGACAATAAAAATTTTTTAAAAATTTTTTACAAACATGCCCCAAATTTTTACTGGGTGTATGTAACTTAGAACTAAAACCAAATAAAAAATTTGTTGAGAAAAAAATGAGTAGTTTTAAGAAATTTAAAATTTAAAAAAAAATTTAACGAAAATTTAAAAATTTCAAAACGTTCCATGCGTTTTGATTTTTTTTTAAATTTCATATTTTCAACTTATTTAACTTCTTTAAGCAATTCTTTACAAATGTATGCATGCAATGTAATGTTTTATATGATAATTTACAAAATATGGGTAAACGCAAATTTTATATGAAAATTTCAAGAATTTTAATGATTTCCTACATAAAAAACTTTAATTTCTTCTTTCACCCTATCACTATTACTACATTACATCCAAGAATTTATGACTATACATTAGATGAACACTTTTGGAAATTTTTGTTATAATTCGACAAAAATTGCAACGCATGGAACATTTTGAATTTTGGTTTCGAGGTAAATTTTTGATTCTGAGAAAAACAGCTTTTTTTATTTTAAGGGAAATTAACTTATAGTTTTTTTAAAAAAAAATTAAGGATATAAATATAAATTTGAAATTGAAAAACAATAATATCATACAAATATAAGATAGATGCAGAATGTATATATAAGGTTCTGCAATATTTATTGTAACAGTCACATTGACACGTGGTATATACTGTGATGAAAATTGAAGTAAGCTGGAACTTTCTTATATCTGAAGTAAATTAGCAGAGTGTATTTCATTATTGTTTCATCTCAACCAAATAGTATATTATACATTTCATTAATCACAATAAGTAAAAATAAAGTATTTCAATACGATTAAATTACAAAAATACAACTTTTTCGAGGAAAATTGATTTTTAGAAAAACAGCTATTTTTATTCTAAAGGAAAATAACGTAGTTTTTTTTAAAAACAATTAAAGACATAAATATAAATTTGAAATTGAAAAACACTAATATCATACAAATATAAGATATATAGATGCAGAATATATATATATATATAAGATTCTGCAATATTTATTGTAACAGTCACATTGACACGTAATATATACAGTGATAAAAATTGAAGTAAGCAAGAACATTCTAATATAAATTAGCAGAATGAATTTCATTATTATTTCATCAACCAGATAATATATTATAGATTTCATTAATCACAATGAGTAAAAATAAAGTATTTCAATACGATTAAATTACAAAAATTCAAAAAAATAACATATTCAACAGCACATAACAAGAAAACTGCTTGCTACGTCAGATAAAAAAAAATTTGAAAAGCACCGGCACTATAGGCTGCATCTGTATTGGTGGCATTTTTTCCCTTTTCTTTTGTTTTGAGGAAATATTTTGAGAAATGAGTCGTTTATCTTGTCTTTCAACAACAGTCAAAGAAAAACTGTCATTTAGGTATGAATCCTCTTCCGATTCAAGAGATTTCACATAGCCCAAATTGTGCTTTTCGATGGCATCTGTTACTGCTATTTTCAGCCTCCTTTTGGAGACGAATACCTCTTTTGGACATTTTCGCCAAATGCAGCTATGCAGACTTTCATTGGAATTTTGCGTCTTGCCTACTACGCATCTTTCAAGAATGGTGTCTGAAGCTAAACGTTAATAAACGGGCATAATTGTCTCCAATACTTCTGCCGACAAGTAAGTTTTCATGGAACTGTGTGACCCTGGGGTTTTTCACCTTTGGCTATAGCTCTTTTATAGAAACACCACGATGATTCCCCTTCAGGACACTTGCCATGCATAAGATTTTTGTCAGTTGACGAGCAATGCATCAGACTGGCATATATGGCAGTTTTCATTTTATTGGTATCGGGAACATTATCTTTTATTGCCTTTCTATAGTAATTTTGCAACTTAGTGATGTTTTTATCTGTAAGGCTTCCCTGCTTACGCCGACCAAGAGTCACTTTTTTCACCTTCCATTCTTTGACTTTGTTGCGTAACGATGTGCCTAGCCTCTTCGCAATATGATTCAGGCACTCTTCTTTTTCAATTTTTATATCAGAGCCATATATTTTATTGTCCGATAAAAATTGAAAAGTTTTTGAGTCACCATCACTCAGCATGGAAACGAATCTCATTTGGCAATCACTAATTGACCGTCTCCACATAATTAGTGCAGCATTCATCTCCATGGCTCCAGAAGTTCCATCAAAATTTTTGTCACACTCATCCGCATGTCCTTTTTGCCATATGTGAAACTCTGCACTATTGACTCCCATATCTCGACTAGTAACTGCACAATTCTGACAGTATTTCTACAACACTTCAAAGTCAAGGACAAGTCCACTAAGGACATCGATGATTATTCCCAATCCTAGGTTAGATGTATGTCCTCGCCTTTGCCAAGTACCATCATATGACACACTCACATCAATTTTTCGACTTTTAGAGAAGCATCAACTTTTACGTGAGCTTCTCTAGCTGCTTGACGTGACATTTCGAGCATTTTTTTCTTCACCTCTTTGTTTTTCACGGATAAGTTGTGCATACATTTGGCAAATGTTTTTGGTCCTTCGTTGGCATGTTGAGCACAGATGAAAAAGTTTCCAAAGCAGCATGCCATCTGCCTATGGATAGGAAGGCACTCACCAGCTTGCTGTTTATATCATGTGAATTTTTGGTCTCTTCTTACAAACTTGAAAAAACACTTCCATAGTTTTCATGACATGATTCGCATAAAAGTTCAATCTTTGTAGAATACCCCATGGAATGGTGTTGTTTTATAACAAGGGTACAGTTTGTACAATATTTACAAAGAACTTTCTGCAATAGTTCAGAAAACACAGCCTTGTGGGTGAAAATATAGCTTGCCTCAGGTTGGGAAGATGTACTCGGTTCAGTTAATGATCTCTACAATGTTATACTATTACTGTTTTTTTCATCAACAGTTTCAGGACACTTCTGCCATCGCTTCTTGCTATTTTCAGCCAACATCTTTCTCCTTTTGGTAGGACGACCTTTAGGTTTTCTATATCTCGATGATATAAGATCCATACTAATAGTTTTTTAAATAGCAAAGGCAATTTAAAATGAACTTTAGTTCTGAAAAGAACTTTTTGTTTTGGTAAAATCAATATAAAGTTTGAATAAAATTGAACGAAAAAATGCAAACGCAAGTTCGAACGAATTGTAAACAAATAATGCCAATTTAGGTCTCAGATACAGTTAAAACAAATTGTTGCCATCCAAACCTTGATAAATTATCACTTAAAAATAAAAATTAGAGAGGCTATGTCTACAGTATATAAAATTCGCACTATCAAAGTACATGACAGCTTTGTTAGCATGACATCGGAATGTAAACAAAGGGGCGTGGTCATGGATGACTAAATCGGAACTACCCCATAACTCAGTAAAAATGCATGAAACCACAAAAAAATTTTTGCGTTTGATAGAGAGACTAATATAATATTAAAATGTCGAAATTTTTTTTTCGATATTTTAGTCAATTTTGCACATTTTAACTGTCCACTGTAGCCTTAATTGCGATGAATTCTTTCAATGATACAGTTGGACAGTCCAATCTTGCTAGGGTTTTCTGTATTTTGTTCTTTCACAGAAAGGGAATCCTTTCGTGTTAAGCGATTTTCGATTTGTGTGAAGAGAAAAAATGTATGAAAATACGTAGCAGTTTGTGTCAGGACCATTGTATTATTTTGCAACACGGATATTTTGTCTTAAGCGTTTTCGCGTTAAACGCATTTCAGTGTATTTTATTTTGTATAAATATATTTCTTTTACTAATATAAAAAATAACTATAACATTTATTTCCAAAAATTTCAGATGTATTTAATTTAGAAAAAAATTATGACAAATGATTCCGAAAATTTCAGAGATAATAACATACAGTTTATGATGCGTAATAATAGAATGAGTGATTTGTGTTATTCTGAATGTTTTGGGAGAGCTGATTCAATAAAGACACGAGAAAACCTAAAATAGCTTTTTCTTTAGCTTTAATCATTGCATGGAGCCTCCTTTTACTGAAATCAATAATATAAGATGAAAAGGTAAGATATGCAAATAAAAGAATCTCGGAACTGAGTTTGTAAATCTTGTAAGTCTTTCAATATTAGTGCATTTTCCAGGCTATATCCGAGAATTATTACAATAATGAAGTAGCTGAAGTAAGCTGTCTTATACAGAATTGTGTTCATAGATTCCGAGCACAGTGTACTCCAACAAATATTCCTTGCAGCGGAATTCCACCAGCAGCATCTTGAAGAGTAGTTATTTGGCAGAAGGGATCTTTGAATTCATGCTGTTTGAGCCTTATTATTTTTCTTCCATCTGCATGATAAATGAAAGAAACAAGATTCATCGAATCAGACTTGTTTTTTACAGCTATCAAGCGGCCAATCACGTCCCTCCTAAATACACAACATGCACTTTTCCTTATTTTTCATTGATACCAAGGATAGTCAATCGTCTTCTGCTGCTTAAACACGTCCTTTGTTAAATCCCTCTAGTTGAATCATTTTTGGCTGGAATAGTTCTTATCGCTCGATACGTTTTTACTCAACAGCTACTCTCTAAGCATCTGAGACATTGGGCGGGAAATTCCTGAAATAATAGCCATTTCAGAGATGATGTCACCAACTCTTCTTCCAACAATCATTTCTCATTCAAAATATTTCACTATAACATTTTGGCATTAGCTTCTTTGATAATTACGTCGTTCAAAGATAAGCGTTCCCGTTATGAGCAACCCTATGTTGTTACATCATTCTATGTCACGGTTAGACTGGTACTTTCGAATAGGTAGTGTATCTAATTTTTTGTGGATAAGTAACGTGCATGCATTTAAATATATCCCATAACCGCATTCTATTACTTTCTTAAGTGTTTTGTTTCTGTATAGCAAGAGTTAGTTTTATGGGTTCGAGTTAAATTTACCCTACATCATGTTTAAGAGGAAAAAAAAACAATTACTGTATTGCTCATCCACATTTTTATTGCATTGAAATCTAAACCACAAAGATTAGAGCGCCGTATCCTGCATTCGTACAAGGAAAAGTAGTTCGTGCGTATCAATGTGATTGAACAAAACAGAAAAAAGACAAATGATGCTGAGATGTATATAATTCATTTAGGAGCCGATAAATGAGAATTTTTTCAGTCGAAGTTTTTATTCAGTTGGAATACAGGGTGATTCGTTACCAGACCTACAAACCTGTAGGGTGCGTAGGAAGTACAAAGATGACTCGGAATCACATAGGAATGCAGGGTCGCAAATGCCGTAGTTGCGAACTATGGTGCAAAAAAGATAAATAGAACAGCAACAGCAACACATTAATGGGTCAGAAAACGTTTTATTGAAAGATTATACTACAAGTGTCAAATTATGCCCAGACATCATTTGGCAAGTCTAACAATGACGCTGCAAGGAATTCTCGACGTTCTGGAAGATTCATTCAGTCAGTCCTGTGGTATATAGCGCCGAACGGAAGGTTTCTTGAACTCGATCCTGCAGGAAGTCTTTATTTGTGATCTGTGTCCTGAGGTAGTAAAATAAAATTATATTCAAATGAAGAGCTGGTCGACATTCTGATAGTGTATGGAGATTCGGATTGTAATGAGCACGCTACTTGAGAGTTGTACCAGGAACGTTATCCGAGTAGGCGTGTTTCACATCAAACGACCTTCACAAGCGTGAACAGAAGGTTACGTAAGACTGGTTCTTAAACGAAATAACTGTCTGTTTTGGTGTGCGAGACATCCGTTCGTTCAGTTATTGATATCATCAATTGAATATTTGTTGCTCACGGGAGGGTACGTGACAGGCCAGAAATCTTCCAGAATGTAAGGTTGTAAGGCCTGCCAGACAACTTCTGGTCGTAATTTCGAACATTTGTGTTGTAGTACAACCTTTCAAATTACATGTTTTCTGCCGCATTAATATGTTGCTGTTTTGGTTCTTTCTTCTCTAATTCTTTGTATTATAGCTCGTAGCAACGGAATTTGCGACGCTGTATTCCTATGTGATTAGGAGTCATCTTTTTAACCGCTACATACCCTTCAAGTTTGTCGGTATGGTAGCAAATCCCCATGTATATTTGGTAAGTATATCATGTAATAAACTGACAAACGGATATATTTAAATTGTGTCTCTTCTGTTAATTCTATTAATAAATTTTACTGTATTTGTATAGAAATTTTAAGCACTACCCACAGAAGAAATGCGATAGATTTATTTGAAATTGTTTGTATAGACAAACAGGATAAAAGCCACAAGTATCATGTGTTTGTTGTTAACACTCTTTTACCCGATATCGAGAGGGGATCAAAGAAAATGAGACTTCAATGCTTTTTGCTATTTTAATCTGCTTGGAACCTTGAAAGCATTTAGAAGATTGTCCTATTTGTATTAATACAATAGAAAAAAAATTACTTTTAAGAAGCCTGTTTAGTATCCAAATATAGGTTCCATATTGAAGGCCAGTAAGAAATAGTGTGCAACGCTTCCCGTACCACAACTACCTGTTAATTATCCTTTAGTGGATGAAGATTGACTGTCCCTTTCTTGGAAGCGAAACAGACATGAATAACATTACGAGTACATCAGAGAAACATACGATTGATTGAGTGTACGTGATTCAGGATTAAGTAAGAATAAAATCGTATTCATACGGTTTAGGCTTCAGGTTTGTGGTATGTATTGGCTTATAACGTATTTATTTCCACACCTGTACCGTGGCAGATATAAATATTTCTTTCGTTTAGTATGTAAAAGACGGTGAAGTATGCTTTTGAGACTACATCCTTAGGCTCAAAGCATTTTTATCTCTGTGTTATGGACCGAATAAAGAAAGAGTTTTATTGAGGAGGTGGTGAACTTAAAAAAAGCCTTAATAATTCTCTTCATAATTGAAATAAATATAATTACATTTTTTTTCGGTTGGATATACTTCAGGATGGAAAGAAGGTCTTAACTTCTCGAAAAAGCTATTATTTGAGTTAAAATACGATAATTTTAAATGTAAAATCTGTGCTGATAGAAGTTATTTTTATTTTTCTGGGAATATGCAACACGTTATACAAAATACACTGACTGAATACTGTGAATGGGATAGTTGTGACAAAAATCAGTATTATGTACAAAATACCCTTTTTGAAAGTTTATGCCCTGTAATAAAAAATGCAGTTAATATGCCTCTAAAAGACACAGAGGACATTTTATTTCTATCACTCCCCGCAGAGCCGGTGACGTATGATATAAAATAAAAGGTTTACTTATTCATTTAAACTTTTGGAAACTTATAAAAACTGATCAGTTTTAAACTACTAGAAAAAGCTTAAAAGTACTAAATAAGATCAAAAAATTAAACAAAGACTTTGGTGTATAATTTTCATTCAAGGATGTCATGGAAGTTTTTGTGGGGAATAACAATGCTTCAAGATCATTGTTCGAAATCTGGTGAAAGTTTTAAAAACTTAGGACATCGTTTCTCATTGAAATTTTCCATCAGTGTGGTGTGGAAGTTAGGAGAGGGGTACCAGCTCATGTGTCATTCCTCATCACTTGGCCGTGGTTCAAAATCATGAGGTCCATTCGTAAGAAACCTTCGTGTAGCTGAATAGTGTCACATTAATATTCACTCTCTCAATTAGATATTAAAATTGGATAACGTCCAGTATTATTTTGTTAAATTTAAGTTATTAGTATATTTTTAGCAATTTCCTGACTTTAAAAATGGTTTGGATGGTAATTTAGGAGAGATTATCAGCCAGAGTTTCACTTTTTTATTTGATGGTGTGAGTGATATATTTCACAAATAGTTCTCATGATTTTGTTATTGGAAAAATTATTTCAAAATTAGAAATTAGTTATTACAAATAATCCCTATATTATAGAAAAGTGACCAGCGTATTTGGTTTAATAGTACTTCATTTGCGCAAAACCCTAATATTCTCCGAGGTCAATGTTAGGAATTTCTCGAGGCTTTGAATACAATAGGTAATCTTCTAGGCTTCGAATCTATAAAATATTGAAGTTGTTGAAAACTAATAATAGATCGCGTTGATGAAATGTCACAGATTTTAATATCCTCAGATTAGAAGGTGTTGTTTCGGAGCTTTTAACGGACCTTTCAGAATTTCATAAATGTTTAATTGGGTTGATATTGCGTTACTGAGGAAGTAATTGCAGCAATTAAGGCTTTGAATCATATTCCTCGAGTCAATCTGAGCTTACATTAGAATGGTGACCGAGAACATTGTCTAGCTGAGAATAACTGTCATCGAAAAATCATCAAGAAACACAATGGTCATAAAGGGGGGGTATGTAGTTGGCAATTATATGGAGATAGGCGCTGTTATTGGCTGTTAAAAGTAATTAAGAAATCATGAAATATACTAGAAAATATTGCTACGAAATATTGCATTTGAAAATTTTCCTTTTAACACAAACGTTCCTTGTTCTCTCATCGAATTTCTCAAATTTACTTTCACTATCATAATTAATATCCATTATTTCAGCAGGTTCTTTCCTTGCTTTATCAGTTTCAACTTCTTCAAAACAGATCGTAGATGCCCATTTCTTTTTTTATATTCTGCTCATTTGCATTTGTAAATCATAATAAGTCGTACAACACAGCAATAAAAACCACTAAGTTATTCACAAGTGAAAAATGTAGTATGTTCACATAGAAAATATTTTGGTACAAAAGGGGTCGTGTGTGGAACTCAGTCAAAACAAGTACCATAAGATTTTGTAAAAAAATCCGTTTGCTTCTCACAAAAATGAGTTTGATATGTGACAAATACATTTTAGTTTCCATGAAATCGTATATAGGAGAATACTCTGCCAAGGTTATTGATAACATTTAAACAGTTTTCCATGAATCAATGATTTCGTGAGCTTTTGGTGACTCTGTGCCCCAGGTGATCGTTCCCAGGTTAAATGCCATTCTTTGAATACTAGAAACAATGTAGTGCAAGCAAAGCGAAGCAAGCAAGCTAGCGACGTCAGTGCTGAAATCACCTTTACTTGCCTACATAATTAACCAGCGTTCAAAGACATCCAGCTATCTTGTGTTCTTCTTGAACAAGCAAATAAAACGTTAATTGGTGTTTCTGCGCAAGAGGAAGTTTTTATATGAAAGAATCCAATTTTTTTAATGTAAGAGCACAGGATGCACGAACGAGATGAGGTTTGAGTAAAATTAAAAGGAGTTCTGTGATACATTCTGAATACAAATTGTACTAACGCAGAAATACGATATATCGACTATAACAAGAAAAGTTAGACGAAAACAATCCACTTCAGATCCTAAAACTTGCACAAGAGTAATGATATTCATAAAGTTGTGCGAAGCTTGCGCTTCTCTCTCAGGCACCTAGATGTGTGTGGGGAAAGGAAGAAACACTCGACATGATCCAATTAATCTATTTATTTCCACACAATGAACAGACACAATTTCAACTAATAATAGTTAGACAATGTCTCGATGTTAACCCTGAAAGTAGAACAATGACGGTAAATCGCGAACGATTAGGAGACTATCAAACTTGATCCTTATCTAAATAAATTATATAACCTATCATTCGATTTAATTTAATATCAAATGAATCTTAGTGAACAATCATCACTTTAAAGGTTCCACCTAATAAGAATGATACCACTATAATTCTAATATTATACCTTCAGTAGCAATCTCACTTGACTCGAGTATATCATCTCTCCTCTCACAAGCTAGAAAACCTCACCTGTTTATAGTAAGTTACATTAAATATCACGATTATCTTCTTCCGAAGGGTTGATTATGAATAACACGAATCGATAGCCCAAAGATTTCCCAAGAGGATCAATTGACGAAAGCGCGTACAGATCCGTCACAAAGTAAACAAAAATTTATTACTACTGTAAGTCTTCCTCTCTGAATTTCAAATCAAAACAGTTAAAACCAAAACAACAACAACAGGAAACCATAAAAGCAAGCGATACACAAATAGAAAAAAAAAAATGGTAAGCGTCGATGATCAATGAAAATCAAATTTTTGAATTAATTTTATTTGTCTTCTTTTTTTAACTTATTTTTTAGTTGAAATAATTAATTTACAACACCTGGTGAGAAAAAACGCAATAGAAAGCTGCAAACGTTAAAATATTTTAACTTTAAAAATCATTTAAATCTTGTTCGTATCGCTTGGATTAATACTTTCGCATAGAGCTTAAAAATTAATTAAAACCTAAGCATAAAAAAATTTCTGGGAACTAAGTAAAATTATTTAACAAAGAAAAAGAAGAGTTAGAATACAAATGATAGTTAAAACTTCCTGATGAATCTTTTTCTACTAAATCCCTTTACTCGTGTAAGTAAATTATGTGAACATTCATTCTACTTGAGAAAAAATTTCAGAGATTTATCCATGGGTAAAGGAAAAAAAAAGCGCATGTGAAGGAGACAGCCAATATTTTGAAACTCCATCTTGGTGTAAAAGAAAACAGCCGTTTCAACGTTAATTGATTGCACTGAGCGAGGAACTTTTAAATTTTCAAATGATTAAATTATGTTACCCTTTGTCATCACTAGTAGGGTGACATCGAAGTTTCTTGGAAATTAGATGCTATTGTCATACGATGATTTTTGAAGAAAATAAGAGTAAATAATAAAATAATAAAAGGAAAACTAAGCCGATTGCAGTATCGGAAATAAAATCGATCTTGATATATTTATTTTTAAAAAACATGGCGTCGTTACAAACACAATGACACCAAGCTATACTACGTGACACACACACACACACACA
>BMAV01012678.1:1477528-1497999 GCA_019973955.1 Trichonephila inaurata madagascariensis
AATTTAAAAGAATTATACCTGTTTGAAAATGGTTTATATTTTCAGATCTCTAGAGAAATTTAACACCCCTGAGATCCCTTTTAATTTAGACTAGCAACTATTGAATTTAATTTCAAGTATCGCAACAAGAAACTGTTTTGCTATGAGGATGTTTGTACAGAGATGACAATGCGTCATGGGGTACATTCATTCGTTAACTCCTCAAGTCACAATGCGTTATGATATTTTAACCGTAATTGATTTTATCCGTTATGTTTACTGAATATTACAAATTTCACTTCGCTTTTTTTTTTTAACTTTCTGTAATTGATTCTCGTCCTATCATTTTGAATTGCGTTACTTTAATCCTGGAAAATTTCAAATTTACTTCTTAAATTATATTTTATACTGTTAAAAATGCAATAAAATATTACCGAAAAAGTAAGAAAAAAAATATTATTTTTTAATTGATCTTTTTTTTTTTTACATTTCTGAAAAATGGTTTATTGCACTTTTAAATCCGATGAGACTCTTTTTAATTTCGTTTAAAACCTATGTAAGAAAATATTTTAACTCATATAGTTGTCAATTTTTTTTTGTACAAAATGTTCCAAAAAAGAGAACATTTTTTTTATTGAATATAACTAAGTATAATACTTAATAAAACACAAAAATAGAGAAGAATTTTATTTTAATTTTCAACTTTTTAAAGTTTCATATTATTTTTTATTTTATAATCGTGAAACACACAGGGACACTAGAATGTTCATCTGTGTTAAAAGAATTTCTCTCAAAAAATTTCATGTTTATGCGTCTTTTTCAAACAGTTGAGGATATTGTATGTCTGTGCACAGATGTATACGTACACATAATTTGTAATAATAATTCTTACATTGCAATGGGGACAGAAATAATATCAGCTTTTTTTAAATATCTTCCCATTTTGATTTATTCTGATGCATCAAATTACGCATTGCCTTGACAATTCCTGTTCGTTATAGAATATTTTCAAGAATCTAAATTCCTGCTTTCACCACAAAGATCCCACCACACCCAAAAGATAAAGAATTACAGTCTAACCTCCATATAACGAACCTCTATTTTGCGAATGTTTCTATATTTGTGAAATTTTTCCTGGGACTGAAATAACTTCACGAATTTGTTCGTAAAAAAACCTCTTAATAGCAAAATGTATTAGTCTGTATAACGAACTTTTTTTTTGTGATTCAATTTTTTTATCCCCTATTTTAAAGTATTTCTGCATATTACAAGTTACTCTCTCTTTTAACAAATTTTACGGTGGTCATAAATCTTGCACCTGATTTATTAGATGCCTAACCCGCCGAGAGCAATATAATTCTGGACCTTCCGTAAGACGAACTTTTTTTCGGAATTTAAGGACTGCGTTAAATAGAGGTCCGACTGTATTTCAGAATCATGGACAAACTGCATCTCTTAAAAACTTTAGCACAAATAATCCCAATGTAAGAATTAAAAATATGTGCAGATCAAAGATAGAAAGGAGAAAATATCAGTTTTTTTACGGCCTTTGGGCAAGGAGGCTGTGTCCACCTTTTGGTGGACAGTACGGTGTACGGGCAAACGAGTTAAAGAGTTAAAATAGTTCTAAAGGACAAGAAAAAAGTTTTATTTGATAGACACGTTTCGTTATTCGCCGTCTCTTAGATGCAGTTTATTTTTTTAAATAAATTCAGTAATAATGGATTTAGATAGTAATTAGGAATTTTGTTCAAAATAAAAAGTATAATGAGAGTGAAAGAGACGGGAAATATTTTCACGGAAAAATAAAAATAATTTTTGAGTTCAAATATTAAATTTATTACTGTTGATTTATTTAATTACATGTTAATTAAACTAATTATTTTAAAAAGCTACACATTTCTCAAATTTTTATTGTATTTATATAATTTATTTTACTAAATATCTCAAAAGTGTCTCTTTTGTTTAAAAAAAAATACTCGTTAACTGAAAGATTAAACTAAAATAATACGGAAAACAGAAGCGTTTGTTGTTTTTAAAATTAGTAACTTCTCAATTTTGCATGCAAGTATAAATGATGTCTGAATACGAAAGCTTTTAATTAAAGAACTGATACTTTGAAATGAAATATAACGAGTTTAACAAAAATTGTAATTTAATTAGTGTTCATATGATTTTTGTTTGTTTGAATATTGAAATAAATAACGCTTTGAAGCTGCAATTTCAAAACAATTAATATTTTATAAATATAATGATATAACTTTCCTAATGAATTCACGAATATGTTTAACTTGAAGCACATGTTAACAAGTAAAAATTAAATATTTTAAGAAATAAAGGACATTTCGTTTATTTTTTGTTAATTAATTTTTCAGCGTTTAAAATATTTCGTCATTTTAACTACAATTGTTTCTGAAAATAAGCATTTGTAGGAAAAATATATTTTTAAAAACATGAGAAAAAATACTTTCACAGTTGTATTCCGCAGTCTGTATTAAACACATATATATATATTCCGAAACTCGCGTTTAAATATTTAACTATCTTACCCACATTTCCGGGATTTATATCGTGATCGAATCTTAAAAGTTAACAGCTTGCACACACACAACCTCTAAACTTTATTTTTCTTATTTCCCACCATTTCATGACGTAGCCCGTATCGCATGCTAGCACATTGCCGTTTGAGTTCTGACCGCGGAGTGCATGGTGATTTACATTCTAGTCCAGCTTACCCCTTATTACACCAATACCTTTTTCGAAAAAACTTTGCAGTTCAATTTGGAACAAGTGGTTTCTGAAGAGTATTATTTAAAATAAATATAGATTGTTGAGTTTGTGTATTTAACTGCTATTGTGCGGAATAGTACAGATTTCTGCTCGTTAAATGGAATTAGGTTATATAAATTGACGCTATTATAGCGCTAGTATACTATTATAAATTAGGTATACTATTTTTAGTGCCTTACTTTTCATTTGATAGTATTTAAAGCTTTTCGGGATCATTCAATAATAATCTTTGATTTGTTTTAAAGTGTTATTAATTGAATCAACCAAAATCGTCCATATTTTAACAATTTTATATAAATAGATAGTATACTCATGGATCTTTACTTGCAAGTGAATTCCATATATCCATATCTAATAACTCATTTCATACTTCTAGAGTACATGAAGGAGACCAAATAAACTTAAATGATCTAATTTAATATATAAAAAGAAAACCAGAAGAAAATTTTTCATAAAGCATGTCAGTCTTAGTTTCATAAGCCAATGGTTTGTGGGGTGGGGGTCTGCAATGTACAGCTGCGAAGAACGTATCATCATTAAGGAACTGACTTCAAAATCTTCTCAGAAAGTAATATGAAAATACCATGTATTTTTCCGAATAACAAACAAATTTTAGTATAAGACGAAAATGCGTTTTCTTCAAAAATTTACAAAAAAATCCAGTTTATATATAAGCTCCCCCCCCCCAAAAATAGTGCAATTTTCTAAAATGCTGTCATGAGTGTGAAGATGTTATCTAACAGGTAAAATGTTTTCCAAAATGCTTTAAAGTGAAACGCCAAACGTCAACGATAGTTTAATTTCTACTAAACCTAACTGAAGCTAACACATTTTTACGATTTATTTAATTTTCATTTTATATTACTTATATCTAATGCGCTTTTTTTTGTTTTGTTTATTTGAAAAATGAACGATAAGAGAAAATTGTATACGCGCGAGATCGCAGAACTGTTTCATGTGATGGAGGAAAAACTTGTCAGAGTATATGATGTTCACATGCATTCAAAGATTCCATTGCGTTAATGGGAATTTTACGAACTTTTCAGAAACTCAGATTCTGAAACACATCGATTTTGAAGGATTTATGTGACTTTCTTTCTTCATTTAGAATAAAAGTTCCATTGGAAACATCTAAAAAGTTACAAGATTAAAATCACTTGTATGGAGATAACGGAAAATATTCAGTAAAACCACTACACTAAATTTCCTACACATTTCCTACACTAAATTTCTTCCGTGATAAGTGGGGCTTCATATATTAGCCGACCCTCTTACTTTACTAATAAAAAAATGGTCAAAAAATTATAGGTTAATACACGAAAATATACGGTACGCTTAAAGTGCCTCCGGACATAGGTGTCATTCTAAATTATTGGAAAATGGCTTTGAGTTTGAAAAGTTCTTACAGCTTTTTCCATTAACTCTTTTTGTGAGGTGTAAATTAAAACAAAATCAAACATGAAATATTGTTGACATTTCAAATACGTTTAAAATTTTTCATGTTGGCTAAATTCCATTTTCTCAGTAGTAAAGTCGGACCTTTACATAACGAAGTCAATAAATCACGGGAAAATGTCCGTTATATAGAGGTTCATCTTTTAATATACTTTATAAACCCCATAAAACAAATTTTAAATTCATAAACACTATATAGTAAAAAAAGTAATTATTCACCTTTTTTTTTAAAAAAATTGATGTATGCTTATTTTATGTAACTTACCCATCAAAAAAGGAAGAAAGAAAGAAGAACTGAAAGGGAAACAAGAAAAAGAATGTCGAAGAATTCACTGAATTTTCAATATTAAAAAACTATATAATTTCATGCTAAAATTAATTAATTTTAAGGACATTTCATAATTTAAAGCATACAAATAATATTGAACATATATTATGTTATAATTAGAATTAGAACACAGGGACACGGGACAACTTCAATGAGGGTGAAAGAGAATATCGAAGATGTTTCTAGGAAACTGGGCAATGGGGGATAAAGGTTGCACTTCTTGGATGAAACGTCCAGAACTCTATTGCTCTCGAAGAGTTAGTATCTAATAAAACCAGTTCAAAATTTATGACCACCATAAAATGTATTAAAGAGAGGATAACTTGATTTTTTTTTTAGAAATACTTTAAAAAAAGGGAGAACAAAAACTGAATCACAAAAGAAAAAGTTCGTTATACAGAAAATGCACTTTGCTGTAGAGAGATTATTTTACGAAGATCATCGTGAAATATTCAAGGTTCCAGGAAAAAGTTCACAATATAGAAAAATTCGCAATATAGAAGTTCGACTGTATATTTTCATATATTAGGTACTTTCGAATGCAATCCACTCTGCATTATTTATTAAAATATTCAATACGATAAATATTTACTCCAGAATATTTCTTGAAGTGCTCAGTGTAATAAATGTTTCATCAACAATATTTTCTAAACAGTAGGCGCGATCTATTATATCTCCAACCAAGTGATTAAAATCGCGAAGTCTTAGACGGGTAGGACACTTCTCACCGCCGACGTAACAGAAAACTTCACGTAGGCAAGGTGGATAGTTGATTAATTCCCTCCGGCATTTCAGAGTCAGTATTTCAGCTTCATTGTACCGACAGTTTCCGAAACGTTTTAATATCGCCGGCTGTTGGTTAGTCCGAGGAAAGGCAATGAAACGGATTGGTCGACGGGCACCCACTAATAATGACGTCATCATTCACCAAGTGGAAGTCTTACGGTGAATTAATTTGAAGTGCTCTGCAACGAGTTGCGAAGTGGCTCCTAACGAATTATCTGTCGCAAATTTAATGACTGTTCACACGTCTCCACGCAGATGATGAGGGGGCGATGAAATTTCTCAGTCTCGGTTTGATGAATTGGGGATTACTGGGCCGTTATGCAGTAAACAGAGCGTGTGCGGCCTCATTAAAAGGGTGGACTCTCAGCAGAATGTAGACTTTTAAAGTAATAGAGCGGTTGATCAATGATATTTCACACGAATTCATTGGTATCACATGTAATGAATTTGATACCGGACATTTTAATTTAGAGGAATTAAATGACAGTCTTATAGATTGGCCATAAATTTAAAATTAGATTTAGTCTTGGTGTGGCAGATTTCTTGTGAAAAATATTCCGTCGTTTTAATTTGAGATATATATTTATTATTTAGCATTTAATAAGTAACGTGTATGCGCCTATTCATTTCCAATACTACTTAGGAGATTCATATTCAGATCCTCAGTATTTGACTCATTTGATTACTAAATACGTTATGGACCATGGTACGTGACGTTCACTTCCAAAGATTGCAAATTTTTTCCTTTTGTTCATTTTATTAACAACAAAAAATAATGTAACACATAGAAAAAGTCTGATGATGACGTCCCATATGGCAATCGATTCAATAAAAAATAAATTGGAGCAAAAGTTATCGTTGCCACTGTCTCAAAAGAAATAATTAATTAATTCGTTTTTAACTGTTTGAATTTTTCCCATCGGATAGAAAAGATATGCTAAAAATTCTATTTCGTACGGATTTTTTAGAATCTCGGGTGTTAATTACCACAAAAAAGATTGCATTCCTATTTGTAATTTCTGTACTAATAAAAGTAGATACCACTTTAATCTATCCGTGTACTGAGAGCTCATTTGTTTGGTCACAAGCTTCATGTGGATATAAATCGAATTTATGGTTCTTCTGCTTCCTCAAAGACCACTATGAAGAATATTGGGGACTCAACGAAAGCATGCGAAGGTCAACTAAGCTTCTTCCTCCTTTCTCGAGATAGAGATGTATGGTCAAGTGTCATCATCTTCTCATCTAAATAAAATTCAAATTCAAGTTTGTCAGAAGTTTTTATACACATTCACACTTTCTTGGTAACCTTACACGGCTGTGTTGCGTGTTCTCATAAACTCTATAACTTTTATTTTCAAGCATTTCTACCCTTAAAATCGTAAAAGAACCTTGTTCTCGTTATCATTTTTGCAGAGGATTTTCAAGGTTATGTAAAAGCTTCATTCCTGTGTGTTAAAATGAGATTTTAAAGTACTCATTTTCAGTCTCGCGGTTTGGTAGCTCGTGTCATATCACTCCTAGAATTACTTGCGAGGTGCAAATAACAGGTATTACTCTGAAATTTCCTGACTAACTAAAATGATATCTTTGTTTTAATGGCTTTGGCATAAAAAAATACCATTTACTTATCACTAAAGAAAAATGAGATATATGGTGAAAATTATTCAGATATTTTTATAAATCTGAGAGAAATTCGAATCCAGAAAATTTTGTCTAGGATACCCTGTCAAAAAGTAACGGAGGGCAGCTAGGAATTTCAAAAATCAATATACTTTGAATGTATTAGAAAAACCTGTATTAGCTGTTGCATTGATGGACTTCTGAATGTTTGCAAAATATTATTATGAAAATTTAACTATTATATGTAATTCTTTAAGCTTTATAGCTACTTATTTTAAGCAAAGAGTCATTAATTTCAATTTTATTTTCCAAAATAAAATAAATTCGTTTTCAAAGGGAAAAAACAATCACATTTTTTTATACATACTGAAAATAAAATATTGAAATAAAATAGGATATTTCTGAAAATCCGTTGTGTTAATAAGAAAAAAAAAAAAAAAAAAAAAAAGGAAATAGCTTAGCCTTATATTTAAGCAAACTTTAGCTTAATATTTAGTTAATGTGTGTGACAGAATTTACAACAAATTGACTTAGTTTTAACTTATTTTTACGCAAACGGTCTTTTAAATTCCATTAGGCAATCGCGTGACGAAACGAAATACGATTACATCCACAGTAGTTAAAAGGTTAATTTAAATTAATCCTTAGTAATAACTTGCCGTGTAGGTCTACTCTATGAGATTAATTAGTCAACCAACTAACACCGCTATAAACACGTCTTTATTCGATATCTGTTTGTTTTCTTTATTATTTAAATTAGAAATTAACATAAAGTTTAGCATACTTTATATATGTATATCCTTGATATATATGCTGTCAGAAGACTAGACTGCTACAAATGACCTCAAATTTCTGGAACAAGGTTAAATAAAGTATAAAACATCTGAATTTGAGCACATTTTAATACTTATTTCAATTTAAGTTAGGATTGTTTTAGGGTTCAATTAATTTTAAAAAGAACTTTTACAAAAAATACTTTTTGCCAAGTAGTTTATAATGGAAAATTAGCCCAATATATACTTTCCTTCATTAGTGAGTGAGATATTAATTAACATCACTCTATAAAGTAACTAGTGGACTATTGACGATGAATCTCGTAAGTCTGAACTATGGTCAAGTGAACAAAAGACATCACCTGAGCTGCCCACCCCCTCTCCTAACTTCTACACCTCACCAACAGAAGGTCGTTTGGGTCTCGACATATTTTACGTGCATCATTCCCCTATGCACAGCGGAATTAGGTGGGAACTCATGACATGCCAGTCACGAGTCAGGGACCCTGACCATTAGGCTACCGTGGTCATTTCAAAGGACAAAAATAAAAATGCTTAATGATTGACCCGTAGATAGGATGCCTTTTCACCCAGTCGTATAACGCGTGCACGGTTTAGCTGTGAATTGGCAGATTGGTGGTTCAGGTAAAAGTGCCAATGACAAGGTCAATAGTTTACTCCAAGTTATCACATAATTTACGGAAATCAGATACACAGAGCAAACTCAAAGTGTTGCCCTGGTTATAAAAATTTATTACATTTTTAGTGACCACTTCAACTCCACAGAAACAACGTCGATCACGCGCGAGTTCACGACCATTAAAAAGATATGCAACACCCGTGTTCTAACTATTGGAATATTATGGATTAAGTGAGTGTTTTATTAACACCCCACTGTTAACAATACGAGTGGGGTATTGGCGATGAACCTCTTAATTTTAATCCATGTGTGATCAAGAGAAAACCTGAACTAAAACTTGCCTCACCAAACTACCACAACATTCCAGCTTGAGAACTTTGAGGAACGACAGATTTAAAGTCTATCAGCCCCCCTGCACGGTGAGGCTTCAGAGGCACCAGGGTTCGACACTCAATACGCGCTGGCCCCGAACTCGTGACCATGACTACAGCAGCCCTAGCAGCACACTACCCTAGAGAGGTCAACAACTAGATTATCAAGGCATTAATTAAGTTGCTAGAACATATATTTTTTAAGAGTGTGCGACTATTTTCAAAAACTATACCATTTTTTGCCATTTCTTATAGTCAAAGTTTATTATTATTAAACCAGCATAAAGTATTTGTTATCCGACGTAAGGATGGCATTAGCACAAAAGTGTTGTTTATACTAATGAGCATTGGTATGAAATCTGATTACTGCTGAAACTGTGACATAACATTATATATAAAACCTTGACCTTGTCTTCAGGGAGATTTGGATTTTAACTGACTGTCGTGCTTCTATACAGCACCTTCCTCATTGGACAACTGTTGGGGATATGACAAGCCTTAATATTCTGGATGTTGTGGTTCGACTTTCTTCTAGACACTCTATTTACTTTCAATGGGTTCCCTCCCATATTGGATTGAATGGTTACGAGATAGCCGACAGTTTGGCCAAGTCTGCCACTGCTGACGCTGCAAGGTGACGCATGTCTAACATCTTGCTGAAATCTCCTCTATTAAAATGATGGAATTGATTGCACTTTGGAGAATACCTCCTACTTACCCTTGGTATTTTGGGTAAGAACCTCGTTGGTGTCACCAACTTAATATTCCTGGGGATTTTCAGACGGCTCTATCAAACTTTTTTAGTGGCCACATCAAGTCTCTTACTTTTGAACAGGGCCGGAGAGTCTTTCCAGTGCGTCATATATGCGAGGCTAATCAGGCTTCCCCGAGTTATATTCTTAATTGCTTGAGTTTTACTTTTGACGAGGTTTTAAGAAATCCCATTTTATTTCTGGATTTCTTGGAGAATTTTGTTTTTATGTAGATGGTGTAGCTGAGCTACACCATCTGGGATCAGAAAAGAACAACAACAAAGAATGATACGATATAAGACTTAATTTAAAAACTGCGTCTCCATTTTTATTTGCTAGATATTTTCCTTAGAAGTAACTTCACCTATTGAGCTGGCTTTTTTTGCATATGACATAAGAGCATAAAAAAACTTTTGCTCCATAATTTTGAGCATTTATAAACGTATATTAAATTCCCTCTTTTTAAATACTTTCACTTAAGAAGTTACGCTTGTTTTACATGAAAAATAAAATATACTCCTTTGTAAGCCAGGGCTTCGGTAGCCCACTACTACTAAAGACCCGATGTGTAGGGGAGCGAAACATGTTAAATCTGTCGAGAGCCCAAACGTCCTCCCGTTGGTGTGATGGGGTAGTTAGGAGAGGGGGTGCAAGCTCAGGTGTCGTTCTCGTCACTTGACCATGGTTCAAAATTACGAGGTCCGTCGCCAAAAGATCTCGTGTAGATGAACAGTGCGCAGTTAATATTCACTCACTCACTCACTTGTAAGCCATAGTAAATAAAGTATTTAATACTTCATAATTATAAAAAAAAAATATGTTATAAATAAAACGTATTTGTGAAAGTCGCTTAAGGTATCCGACTACGTTCGGAACCATGATTTTAAAAAGTGCATAAATGGTTAATATTTATGACATTTAGTGTCACTTAGATTAGAAAATGTATATAAAATTATTTTAAGAATAGTATTACAATAAAAAAGTATTTAAGTACAATATTTTGACAAAAAATGAACATAGAATGACCCATTTTCAAAATACTCTTCTTTTGTGAAAAATGTTTCTATTATAATAATATTTTGCCTGAATATAGCTTAGACCTCTGTACAGAGGTTCAACTACAATGTTTGAAATATATAACTTAGAAGTAGGTTTATCCATGTTTTATGACAACAGATGGGAGAAATTTTATGAAAAAAATGCCTATAATTATTTTAATTGATGGTAACTCTGAAAATAATGTGAATTTTTCAAAAATCTTAGTTGAGCCTCTGTACAGAGGTCTGAGCTATATACAGGCAAAATATTATTATAGTAGAAGCATTTTTCACAAAAGGAGAACATTTTGTAAAAAGATTATTCTAAATTAATTTTTTGCCAAAATATTGTATTTAAATAATTTTTTTTTGTCAAAATGTCCTTAAAACAATTTTATGCATGCATTCTAATCTGAGTGACACTAAATATCATGAAAATTATCCATTTATGCGCTTTTTTAAAATCATGGTTCTGAACGTAGTCGGATATCTTAAGCATTGATACGGATTGAGGTAAGGGTAGAATAATTCCGAAAAAAACCCTACGGTGCCAGAGGAAAATGGCGTAAAAATTGAATATACATCCTCTTACCTGCGGACATGCGCATTCACACCCCGCTGACTTCCTGATTAAACGCAACAGTAAGTGGTAATTTCCTTCGCCATTGCATATATGCTTCTTTTACATCTTAGATTAATGATAATATTGATTTTGATTGGACGAAAATAAAAGAAAATTCCGACTTTCATTTGCACCCGCGGAAAATTGTTCTGTCAAATTCTCTCAGTTCTCTAATTTTAACAAACTTATTTCATTCATTTGAATTCATATATGAGAAATAAACATTTCTTTAATTTGAGTTTCACAATGCAGGCATTACGAAATACTATGACGTTGTTTCAAAGAGATACAAAACAACAAATAATGCAGGGATTTTTCGTTTGACGACTGTCAGTTGACTGATTGATTTGTGAAATTAAAACTTAACTCAGTGGCGCAACAGCCTATGAGGGCCAAGGCCTACTGTGCCCAACTCAGTGTTCGCGGCCATGGGCCCTGAGATGCATGAGCAGATGTTCCGGTCATGTGGTCAGTCTGACACCAAGCCCCCAGTGCTAAGTTCCCAAGAAAGCTGGGTACTCATTTTTCGATCCACTGAAGGGATGAAAGGCTGAGTCAACCTTGCCCAGCTTGGGATTTGAACCTAGTACCTGTGATGTGGAAACGCAATGCACTAACCACTCAGCCACTGGACTTAGATTTGAAATGATCTCTCTAGATTTACGTGAGATTTATTGATGAATGATCCCATTATGTAAAAATTCAGTCAAATAACGTGGCTGACAACTAAGCTGATACGTACACGCCTTTCACACCATGTCAAGAGAAGACCTTGAGAAGTTGTCTGGAAATTAAAAAAAAAAATACTCTCTCGTTATTTCACAATATTCACGTTAAAAATATACAGGACTTCTAATTTATTGACAATTATAGTACTCGGGAAATAGCTAAATACGATAACTAAATTGTGGAGACCCGTCTTTCAATAACAAGATTCAATAGTATTCTAAAAGAAGCTAGCACTGTAAACTAGGTATTCCAAACCCTATGCCCGCCAAAGTGCGATAGAAATAAAAATGTTCTAATATTCATTAAAATTCTTTGTGAAAGTTTCATCATTTTTAATGAAATAGAACACAAAGTCTATTGTCTTACACAAATAGCAACACAAAGCGAAATGCGACCAATCTCGTTTTTTTTAACTACTGTGCATTCGCCAACCTAATTTTCCATACTTAAGTGGAAGAACTGGAGGTAGAAATTTTAGACATTCAGAACGACATTGGCCTAAATTTCATTCGTGTGAAATGAAAATTTCTGAAAAAGAGCTGACAGAAACAAAAATTTCTACTTTTAAAAAAAGCTGGATAAAAATTAAAATTGGTTTTAGTTTCCAGATTGAGTCATTGTTTTCAACAATAAATATTATAAAATCAAATTACAGATTCTGACTTAATAGATGAACATCTTAAAGACTGCTTACGAGCAGGAATATCGTCATATATAGTCAAAATTATCTGCTATAGAGAAATGAATAATCAATAATCACTGAAACTGAAAAAAACCCCCCTAAATTGTAAGATAAACCAGGCATAAGATTTTAGAAAGGATGTCCTGGAAATTATAACTATAATAGAATTAATATATATATATATATTTAAATGCTACAATATTATACACATTGCTGACTTAGAACAGCTAATATATATAATCGCCTAGCTACGTAGCAATAGCCGATGAAATGCAATGCCAATAATTGCGTTGACTTTGATATTTGTATTTCTTATAAATAATTTTTATATTTAGTAAATTTTGTATGTATTGCTTGATAATTGTTTTGCACTAGAATAAAAACAATAATTTGTATATGCTATTTTTTTTTTCTTTTTTTGGAATTAAATATTATTAACTTTATGGCACTACAAATTCACCTTGAAAATATAAATGACGCCTGCCGTCCGACAGATATTCTAGAATGCGTGCTCTTAGGGACAAAAAGGATTGTGGAGCCCTATCGTGAACTGTACAGTTATTTTTCTGTAACATTGGAGCAGACTTGTTAATGGATTTAAATGAATATAAGCCATATAATAAACAAAATTTTATTAAAAAAACTATTTATCGATTAGTTATTTTAAATATGATTAAAATACCTTTACTGGATACTATTTATTGCATGAAAATCGATATATATATTACTGGAAATTCTGGATATTGAGTTAAAAAGAAAGAAAATGCCTTATAAACATTCTTTATTTTTAAAGAGAATTCCGCTTAATATACTCTTACCCCAAATACATAAGCTAGAGGTAAAAGATCAACTTGTAACATTATTTGGTTAATAATATAAATGCGTAATGTATCAATTCAAGTTTGAGAGGTTAAATAATGTTTATATTTTAATGGTTTAATTTAAAGCTTGAGAAAAAGTTATGACTACCATAGCAAGACAATTGAGAGTTCCAAAGGCATTCTATTGTTCTCAGACTCTAGTTCTGCTCTCTAGGAGGTCCTCAGGTGTATTTCTCAACCCTTTCAGGCTATAATTGCCCTAAGAGTAGTTGCTACCCAAAGGACTTTGCAATGGATGCCGTATATATCTGTTCGGCAATGAGCAGGCTCATAGTCTTTCAAGGAGGCCCGAAATTCCCCTCAACTTTCCAATAACCTTACCCTTCCCGATGCCGATGTAATAGTCAGACGTACACTCATCTTCTATCCAGTTAAGAAGAACTTCATTCCAGAACTTAATTGTAGCCGCATAATTTCAACCACCATAGCCAGACTACGTACATGACACTTTAAAGGGATGAAAATGTCCCCTGATTGATAAAGAAGTAACAATACTTGTCCTCACTGTCCTGACTTTAAACTTTTCCCTAACCATATTTTTAATTATCCTTCTATATTGGCTAAACTCCACAACATAAGCCTAAGCCCCGTGGACCACATCAACTGCTTTATTCGCCAAAGTTCGTCGACATGGAAAGGGCCATTTTGGACGCCTTCGGTGCCATTTGATGTCTCTGCACTACTTGGACAAGTCAACAACAACTACAAGAGTGAGATTCACACTTTGAGGTTATACTTTGTAGAACCAAAATGTTTCTAAGAGTAAATAGTATGCAGTTGTTTATTTTAGTTTGCTTTAACGTAAAATAATTAAAAACCGTAAGAAAAATAAATAACAATGTAAAGCTTTTGAATCCTATATCCGAGTTTAATTTGGATTAACATGGATTAGCATTTGTTCAAATATACTTTATTATCGCACAAAGTTATTCGTACTGAATAACAAAAGAAACACAAGTGAGAATATACAATAATAATTATTAAGCGACACAATAAACTGAAATAAGAAGTTAGAATAAGAAGATAGCCCACAAATGCTATATCATTTGCCTTAACGTGCGGATTTCACAATTCTTTTTTTCCCCCTTAACATTCCCGCCTACGTAATGGCGTTCGGCAACTTTCTATTTGGCTATTTTGTATAAAAATACAGATAAGTTCATAATTAAATACGACAATCACCAATTTTAACATGATAGAAAGTGTTTCCTTTAGTCGTAAATATGTTGTATTGTTACAGTTTAGTCGTTGTAACAAATTTCTATATCAGATAAATCTTTCAGCCACATATATTTTTACGTGAAACTTGATATGGATATAAATGCCCTAACTACTTAATTAGAAATAGTTAAACATGTTTTTAACTATGACGTAATCTAACTTCTTGAATAGAAATAAATAGAGACAGGAACTTAATTACCACTCAAGTTTGCATATTTAATTTAACATTGTATGTAATGCACGTATATTTATTTACTTGCAAAATCTATAAAAAAGTTATGCAAGAATAAAGTAGAAAAAGTACGTATTTTTAATAAAGAAATATTTAATAATCGATTTATTTCTCGAATTCTAATATCTTTTCGCCATTATTGAAACAAATCAATGAAAATCTTCCAATCTCAAGAAAATCGGCGAATATTCGTACTTCCCTAATCTTCCAAATTTTCTCAGAATAGAAATACTTCACAGAACCATCGCTTCTTTAAGAAATATTTCAATATTAAACCTTATTCCCACCACCGTATCTTTAATAAATCCAATTCCCCGCGGAAATATTAAATCCTATTCTCCAGAAACAATACGACTCAGATTTTAATAATAATTTCATAAAGTCTTGGGCGTTATTAATTTAATATCCATTTCACTTCCGGAAGATTGGACGCGAGCTCGGAAATTTTACTCCTGGGTCTTTTTCCCGGAGTCCGGAGATTTCTAAGTCTTAAGAAACGGGAGAATTCTCGGATGATTCCTTGTCTAAGAAACCACGTGACTTTTGGTGATGATTTTCAGGTCCTTCGCTGTTGAACGAGTACTACCAAGTCGTCGTCCCACTTTTTAGTGCCGACGACCTTGACAGTCGTCTCGTATATCGATTTTTACACACTCCACTCCCCTTTATGACTTAGAGAACCGAGAAAAGACAAGGGTTTGAGGTATAAGAATTGGATTGTAGGCCTTTGCAACTAGTTTTTGATTGTTGGTTAATAAATAATGTTATATGTCGAGTACGGGATCTCTAGAATTTTTCGACAGAGATTATTAAGAAGATGGAGTATCGTTTTTGTTTTCTGTAGCTCCCTTGGAAATATTCCAAAACGCGTGTACATTAGAAAAGACTTATTAGCTACTTAAATACCTAAATATTTCGCTGGAGTTTTCTTTTTTTTGTGTGTGTTTTCGTATGTTTCATGCAAAAAGTAATTGAACTATTATTGTATTAATACAAACCGTTGCTTTTAAAATTACCTTCGAAAGTTCTTGCAGTAATATATGGTTATTTAAAGTAAAAATAACACAACTTAGAATAAAAAAAGAACGAAAATTTAATTTAATCTTGGGAAGTAACTCTTTTATTTGATTCAATGATATATTTATACGATTCAAATTTGTTAAGTAACACAAAATAATATCGACTTTAATTCAAAATCTAAGAACAAAATGCCATATTTTTTTAGACAAATATTTATCATTATTATGATATAATGATTATAGAAATGTCTTACAGCAAATCTAAAACTCACAATATTTGATATTTAAAACTTATTCAGTTAAAACTAATCCCTAAATTGATATAATGTGATTAAACATGTATTTACTGATACTCTTGGAATTTGCAGAAAGTACGCCTAAATATGAAAAAGATCACCGAAATTTGTTTTCGAGATTCATCGAAGGGATAAAGAAACTATTCTAGTTAAAAATATACTTATAAGCAAATCATGCTCCCAATGTACACAATCCAAATTTATTAAATAATCCATAAGTATAATTTATTTGAAATATTCTCATTAGAACTAAAACTAAACTAAACTCAGTGGCGCAACATCCCATGAGAGCTAAAGCCTCTACTGTGACCATCTCAGTATATTTCCATTAAAATATAAGATAAAAATTTGTGTATTTTGAGTAAAACAAGTAGTATTCAACTTACCCGCGCTGACTGCACTCGTTAGACTGAAGTATCCAAAAGGAAGGACAAGCAACAGAGAAAGCATCAACATCTCCTGAAATAAATGGAAATACTAAAAGGATTATTCATTTTCAGATATAAATAATAAATATAGATACGGAAGAAAAGGACGTGCTATTTTAAAATTTCCTTTAATTCCAATGGAATCTCATAAAAAAACGAAAATTTCAGTGTGGTAATTAATTTTCTAATTATAGTATTCAAATTTCAAAACGTTTCAAAAGTAACGCAGTGTGTTGTTACGAAGCACCTGTAAAATGGGCAATTATTCGTTTACTGATATTTAGAAAGTCAATCATAAAAACATCATAGCTCATCATAGCAAAACGTGATAAAAAATATCGATGCATGATTCTATTGAAACAATGTGATTAAATATCAAATTTACTACAGGATACTTAGTTTATGGTATATAATCTAGTCTATTTGCCTGATATGGGGGACATACAATTTTGTCAGAGCGCAATAGCTATCTTCTCTTAAAAATTTTAATCAATAAATTCTTCAATATTTAAGAAAAAGAAATGATTCTTTTGGACCAATATGCGTGTTTTCGTGGATTTTTGTTTTGTTTTGTCTTTTTCTCTACATATAAGAGTATATATAAAATCACATTCACGAAGTCCAGTCACTACTTAAGTAACTCAGAGCAGAACGGAAAAGCAGATATACTTTATAATATCGTGTTGCTATGAAGCAACAGTAAAACGCGCACATACTCTTTTTATTTACTAAATTTAGGAAAAAAGAAAATACAAAATTCAATTAAGTATTAAAGATATTAAATAATATTTGAAAGAAGTTACATAAACAAAAAATAGTGCTTATTTGTTATCAAATATGTAGTTTCAATGAGTTAAACAGCTATAAATATAAAATTGTTTTCTCGTTGGAAAAAAAAAACATTTCTAACTTTACAATGTACTTCTTTCCTAGTAAAGAATTCTATATTTTTGTAGGAAAATTCTTTAAAAAGGTTTTGTATCTCGAATCAAATTTGTTTATCAAAAAGTTTTATTCATATTTTCATAGTACTTTCGTAAATGCTTTCTTAATATGAAACCTCTTACGGTATGAACATTGTACACATAACAACACATTTCAAATAGTTTTTTTTAAAAAAGAAAAATAATACATCCTTAACTTTAAGCAATTCAGGTAAAATGTTATATATATTAGTTTTCTTTATTCTTTTTTTTTTAAACATCCGCAGAAAAAATATTCTTATTTTTATGTAAACTTATACAAAATTATAAAAATATGCTACATGTTAAGAATTCTCGATAAAAATGTGTAATGTTGTATTCTTTTCTCGCTACATAAAAAAATCGACTGTATAGTATTATATACGAGTATATATATATATTTGTCTATGTTCGAATAATAATGTATATAGAAAGTGTCAAAACTTTAAACAAATCGTATAATAATTTATTGTTAGCGACAAGCCATACTTCCTCATATTTTGAAACTTACGAAAGAAAATGTCTTTTCAATGTCTAAAAAGCAATACAATAAGTTTGAAAAATGTTTTTAGTTTCAACACGCATGGATTTGAAATATCAAACGTATGGACTGAATTTATTGGTTGAATAAAAATCTAAAAAAGTAAGTGTTTTAAAGAAAAGCGAAATACAGCTATAATACTCAACTGTAGTTATATTTCGTAGATAAAGAGTACTAAAAATGTCGCATGCAAATAAAAGAAAATGTAGAAAATTAATCAGGAATGACCCTGAATTATTTTTAGCATTACTTATAGAAAATGAAATGACTGGATATTTCTTTAGCTTATATACAGCCAAAGAAATTTGAAGAACTTTCCATAAATATAATTACCATTAATTTTTATAAATAAATTTACAGTTAATTATAATAAAAAAGGGGGAAAGAAAGAATTACAATTAATAAAAATACGCACAAGATATACATAACTTAAAGTTAATACAAAAAAAAAAGTTACTTTTGACAAGTAGCCCGCAGTCGGGCTTGTGAGGCCGAGCCGTAAATCGTGTTCATGGCAGCCGAAGCGAACTATTTTTGCTTAACTATATACACTTAAAGGAATGAATTTTTCACTATTAGTTGCCGAAGTTGTATTAAAGTTAACTGCTTTACTCATTTTATGGTTAAAGGTGCTAATCAGCGCTCCTCTACCATTTTTTTTACGATCCAAAATTTTTTTTTTAAAATGTCACTGTTTTATTTGTGAGTTATTTACATCAAGGAAATGTGTCACAGATTACATTTTTTAAATGCAAAATGCATGATACTGGAGCTTAGAAAAATTGATGGAAATCACGCAAATTTAACGCGATTATAATACACTGAAGTGCCACCGAATCAGGGATACCTACTTAGTAACGAGTCCTTTGGCCTTAACAACGGCTGCCACACGACGAAGCATATATTCAACAAGTTTCTGGAAACGCTCCATAGAAATGACTTCCAAAATATTGGCTAAATATGTCCATGATTCAGTAAGGTTCTTTGGTGCTGTGTGACGGCATTTCACGTCTTGTTCCAAAACATCACAAAGATGCTCAATTGGATTTAAATACGGGCTTCCAAAATTACTAATTTGAACTAATATATTTGGCTTTACTAGCTACGTACAATACGCCTGAGCTGTCTCTCACCACGCACTGTCAAGAATAATTGTTCTTTGCAGTTTACCCGAACACTATTTTTCGTCCACTATCCATGTATTCTTGGTATTCAAGGTAACACTGTCGACCTTGAAAATCCTAGCTGTCTGACGATTTCGGAAATTGAATGGTCTATGCGTCGTGCACCTATGATTTGTCCCCGATCGAAGTCAACTAAATCAGGCAGTTTACTCATATTGGCAGTTTCAACAACTAATTCAGAACAAACACATTACGCGCTATTTATGAAGTTACCACACACCCTCACTTGCGCATAAATGGTGCGCAGAGATACATAATTTGCATAACTCTTTCTATCCCTAATTCAATGGCACTTCAGTGTAGTTTATGAAGATTTTTTCCTCCCACATTTTTAATGAGCAACTTTACTGTGTTACAGTTTTTTGATGCCTTATGTGATACTGCATTATGTAGTTATATTTCTGCATTTTCAAAAAAAAAAAATTTCTAAGAAGCTATGTTTGCTATTTTCAGTTACAGATTGAATTCTCTGAAGGGAACTGAATAAACTCTTGCAGTATAATTATTTTATTTCAACAACGCATCTAAATTATTAGTTATGGTTTGGATAATTATATAATTAAATAACAATTTATATTATTATGTTGACGCTTATATAATTTAAAACAATAATTTATAAATTAAAGTTTCTTCTGTGATATTACATAAGCGATATAATTTAATTATGTTGTTGTTTTTCGCCTGCTAAATAACACCAATATTAATTTACATGTCTAATACATAGTAAGTGTAGCAAATTAAGTCATGAATTTAAAAATGCATTTATCATTTACAACATTCTTCCCTGCAAATTAACTCATTAATTTGAGAAACTTTAGAAACATTTTTTAAAAATCTATGGACTGATTACTGACTTATTCAGTATTGTGTTCAAAACTCGAATGCAACCATTGTCTGGTATCTGTTTACCCGTGTTATAGGTAAGCGGTTCTTAAACTATCGATCATGGTGACTCTTTTACTAGATGTGATAAAAAATAAATAAATAAATAATAATAATAAATAAAAAAAAAAAAAACGAGATTAAGTGCGTAGCTAGAATTGAAAAAAAAAGGTGAAGTTGGATACAAATGTTTTAGTTACGTCATCCTACACACCTCCTCTATCCATCTGGGGTCAGTTTCAACTTATCCGATCACCC
>BMAV01012679.1:0-20406 GCA_019973955.1 Trichonephila inaurata madagascariensis
AATCCATTTAAATTTTATGTAGCCTTTTCTACTTCGCAAAAAGACACTAAAAACTCAAAACATATAAAAAAAATAACATATTGTTCACAAACCCTTTACAAGATCATTTTCTAAAAAAAAAAGAAATTTTTTTCTCAAATGTATGTATTTTTACATCAGGTTTAACAACTTTATTATGGCTAGAAAGTAAAATGCAAACTTAAATTGCTCATTACATGACAGCTGTTGCAACTGCTTTTTAAGTATAGAAAGAAGAAAAATGGAAAAAATGTGGTTCTGGAAATGAGCTTCACAGTTAATGCCTAAAAAGATATTTTTATGAAAACGTTAAGAGAGAAAATAAACAAAAGCTGGATATTTACTTCTTTGCGTTTCTCCAAATTAAAAGCTCCTGTCATAAAGCTACTAAAACAAGTAAATCTCAATCCTCGCCTTCTCGCAATTTGCCTTTCCCTGAGGTGCTGTTAAGACCACAATAAAAATATCTGTTTCGAGAATATTTAAGACTTAAACCATTTAATATAATAAGAAGGTTTTTTATTTTTCATAAAAAAATGGATAATATGGACGTAATACTTTAATTAAAAGAGGTAATTTGGAACAAGGCACTGCACTTTTATTGCTTCAAAATTTTTATGTTTACATTTAATGTAGTATTTTTACATTTTTTAAGCATAACGCTATTTTTTTCTATTCCTATTTCAAAGATAAGCTCTCTAGAGAAACCTCTTACTAACATAATGTTATAGACAAACTGTTTTATAGCATATTTTCTTAAATATTATTACATATTCTAATATATCTTGTGAAACCACCCCATAAGGTGACCGTTTCTTTGATTATCCGCGTGAGCTAGAGTTGTAGGGCTTACAAAAGGAATAGACATTTTTAAATTCTTAATATGACTTTATTAAGAAATGTAATTCGTATAACAATTTAGATGTTATAGTTAAAGAGAATCACGACGCCAAAACAGTAAAAAATTATAGCGAATCCGTAACGGACCACGGTCAATATCTAATTCCCAATCTCCTTTAATAATACACAAGTCCAATATCAAACAGTCAATTTAACCTTTAAACCAATCTTAGCTTTAATCTTTTAAAGGCGGGCGCTTTCAATGGGACGCACATTGGCCCAATGGCAATCTTAAGTAACTTCTGGGCAACCGTTGTATCACTTTCGCACATAAATTCTAAATTGCCATACGACTTACGAAACCCATTTATTTAAAACTCTCATTTCATTGCATCCTCCGTTTTGCTTCTTGGTTTTGGTTGGAAAGAGTTCCCTTAATCTTGGCCCCAAAGAACCCCGGGTCATGTTGAAAAAAACGCGGATCCCGTCACAATCTTTGTATACCCATTTCATATTGCATGGATAAAAAATTTGGTGTTATATATATATTGCAATTTAATTTTTATTTCTTCGCTTTGTACTTCCCAATATTTCTGTTAACTTTTTCCCTTCCTTTTCTCATATTTCTTTTAGGGGGAAAAATTTTAAAAAAAACTAAAGGCCCCGGGCGCAGCGCACTGGGGGGCCAGGGCCCGGGGCCCATCCCCGATACGTGATCATTGGGGCTGAAGGCATGAGCAGATGTCCCGACACAGGTGGTCAGTCAAACGGAAAAAAGGACCCCAGTGGTTGTTTAAAAGGTTGTTACCATTTATCGATACACTCCAGTAGGGATGAAAGGCTGGGTCAACCTTTCACACCCCGGGAAGATATTATTACATTAGAGTTAAGAAAATTCGGCACTCGATAACCCAGTAGTCTGGATAACTCTGCCATACCCTTGCTGGTCGAAAAACACACCACGAACAGCAAAACCCAGAGACAACAGGGTTGCGCTGGTTACGCATTTCTTCAAAAAAAAGTAGCCAGTTTTTGCAAACTCGGCTACTTAATTTTTATTATAGACACCATGTATCCATGTTTTTAAATTTTTCTTTTTCATGTTGAAAAATCGACGCCTTCTAACATATTTTTCCTTTGGGTACAATAGTACAATATTTTTAAATTTACCTTTTTCTTTTCTAACCCTTTTGATAGCTCGGCATTGCAATAAACTTCCCCCCACACACCCCCTTTAGTCCACATTAGGTCAAATCTTCGGGACTTTACAGTATAATGACATATATTTAGATGAAAATATATCATTGAATATACATTTAAGTTTCTAATAAATATTTTTGGTAGGATTTAAAAATAGTTTTACCCACAAAAATATTTTATTTCGTTTCAGATAAATTTCTATATTTATTTTAGCTTTAATTAATATAACTTTCTAAGGTTTGACGAAGGAAAAATGATGAATTTGAATAGAAAAAACTATTTTAGGAAAGGCTATGAAAATATATAGTATTTACTCACATAAAAAGGCAGTCTCGCCAGATTTCAGGAGCTGCGGTAGCCCAGTGGTCAAGGTATCGGATCATGGCAGGCTTGTCATATATATATATAAGTTCGAGCCAGTACCCGACTCGCCGTGGGGGCGATGTACGTTAAATCTTTCGGAGCAAAAACGCCCTTTCCCGTTGGTGCGGTAGTTAGAAGGGGGGTCCCGAGTTCGTTTTGGTGTATGCCGCCCTTGTTCAAAATTACGCGTCCTTCGCCAAAACCCTCGTGTGCTGAACTTTGATGTTAATATTCGCTCACTCCTCTCAAATTTAGGATTTCCCCTATAAATGTGATGAAGGGTTTAAAAAACCCCTTTACGTTTGTGTGTGTGTTGATCTTAAATAAAAATCTTATAATTTAACTTTCTATTTTTGAATGGCATTTAAGTAAAAAGTTGAACCTTTTGTTTTAAAAGTCCCCAAAAAGCAGATCGTTGTGACGAAATTTTGATGGAAACCAGATCAAGACCCCCGAAACTCATCATTGGGAAATTAAAAGGTTGGGGCGCACCTTGGGTGTTTCGGCCCATCCTTCACAGAACGATTTATCGGGTTTTTAAAATTGTGAAACACCCCGGTGGTGGGCAAGGTTAAAAATCTTTTCCTTCTTCCCCCCTCTGAGGGGGGGATGGGTTTTGATCTCCTCGGGAATTTTAAAATTTAAACATCCGTTTTCGGGGTTCGAAACCCGGCCCCCTACAAAGGGGCGCGTCCCCCCATACCGGGTGGGGGCCGGAAAATTTTTAAAAAACCCGTTTTTTTTCAACCTGCAGCTTAATTTTTCTTTTTTTGTTCAGTTTTTATTAATATGGTGTAATAGAGTCATGATATTTTTTTTTAAATTGCTTTTGTTTAACATTTATTTTTTTTGTTGTTTTTTTGCTTCTTTTCTTTTTTTAACAAATTTTACTTTTTAATCTCGTTTTTTTTTTTTTTTTTTTGTTTTGTTAAAACCGGGATTTTAATTTATTTTTGTAACTGAGATTTTTAATAATATTGGGGTTTTTAAAGGTGCTTTAAAATTCTCCCCTCTGCGTAGGGTTTGGGAAAAAAAAAAACCTTCAAGAGATTTTGGATTTATGAAAAAACCTACTATATGAAAGCAGTGATGCACTTATAGATGATTCTTCCCATGAAGAAATTCCAGCAAATTATCTGCTTGAAATTTCTTAAAGAAAATTTAAGGGGCTGAAAAAGACTCAAAATTTTTGTAGTTATATTGAAAATACAAAATATTTCCAATTTTGCAATGCTTTAAAACATTCAATGAAACCTCCCTAAAAAACAACGTAATTTTTTTTGTATTAAAAAAAGAAAAAAGTTTCTTTGAATATCATCAAAATTTAAATTTTTTTGTATAACCTGTTTTTGTGTAAAAGTCTACATTTTTCAAAACTATAATTTTAAAAAATAAACTTTTTTTTTTAAAATATGAAATTATTAGTGGTAACAAGAAACTTTCTCGTTACATCCAGATAGAAAGCTTATTATTTGAATTTTAAAATGTTAAAAAAATTCAATTTTTGCCCAAAAAAGAAATTTTCAACTAAGTTGAATACTTTAAATGTTATTTTTTTAAAAAAAATATGCATGCTTGTTTATTGTTACTAAATGTGCATCCATCTTATTAGAATGAATATCTACAAGTATTCTCTAGTTATTAAGAGTTAAAACTGCATTAAAAAAGTCCGGTCATTTGTTTTTTAAAGTTTTTTAACCTCTTGCTAACGTACTTTAAAGTACCGATTTAATTAATTAACTCCATGGAATTAAATTTCTTAGAGTTGAGTATTTTATTTATGTATATCTCTTTTTTAAAACAATGACCAAAAAAAAATTTACGAAAAAAGTTGTAAAAATTAATGTGGTGTAAAGTGTTATTGAGAAAGATCTAAATGGCTAAAAAAAGCTACAAAAATTATTTTTTAAACAGTAAACAGGAAAAAGCACTTTTAATTTATAAGAGAAAGACAGTTAATTATTAAGACATTTTATTCACATAAATTCCCAATATTCTTTCTCAAATAGTTGATGCAATCAGCGATACTAATGTTACTTATACAGGAGAAATATTATTGAGGTTAAAAATTTTCGTAAATGTAAAATGCAAAACGGTTAATTAAAAAATTTTGTCCCAAATGGGATTTAAATTAAAACTTTTTAAAAAGTTTTAAATTTAAGGGTTGAAGTTTTTAAAAATGTTTTTGTATCAAAAAAACCCCCAAATTCTTTTTTTAATATTATAAGCCCTTTTAAAACACCCTTTTAATATTTTTCCCCGAATTAAAGTAAGAGAAAATTGATCTTTTTTCGAAAAAAGAAAAAACCCTTTTTTACAGAAAAAACGGGTTTTCCCGAGTTTAAAGTTTTTTGTAACCCTGTCTCATTTGTGGGATTAAAACTTTAAAATTTGTAGTGCCTTCGAAAAATCAAAAGAAAACACACACACATAAATTTTTACCAAAAAAATAGAAAAACTGAAACTTTTGATTTATTTTCAACACTTAAAAAACCGAATGTTAATGAATTACTTGTTCGTAATAATTCACTTAAATCTTCGCTCAGGGGATTTTAATTGATAAATTCCGGTCCTCCGACCACGGATCTTGATTTTATTTACTCACCTAAAAAAAAATTCCCTAACCCTATCTGTTAAAAAAAAACTTCCAAAAGGGGTTTTTTAATTCCTACTTTATGGGTCTTTATATAATTTTTTTTTATTTTTGATCTTTGGGGGAATTTTTTCTTTTAAAATACTTTTAATCCTCTTTTTACTGAAATTTTTTAAATTATTTTTTGGGTGAAATCAGTAATTTTTTAAAAATTAATACAAATTAATTGTTAAAAAAATTTTTTAAGGTTTCAAAACAATCACGTTCATCATTTTTTGGGGACTTAGCGACTCTTTTTGGGGACTTTTCAAAAATTGAAAGGGATTTTTCACTTTTAAACTTCAATTGTACTGAAATTTTTTATAAAGTTTGTTTTTTTGACAATACAAAATTTAATGATAAAAATAAATTTAAATTTCCCCTTGATTTTGATTCCCGTTTAGATATACATATTTATATTAGTTAACATTTTAAAAAAAATGCTAAAATAAAATTAAAATTTTTGATCTAAGTGAATTTACAAAAATCTTTTTTTTTATATATTTTTTAAAATTAGGATGACACAATATTTCATAACCCACGTATTTGGATCAATCAGGTATGACTTTATTGAAAATCATATTGTTTCTAACTTCCGGTTGACCTTGACGATAAGTAGACATCTATGAACACAATGAGTGTTTATACGGGCGGTCTTAAATCGTCGGGCGTTTGTCTATTTGTGTTCGTGCTATACCACTTAAGTGTCTCCACCTTACCTATTTGTTCGTAAGTAAATTATGGATGTTTAACCTTATCCTCATCCTTTCTACAAAAAGCATCATAACCCAAACTATTTGAATACCAAAATTCCTAAGTCCATAATAATACATGTATTTATTTTTAAACAATAATCTATTTTGAAATCACCCTTTATATAAAATTGCGTCATCACTTAGATCTTTACTGTAAAATTACCATATAATATTCAGTACCTACAATTTAATCAAAACAATGAATTTGATTACACCTACAAAATGTTCATCAAAAACATAACAGCAATTTGAGTTTCATGTCTGCGTAGTTATTGTTTTCGCCTAAAAGATTAAGTCTTTGTTTTCTTGAATAAAAGCGATAACTTATAAAATTCTTATGACTCAAAAAAACATTTGATAATTATTTGTAAATGTGAATAACTATAAAATAAAAATGAAGAAATCCTGTAATTACAATTGTATTGCAATTATGTGTAATGATTCTTACCTGCCAAATTTATATCAACAAAAATCTAATGGTTATGTAAATTTTCTCCGTTTGTTAAAATTATCAACACAAAAGGTTTAAAATTTAAACCCAACAATAAAAAACGGGAAAAAAGATTCGAATAGATTAATATTGTTAAGAATTAAATTTTGTGATTTTAAAAACCTTTTTTTTTATTTAAATATTTTAATTTTTAAAATTACATACGTATTTTTTCCTCATTACTTTAACTCCGAGAAAAGTTGTCCGTTTTGCAAAAAAATTGGTGAATGGGAAAAAGGGGAAAATAAAAAAAAAACCATTAAAATTTTAAAAATTTCCCGTTGATTATTTAAAGGGGTTTGCCCTTTTTCAAGCGGGGGGACCCAAAAGGGCGTTGTTTTTTCCCTCTGGTCGGGGGTAAGTTTTGTCAATCGGCAGGAAAAGGGCCAATTTTTTCCCGAATGGATCCTGATAAATTTTCCCGGGGCGGAATTTTTATTGTCGGGCTAAATCGTCTGGTTTCCCGAGATTTTTGTAACCCTTTTCCATAATTTTCCCAAAATTCCTTTGGGGAGGAAATGGGGCTAATTTATTAATCAGGGGCTGAATGGTCAACTTTTTTTCGAAATTTCCCTTTGGGGCCCCCAAATTTGGAATGTCATTACTTTTTTTTTCAAAAAGGGACAGTCAAAACTTGTCCTCCTTTTGGGAAAAAAGAACCCATAGTTTTTTAAAAAATGTAACTTTTCCGTTGGAAATATTCTTGAGACTAAACTTGGAAGGTAGAGAACCCCTCCCCCAAATTTTTGCTGGTGAATTTTGGGAATACAGGGTTTTTTTAAATTTTTTGGTTTCTCCCCATAAAAGTTTGGTTTATTCTTTGGTTTTAAATACATATTTGGAAAATTATGTGGAATATTTGGGGAAGGGGAAAATTTGGGAAAAGGTATAGAAAATTATTTTGATGAGAGTTTTATGAATTACTTTGATTCTTTAAATTTTTTATTGGAACGTAAAGGGAGTTTTTTTTGATTAGTTCGGGGGAATTTATTTTTTTAGGGTTGATTGATTGAATATTAACGTCGCACTGTTCAGCTACGAGGGGATTTTGGCGCCCGGACCGCTTTAAAAACCCTGGTAAAAGTGACGTGGACGACACCCGAGCTGGACCCCCTCCCAACTACCACACCCCACCAACGGGGGCGTTTCAGCTATCGACAGATTTCCCTGCATCGCTTTTCCCGGCGGGGCTTTAGGGGGACTGGGCTCGAACTCGGCGGGGGTGCCCGTCCCATCCAAACCCCTCGGCTACCCGGCCACATTTTTATTAAGGGGTTTTTTTGGGTTTGGTTTTTGAAGGGTTTAAAAATTTTTTGGTTTTATTTTTGGTTTTCTTCAAATGTATTTGGGACTCATGTTTAAAAATTTAATTACCAGTTTATGTTTACAATGTTTTTTATATCTTCAATTTAAAAACGGGATTTTTTAAAACAATTTTCTCAAATGGGGAAATCCACCACATGTGTTGAAAATGAATTAATTTTTTTTTTTCTCTCATTTTTTTTTTTTTTTTTATTATTTAAATAGTAAAAAAAACTTTAACCGTCTACATTTTTTTTTTTTTTTCCTCCATTTTTACATTCTGTTTCTTGTTTGGGGGTTTTGGGGGATGGGGTTGTATGTTTTGGGGAAATGGGTGTGCAATTTTTTTTTTTAAGCATTTGGGGGGCCCATCCCGATCCCCATGCACACTCATCGTTTGCATTTAAATTTAATTTCAAATTTCCCCACTTGTAAAACAATGCTCTTAGCAATTTTACAATTTCTTGATAGTAGGTATTTTCATTTTTTGGAAATTTTTGGGTAAAATAATATTATTCAAAGGTTTCTTTTCCCCCTTTTTATGATGAAACTTTTGTTTGTTTTTAACCCAGGGGTTTTTTTTTTTAAATTTTTTTTTTTTCATCAACCAAAAACTTTGGGGAAAATTTTTTAATTATGTCTTTATCTTATTAATTCTTAAATTTAAAAATATTTTAAAAAAAGTCTAAGTTTTTAAATGTAAAACATTTCTTTATCAAATTTCTTAATGTTTGTGTTTTTTTTCTGTGAGTGGAAAAATCTTTGTGATATATAGGTTTTTGAATTTTTTCTAAATTATTTGGTTTTTTTTTTTGCATTTAAATGTGATCACTTAAAATTTAAATTTTTTTTTTGGGCAAAATTTTTTTTTGGGAAAAATGATTTTAATACCATTTAATTTACAATTTTTTTTTTTTACTACTGGAAAAATATTAAGACTTACTTTTAAATTCTTTGCTGGAAATTATTTTTTTTTACTTCTATTCCCACAGTGTATTAAATTATATTTCCCAATTTGAGAGGAAGACATGGTTGGCATTTGGAATTTATGGTGTCTTATAGTTTTGGATTCGCACATAATTCATGATGTTCACACAATTTTTTTTCCTTCCTTTCTTATTTTTTAATGTTTGTCATTTACTAATATAATCTCCATTTGAAGAATTTTTTTTTTTCCTCTCATAAAGATGACACGAGACAATCCGCAAAGAACAATGGAGATAATAATTTCAGTGAATTTTTCCGAACACCTTCAGCACTTAAGGGCCAATTTCTTCGCTTCTCTGTGACAAGTCCCTCAGCGTCCGATCTCCTGTGAAAACTTTTCATCTAGCTCATTACATCATGGTCAAGGAGAATCGTGGTTTGTCATATCACTTCCAAAAATTAAAGGATTCTCTTCTGTGCCTCTAGCTGATTGGATAATTTACTCGGTTGAACTTATGTCGTCACTAACCTTCTTCGACTACTCCGAGACTTCTTCACACAAGCAAAGTGATTGCAGCCACAATCTTCAATTTAATCAACTCTTCAAGGCCTGCGGTTTTCAAGTCTCAAGGGACTTTTCGGTTTGTTGAGATTTCATCTACCTTTGCCTTCCAGAACATTATATTCAAGGACTTATGCTGATGCTGTCATCGCCACTTTCTGAGTTTAATTTTTTTTTCATACATGTTGTTTTATCTCGTTTGTGTTTCTTCATCATGAATTTTTTTTTTGTTGTTGTTTTGGGAGTTTGAGAGAGGGGAGAGGACGGGCTCACGCGTCTTTTCTTTAACATGTCCTCTGGGTTCTTTGGGGGCCAAGATTAATGGCAACTCTTTTCCAACGAAAACCCAAGAAGCGAAACGTGAAGCTGGAGTGCAAATGAGATAGCTATAAATATCAGAAGTTTCAGTAAGTCGTATGGCAATTTGGTGAATGTTGCGTGAGAAATTGATACAAGCGTAAATTTGACAGCCAGTAGAAGTTACCTTGAAGGTTAAGCCATTAGGTCAAGGAGCATACCATTGCACGCGCGCCCAGACACATCTTCATAGTATGGAAGCTAGATCAAATTAAGGTAGGATTGACTATTGGATATTACGACGTAATATTATTAGAAGTGAGATTAGGTGGGTTTAGATATTGATAGTGGTTCAAGTTACGCGATTCGGTATTATTATTGTGTGTTTGTTCATAGTAGATTCTCTCTTAACTATAATTTTCTAATTTGTTAGAGGTTTAAATAATATTCTTAATAAAGCTCATATTAAGAATACAAAAATGTCTGTTCCTTTTGTAAACCCTACACCTCTAGCTCACGCGGATAATCAAAGAAACGGTCACCTTAGGGCTGCGGTTTCACAGGACGGCCCCCTTTTTATTGGTAATTACTATATGTGCCCCCTTGAATTTATGTCGTTACATTCTTTCGAAAAGGGACCGTCAAGCGCTTGCCGCTCCTTTGTTATGGTCGAAGAACCCATAGAATTTATAAAATGTAACTCTGCGCGATTGGAAATATCCAATCAGAGATTCAGCTTCGAAGACAAGTAGTGAGTCCTGCCCCAAAATTTGCAGGTGATTCGGTTCCCTATTTAAGGAGACGCGCGCCACTTTTGACAGATTCTTGTATCCAAAAAATACCAGAATTACCATGTAGAAGTGCGAACGCAAGTGAAAAAGTAGCTACCCTCATTGACACCGGCCAGCCATGTTCCCCTCCAGTCCTCCTCCCTTCTAAAACCTAAGTTTTCTTTTATTGTTTTCTCTTATTGTAAATGTAACTTTTAACTGTGTAATAATAATTTTTAACGTATAATAATGATCGTCTAATCTTTGTGTAATTAATCTATTTGAATTTTGTTGATTTATCATTGTCCATGATGCGGACTAAGTAAAATAGAACTTGGGTTTACTTAGATTGAAAATATCATTTAATGGCCTCGCATCACTATTTTGCCAAGGAAATGTAGCGTAACCTTGAAGATAACTCATAGCAACACTTTCTGTGTGATTCCAAGCATTATCGTGTTAAAAAGTAAGTCTTATGTGTTGCAAAAAGAACAATACACAACCTATCGTAGGATGTCGCTAACATGCGATTTTCTGCCAGTGTGAAAGAAATACCAAAGAGGTCTGGTTATCAAAAGAGATGGTATCCCCAAACCATAACGCCCAGCTGAAGGAATGTGATGGTGTGCGATAATCAGGACAGGATCCCGACATTGATTAGATGGTTCCAGGCCCGTCTGCATCTATTTAAGGACACAATTGCAAAACGCGACTCGCCACTAAAAACTATACGCCCCCGTCAGCACAGTTCCACTCCAAATTTTAATCATTTGTATGTTCCGTCCAAATGCCTTTGCATGTGAACTTTCATTTCAACCGGGCAACTACTTCTTGATACGTCGATTTCTTTTTAATGTAAGATTTCTTTGTATATTCTCACGTAATCAAAATTTAAAGTTTTGAAAGCTGTGCAATGAAAACTTTGAAGTTTTCTCAAAATTTCTTCCATAATCTCAACGACTCTGCAATAATATTACGCTGATATCAACTTTATTCGCTTTTGTGCTTCTAGAAAACATTCATCAATAAAATTACCACAAAAAATAAAGAACATAAAATATGTTCTTGTTTCTTAGATGTTTATCAATGAAAAGTTTAAGAAAAAATACTCAGCGGAAAATTTCTCTTACGTTAACCATCATTAAAGTATACTAAATATTAAGCATGATAAATAGAAAAAGATTTAATTTTAAGTAAAGCTTCTAAATTAAGCAATTGAGTCAATTAAGTTAAATATAATTAACTTTTTCCAACGTGTTTATAAAATTGATTCCATTATAAGGCAAACAAAGAAAAGATTTGAGGCTTAAATGTCTTAAAGTCGTAGAATTGAAATCTAATGCATAACAAAGAAACTGTTGAGAATATTAAAATAATTAAATGAATCAATATACATACTAAAGAACTAAAGCTAAGTGTCTTTAATTAATTTATTCGAAAAACACATAAGAAAAGTCTTATGGTATTTTCTTCTTATACAACAAAGCTGAAGATGCCTATCATATTCCTATTAGTCCCGAATAAACTACTTTTTGCTTTTGCTCTTTACTTGATAGGATTAGCTTCCCATTGTTTACTTTTGCGTTCAATTTTTATCTCTTGCTTTCAGCAAATTCCTTCGTCATCTTAAATGAAAGAACTTCCGTAATAAGTTGAGGATAATGAAAATCTTGAGACTTATAGGTTGAAGCCAAATTCGGAAAGAAATATTGCTATGTTCATAGCAATAGGCTGTGCACATAATACGCAATTTTCTGAATGACCTTATAAATTTCTTAAGTTTATTATTATTAGCTTATTTATTTAAACACATATGTCTTATTTTAATTGAATAAAATCCATGTAACAGAAGAAAAATTTGAAAATTTTATGAATGATTTTTGAAAAGAAGTATTTTTTTTCCTCTATAGTATTTGTTCAAATGATATTAAGTACGTCTGAAGAGAAATATTAATGTAGTTTGTTAAAATGTTATACTTGAAAATAAATTAATTTTATGATATTATAGCAGAAAATAATTTTAAATTTTAAGAGAAAAAAGTTATATTTCATTAAAATTCTAAATAAAATTTTAATAAATTACAGTTTAAAAAACTAAAAAACACGCTTTTATGTTTTACTAAAAGTTTAAAAAAAATAATTCTTAATATAATAATAAAGTGATTAAAGAGAAAATTAATGTCATTGGGATAAAAGCGTGGGTGATGATCTTTATCAATTGTTATAGTTTCTTACTAGTCCTCTATTCCGAAATGCTGAGTTAGTGTAAAAATGTGGTACAAAGCACCCCATGTATTTACCACAACGACAATAATTTTCTCGTTCCTATCCTTTTATTTTTTTTAAAGAATTAATTTTTTTTACTTTTTAGTTTGATTAAACATAAAAGCGTGCTTTTTAGTTTCTTTAAACTATAATTTATTTTCATTTCTTAGTTCGGTCTACAATAAAAACACGCATTTTTGGTTTTTTAAACTATCATTTATTAACTGGGTGAACTATTCTAAAATGTGTCCTTTTTATAATTTGTAATATCCATTGTCATACTATCAGTGCGTCGATACGGCCTGGTTTGAAAAATGTTGGATCAGCCAGTGGCGTAACGTACACCCCCATCGCGAGGGACCCAGGTGCTATGCTCAAAGCCTGACTGATATTATGCACGTATTTGGGCTTGGGGCCCAAAATTTGATTTCGGTATTTTTCTTGGTTACCCACTGGGATCAACCAACTGAAGGAAATCTGGAAGAACTAAGTTTTATTTCAGGGTAAAAAGGGTTTTAAAGTCAATGATATTTTTCACTAAAAAAGCTAAATTCCTTTTAAAAATTGAAAGTATTAGACAAAAAACACCGAATCGAAGGGTTTGTGAGAAATTATTTAATCCTGTGCCCTTTGAATAATTTCCCCCGTTTGGTTAACAAAGAATGATTGGTGTTTAATTCCATAAACCCGAAAAAAAGAATTTGGAAAAGATTTTAAAATATAAGTTTAGTGATTAGAAAAGTACCAAACTTTCCATTTTTTGGCCCGAATTTTGAGTCATAATTTTCATCGCACCCCTTAAACAACAATGTATTGAATGCAATAAAAATATTTCAAAGCTAAAATTTAAAGACTTTTAAAATTATAAACTGCACATATTACCAATATATATATTATATTTTTATATGACAAAGCCCCCTGGAAATACTAGTAATTTGTAAATTGTTTTTAATTTGTATTATAAATCAATTATTAAATACTTTCGTCGCTTGATTATCTATAAGTATCTTATATCAAATTGAATATGTATTTTATTTTTTTCATGTCAGAAGTATTTTGTTTTCTTCCTTTCGGGAAATAAATAATTATTTTTAAAACTTTTTTTTTTTGACTTTTCAATATGCTCGTCTCCCCCGTTTGAAAAGCACTGTGTTATATCAAAATTTTAATTTAATACGAGTTTTTTTTTTTTTTTTTCAGAAGAACTAGACAAAATTGTTTATATTTTGCGAATTGCTGATGCAAATGCGTTTTCGTTTTATAGAGTTGAGCAACTTTTTAGTCACCCTGGAATTTTGCCAAATCTGAAAATGGAGATGGAATTTCGCCAAACGAAAAAAAAACCAATTGCGCCAAATCTCAAATCCTTATTCCAAATTTAATCAGGTCAAGAAAAAAAAATTGAATTTATTGTATTGTCATCGACCTTTACAAGTGTAAAATTTCAAAAATTAAAAATCGAGGTAAAATTTGAGTTCAAAGATCTCATTACATACATGGGAAACTTCTAAAAGAGTGTTAAAAAGAATTGTATTTACAAAACCTCTCTCTTATATCAAAATAATCCATATTTTCAAATTAATAATATTTATGTTAGTATTGCTAATTTTGTTTCTTTGGTCAAAAGATTCTATATTTTGTTTTACTTTCTCAAAAGTCGCTATGTTTCTTATTATCGCAGGAAATTAGTAGGTACAAATTAATGTATTTAAAAAGTTTTAGTCATATTTTACACTTAAATCTGAAGTTAATTTCAATATAAATTCATACTTCCAAATTAAAATCGTTTTAAATTCATCAAAGTATTATGTTAAATAATTCAAACTGCATTACATTTTTTATGCTCATGTTTACAATTAAAGGCAAAAAATTAATCGTATCCAATTTATTTAAAAGTTTCTGAAATAGAATTTTTGTATTTTTAAATTTTATGAACATTTAAAGTATTTTTAAATTTGTAGTCCAAAATTGTATACAAAAATCGAAATATTCATTATTTTTATAAAAATATAAGATTTCAATCACTTTTGTTTTCTGGATCCGTTCTCAGGTTTATTTCATATCTAATTATTAACTAATTATATTTGCGCTAAAAAACAAATATCTAAAATATTTTTTACATTAATTATTCAAAATTAATTTTACAATTTTTTCTTACATTCATCTTACGTTTTTTATTTTTTTAGAATTTAGATATAGTCAAAACTTTTAGAAAATCATCAATGTAAGCCTTATACTTCTTGAATAACAATAACGAAACTTTTTTACCTCTATTAAAATATATATTTTCCAACACAGTAACATACATTATTTAGTTTCATTTATCTTTTTCCATAAGAAGGCATGAAAGAACCTCAAGTATTATCAGAAATCCAACAACTTGAAAAACTAAACAATATGGCAATCATGAAATATAATACTGCCCTTTAAAATTCAAATTACAGAAGTAAACAACAAAACTTTACTTATTGTACGTATAGAACTCAGTAGACAAAAATATAATCCATACATAAAAATAAAAATGAAGTGTCTGTTTGTAATTTGAAATTAATAGCTTTTTACCAAATGCATTTAAAAGTATATACGGTACTTATATGAAAAATCAGTTTTCAAAATTTTTGTCTGTCTGTTTGTTTGCGGCTAATCTCTAAACCGGCTGGACCAATTTTGACGGAACTTTCACTGGCAGATAGCTAATGTTATAAACAGTAAATTAGGCTACTTTTATTTTAGAAAAAAAAAATTAGGGTTCCGAGAAAATAAAGTTAAAACCAATGAAATAGTGAGAAATATCCGATTCAAATAGGGATTATTTATTTCAATGGGAATTATTTTTATTCAATAGAAATTATTTAATTTCGTGAGCCTTCTGTCTCAACGATTTCTAGCAGTCATATCAAACATTTTTCTTATTAGGTTGCTGCCATTCGCGACATTTCCCGTCATATCATTTGATCCTAATGATTTTACGGTCCTTACCTGCATTGTCAAAGGCCATGCGTCCCTTTCACCCCCTTTCTTTGCGGCTTCGTTTATGTTCACGTTTCACCCTACTTCTACCTAGACCTATTTAGATCCTAACGATTTTAGTCCTCACCCCATCGACAGTGTCAAAGGTCATGCGTCCCTTTCACCTCATCAGCAATAAATAAAGAAAAAAATAAAATAAAAAAGAAACGTAGATTCACAAAGTAGAAGAATGATAGTATACTTATAGTATAGGTAGTTCTTTACGTAGAATACATAATTATTAAGTTTTCGTAAACTCTGCGAAATGAATAAACACTTTTTTTTTTAAATTCCGCCTGGACGAAGTCGCGGTTAACAGCTATTTAACATAAAATAAATGTATCAGTAAGTAATATTAACGTATTACACATCCATATGCAAACTATTTACACTATTTTAAGCGTTTATTACACAAACTTTGTAACAATGTGTTACTTTTGCTGAGCAGGTAGGTGTTTTCAAAATTGGCCCACAAGAAAGTTACGGGGCGTCATAAATAATTATAATTAAAAAAAAACTCTCTCAGCTATTATATCCAAAGACTTAAAATTTAGCGAACATGGTTTTTTTGCTCAGCTGAGATATACATAAAGCTTCTTTTTTTGGTTTAATTTACATTTCGCGTAAAATTAACTCATTAAAAGCTTCTTTATCCTTCAGTCTGTATTGTTAAATTTTTAAATTCATCTGTGCAAAGAATGGGTATACCAGCTAGTTATATATAAATATGTGGGCAATCTGGAGGATCAGGGTAATAAAAGAGTCCAATATTAATACACGCAGCTGCCGCCCTGCATTATCTAAAAATGACTCTAATCAGTTAAGGTATAGATTATAAAATGGGCTTAGTTGTAGATAGGGGAAAGTCATCCTAAAAATGATTCAGGTCTACTCTTCACACTTCATCAATCGTAGTAGTTGAAGAGTTGTGATGGAGCGGTCTCTAAGCAACCCGTGACTGCATGTTTTCAATTGGTTAGATATCTGGAAAACGTGCTGGTCAAAAGGCCACAATTAAATAGCGTAAGTCAAAATAAGACGGGTGACATGCTGCCTTGTGTTTATCCTGTTAAAAATAATCTGACAATTAAGGTTACTGATGATTCGAATAAAAGGAGTTGGCATCATTTTCCTTATCGCCATTCCTCACAAGGTGCACGCTGGATGATATCGAATATAAGCCCGCCGGTATGCATTTCTCTTGCCTTCGAAGTTGTCCACGATGACGCAGAACCTGGACTCTCTTGAAAAACTAAGTACTACCACTCCTGAATCCATTTTTTTTCGTGAAGTGGATCAATGTAGTGGGGAGTCTATATTCCTAAGAGATACCGCAGAGATACCGCAGTTATGGTTATCGTGTAGCAAATAAATCCACTTTCTATCTCAAGGTCCGTCTTGCGACTATACAATCCTGCAAGACTGATAAATCTGGTAATGTGTGTGTCATCTCTAGCTTTAATTGTTGAAGGGTCTTGAGATCCTGGATGTTGTCACGTTCACTATGACCCTCCTGAACCCATCAATTCCACTCTCGCATGAGAGTCATTGCATTGCGACTAGTTTGAGTAGAAATATCGAGAAAGGATAAACCACTTTCTTGGTAGGCCATGTTCTTTCCATTATCGAATTCAGACTTGAGGTGGAAGTTATTTCTCCATCTTATGTAAAGAATAAAACAATCTTCTCACAATCAACCTATATTACATGAAATTTCCGAATGGGAAATCCACTGCAGAGATTTCCTTTTGTGCAGAATTTGAGTTTTACCGTTTCTCCCTCCTGCTTCGTTGATTGCTTTTGAATGCTAATCATTTGTATACCCACAGCATCTTTTTTCCTTTCATCAGAACTTGTGGCCTCTCTTACTCGTCTTTTGTGGCGTTGCAATTTTTATGATCAGCAGCATACTTTGATGTTTAAAGCAAGAAATTTTTCAAGATGTAGACGTAGACTATATACATGCATATGCACCCCATACTCATATATATAAATATGTATTTCAATTTTATTGCACACAATTTCAGATGCTTCGAAATTCTCTTATTTTCCAATTTTAGTAGGGTATTATTTTGTATAAAATTATTTTATTCATATATATATATCAATTTCATGTCCCTTTTTTAATCTATAAATAAATATAATCTATTAGAGTTGTAATTATATAACACATACAATTTTCCCATTTCTTTTCATCTTTAGGAATTAATAAACTTTATTTGTATACTTCTTTTCAGTTTATGCAATGGAATATAACGATTCAGATCATCCAATTCTCTACTTCAATTAATTTTTTACAGTTTCATGAAGAAATTACTTAAATATCTTTTTTTCTGAAGGAAAGATTTCTGTGACAATAATAATTATGGGACTCAAAAAAATTAATTAATAAATAATACAGAGTTATTTTTTTTAAGATAGAGTGAAAACTAATTTGAATAGATACAAAGGATATTAGATAGATATCACGTAATAAGGTAGTTATGTTAATGGCGTAATGAAGATAGCTTGTTTCTTAGCTTTTACAAAGTTAATTACAGTTTCTATAATTAGAAAACTAGTAATTATTTATATTGCTCGAATGAAATTAAATCTTAACCATATTTATAATATCTTCTTCTAAAAACAGCTTTTGAATGGAAGTAGATCTTCATTGCATGAAAAATTTATTTCATGCAAGGAAAGCATGAAAGATGAAACATTTATTTAATTGATAGCTTTGATTATTATTTCGAACTATAACTTCCTTTTACTTCAAAATGAGTTAAAAATTGTATTCTTAAATAAGTTCAATTTATTAATAAATAGGCAAATTCTAGTGATAATTAAATCTATCTAATTTACTTATTTAAAATAAAGTTTTGTTTAAAAGAATGGAAAATAAGAAAAAAATATGGATATTTCATTATTATTATTTTGTATATATAGAGAGAGAAGCACTTATGATACTATTAAGCAGACGAGAGAAAAGAAAGGATATCAGAATTTTAATTTTGGGGGCTTAAGTTTATTAACATTTTGTGAATTACTGAAGTATTTATTTTATTGATCGCGAAAAGACTACTACTGAACAACTAATTTCCACTTTTTCTTTCATTTTTACTTTTATTTTCCATTCTTAGAAAGATATAAAGGACAGTGCTCATTAACAAAGGTAAATTTCGAAAAAAATCTTCATTGTCATTACTAAATAACTATTTTTTTTTAAAAAAAAATTAAAATGCATCTTTAAATGCAAAAAATATATATCTATAATTGTTGTTTATTTTTAAGTATGTGAAATATATATATAATAAGAAAAAAGGGAATGTTTCCAAGTTAAACCAAGCTAAAAAACGGTTTTATTCATCGACATTCATTTCTGCCGCTAAAAGGAAAACGACCCGGAAAAATTTAAGTGCTTTACTACTTTTCCCAGATTAAGACTTATTTTATGATTTCTTAAAAGTTTATGCTGACATATGGTTTAAAAATAATACAGGGGAAAAATTTTTTTTTTAAAAAGTTCTAAGGAAAAGTTTTAATTTAAACTTGAAGATGTAAGAAAAAAAAAAGTTTAATTTTTTTTATAGGGGAAATTTTTTTTAAACAAAATTTAATTACCTTTCATACATATATTTGCATATAATTCAAATTTTATTAAAAATACGGTACAAAAATCGATAAAAAATTGCAAAAAAAATTTATTATAATTTATGTGATAAAGCCCAGTTTTTCCCTTTTTTTTAAATATTTTTAATTTCGTCAACAAATATTTTTTAATACAGCTTTTATTAGGTCAACAGTTTCTGATAGAAAAATAAATAATCGCATTTTGTCTTTTCATAAGCAATTAAGAATAAAAATTAATCATAATTTTAAATTTCCACATGTATTCCTTACTCCTAAATTTCATAAAGACCCATGGAAGTCCCAGCCACGTGCACCAAAAGATGTGATTCTTGGATAGTGGTGCACCAGCAAATTTTTCGATTGTAGAGTATCCACCTCCATACAGCATATCTCTGGATGTTAATTGGATGCGGCTGACCTATTGCTAGGCCTCCAAGCTCCACGGTCTTCAATCCCTTGCATTTCTCTTCTGGCAGTCACCTAAACTCGCGTGTGCAGGAGACACTGGAAGCTACAGAGTAGGACAGGTATGGCGAACCATTGCCACGCCTGCCATCAATGGCACAAGACGCAATATTTTGGGTACGTCAGTGATTAAAAGTGTTTGCATATTTTTTTTTCTATTCAAAATAACAAAGTTCACTATGAAGTATTACAAACAAACGCAAGTGATCAGTCGCAGGGTGACCGGAAGCACCCTAGTTTGTTATTGTCTTGCCTTAGTTACGTAGTGGACGACATTTGCTTATGATGCAAAATTTGTCTACGTATAGCATAGCAATTTCCTTCGCACAACTGTATTTGAAAGTTCATTTGTGTTATATTTACGATTTTTAAATGTTATTTAACATGGCTAGAAAAAACAAAAGAACAAAAAGTGCGAGATAGTAAGTATAAGTGTTCTGGAACAGTATATGTAGAACATTGTCAGTAAAACGGCATTTTGAAACAAAGCACAAACTCTCTTGTCAAAAAAGTGAATCACAGCAAAAATAATGAATTGTTGAAACACATTTTGGCAGATGACTCCAATTCAGCATGCATTCTACTAAAAGTAATATCTTACACAATCCTAATATAAGTTATTTGTCATCCAATATGCAACAGAAGTTACACTAAGTTTCTTTATTCAGTCGTAAAAATAAAACATTTACAACAGTACATACAAAAGTATTTTCATAGTAAATAAAGAGTTTGTTTTTGAAATATTTAGTTTTATTTTTTTCCAATAATCACAAATTCAAAATTATTGTGACGGCACGTCTATATCTCATTAAACATTCTTTAAAAATGGCGGTTGATATATAAATACCACCCTGGTGTAGGGATGTCACGACGTTGATATCGGGTCTTTAAAATTTTAA
>BMAV01012680.1:0-92751 GCA_019973955.1 Trichonephila inaurata madagascariensis
CCTTCAAGTTCTAGAAAGATTTCCTTAAACTCGGGTTATATTGTTTTTTCCCCTTCAAGTTCATGGAGATTAAATTATTTTTATGAACCAAAAAGAAATTCCTTTAAATTTTCTTTTCCCGTCCTCAAATAAAAAATAATGGTTAAAAAATAACTACGAAAAGTTAAATGAGAAGAGAGTAATTTTTAAAAAAAAATCTTTAATATAGTTCTTATGTTAAAATACGAACCAAAATAAATGCTTGAATTATTAACAAAACCCCCCTCCACATATCACACAATTTGTATTATTCTTAACCGCCAGGTGGGTGGCGTATTTGGGTTTTTGTCGCTCCCCTTCATTTTCCCGGTTCCCCCGGCCCCAAAGTCGGGGTTTTTTCATGATGCAAAAATCGTCATCCTTTGTAGAATATGCGGCAAAAAAAGTTTCCCTTTGAGTGTCTGTTTGGCTTGTGTGCTTTCGGCTAAATAAAACTCCTAGTACAGTTTCGCATCGTCAGAACTCAGGTGCTCCCCTTTCTGGGAGGAAACTGGGCGTCAAAACTACTTTCGGCAATTGATATACCACCTATAAGGTGCCACATTAAAAAGAGATACTGGCTCCCGGAGAATGTACTAGGTGTACCATGGTAAAACAACAATCTGCAGCCCTATTAGAGAAAAAAAAAAAATCAGGCTTTCCCCAGGAGGGTTTGATGTTTGTAAGGACGCTCCCCTCGGGTGCCCTTCTCCTTGATTACCAGCGTGAGCTAGAGGTGTAGGAATAAATGAAGAACTAGACGCTGCCATGACTATGATCTTAAACCTTTAACAGATTAGATAATAATATGATACGTGAGAAATCTACGGGGCTAAACACACAATATATGTAATCCCGGGGAAATCAACCCCGGACCACTATCAATAACTAACCGCCTAAGCTTAAACCTGTGATCACAGACCCGAATATTTAGATAGTCACCCTACCTTTAGGTCCAACGAAGTATCAATCTATCTGACCCTAGTATTTGCGGTTCATGGCATGCAATGGTACACCTTGACCTAAGGGCTGCTGTCACGGGAAACTTCTATTGGCTGTCATTAATTTCCCCAAAAAACTCTTCGCACTTGAAAACGGACTATCATAAAATTTTCCAAATGCCACCCAGCTTACTCTTAAACTTCTGTTATTTAAAAGCCCCCAATTTATCTTTCCTTCACGCTTTTTTTCGGGTTGGTTTGGGGGTTGCCATTCATTCTGGCCCCAAAAAAACCCCAAAAAGGGCTTTTTAATGAAAAACGCGTAGCCCGTCCAAATTTTATTGAATTGGTGACTCAAAAATCTTCTCGTTGTTTTGATGTGGAAGTTAGAATAGTGGGGTGCCTGGCAGCTCAAGTGTCGATCGATCGCTTGACCATGGTTCAAAATTGCCAGGGTCGTCAATAGTCTTCTCATTTCTTCAATAAAATATATACACTCCTCAAATGCTTATGACGACCTCATTTTTTGTTCTTTTTCTGGTATGATGGATTAAAATAATGGCTGAAGTCGGATTAAACTTTGAACAAAGAAAATTCATTCTAAAATACAACTGGAAGACTGAGAACATTAGAGAAGTATACACAAACAGTTTAGGAACGAGTTCTAACGAAATGCACCAACCGGACTCACAGTTACTCCTTTGCGAGATAAGTTTGAGGAATAAGAAACTTTTTAGAATGTCCAAAAGAATCATTCCGAAAGATCACGATCACCCATCAGCCCCTGTAAGAGAAAGAGAAGTCATTAAAAGTTTACACGTCAATCTCCTAGAAAATCTGTTCGGCAAGTGGTTCGTAGGAAAAGTTTCAAAATCGAAGCTTCCATCTCATTTTGAAGCGTGCCCGATGGGAAAGTCTTACACCTAGATTACTCTACGCTTTCAATGAAATTGATCATGACCGGAGAATCGAATTTTGTGCCCACTGAATGCCGTACTCAAATGGTTGGGAACGTTTTGGATTCTATCAGTCATGGCATCTGCTGTACCAGGCTATAATGGCTGGCAATTTTAATACTTTCGTTAAATGGCGGGTTTCTACATTTGTTCACATTATTTTGATTTTTGAAATTTTTCCGTTCCATAATAATTGCTAGTGTTATAGTCGTTCAAAGAATGTATATATGTCGCAGGGAAACGATGAAATTAGGGCTTTCGTCAAATCCCTAAAGGAGATGATCAATTCACGCAAGATATTAAAATAATGTCTCTCTTTGATGTCTTTTCCCTGTTGTAAGTTAGTAAATTAGTTAAATCCCCGAACTATTTTAGTGAAATGATGAAATGAAAAAAATATGCCACTTTTTTGGTGCTAGGGGACTGATATTTGGGGATCGTAATAACTTTTGTTACGGTTAGGATCTGCTGGGACGCATCCCCGTTGCATTCCCACCCCCTCTACAGCTTTGGCCAATATCTCGACACCCGAGCCTGACAGTCCATTCGGACCTGGCTCATTCGATCCTTCTCTAACTGCTCTTCTAGTTATTATAATTTCATGCTCATAAGTCTATTCCTTACATAGTTTTAATTGTTTTAAACTTTTTTAAACTTTTAAAATTTATTTAAATCCACAATATCTTGGCTCCTGTTTGAGTCTCGGACTTGAGATTTGAACCAACTGTTCCACTCGTCAAGACCCATCCAGTCATACTTGACTCCCATTGTGTAGGCATGGGGAGAGTTTTTAAGCACTAAAATATCATGCTCCCATGTTAATCCTATGGGGTCTGAAAATTCACCCCAAAGGGAATTGAGCTTGGACTTAATTTGGAGGCCCACCATATTTTCGTAAAGCGCGAGCTTTTACGTGGGGTTGGCCCCTCCGGTGCTCCCCTCAGGGCTTCCCCTATTAATAATCGTCCAACGCTACCTTGGTCGACCGCACCGGCTGGATTCGATTGTTCTCCCTATGAGCTTTTCAAATTTTTTATTTTTATCCCAATAGCCCCATTCCTTCCACCCATTTCACGTTTTTAAACAATTTTAAAATTTAAAATTTTTTTAAAATTCCCCATAGGATTTTTGTCTAGCGGGGAGGGGAGACCCCTGGAAGGTCGAGTCCTTGTTCTTCCGAACCATACAGGTCAAAATCGAGAAAACACCCTCCCGTGTAGAAGAGCTGATGCACGTTAAATATGTCGTGGCTCAATGTCCTGACGTTGGCGTTTTATGGAAGTTGGAGGTGGGGGGTTCCAGCCCAAGTGTTGTTCTCGTCACTTGACCGGGGCTCAGTATTAGGTTAATGTGGGTCTGTTCCCAATAGTCATCGTGTGTTGCTTTATAATATTCACTCACTCATGGGTGCCGAAAAATTATGTCAAAATCCTATTGTTTTTTTAAATTTTTTTTTTTTTTTTATTTTAAAGAATCATTTGAATCTAGTACTGCATAATGATTTTCAACATCTGCTGTGAAAAAGTTTAAAGTATTAAGGCTTGTTCAAATGACAGTGATTTGAAACTTCGCATGCGAGGAATTTTTAATGCATTTTCGTTAAGGTATCCGACTACGTTCGGAATCGTGATTTTGCAAAAGCGTATAAATGGATAATATTTATGATATTTAGTGTCACTTGGATAAGAAAATGTATATAAAATTGTTTTAAGAATAGTATTACAATAAAAAATTATTTAAGTACAATATTTTGACAAAAAAGGAACATAAAATGACCAGTTTTCAAAATATTCTTCTTTTGTGAAAAATGCTTCTATTATATAATAATATTTTGCCTGGATATAGCTCAGACCTCTGTACAGAGGCTCAACTAGAATTTTTGAAATATATAACTTAGAAGTGGGTCTATCCATGTTTTACGACAACAGAGGGGAGAAATTTTAAGAAAAAAAGACCGATAATTATTTCAATGTTGTAACTCTGAAAATAATATGAATTTTTCAAAAATCATAGTTGAGCCTCTGTACAGGGGTCTGAGCTATACACAGGAAAAATATTATTATAATAGAAGCATTTTTCACAAAAGGAGAACATTTTGAAAAAAAGATTATTCTAAGTTAATTTTTTGCCAAAATATTGTATGTAAATAATTTTTTTTGACAAAATGTCCTTATAAAACAATTTTATACTATTCTAATCTAAGTGACACTAAATATCATGGAAATTATCCATTTATGCGCTTTTTTAAAAACACGGTTCCGAACGTAGTCGGATACTTTAAATAAACGCGATAGTGAAGGGGTATGTACCACGCACACGCGTGCGCGAACAGATTTGTGATAACTGCATTCGTAAGGACGTGCCATTCATTTAAAAATGGCTGGTATGGATGCAACTACGTCCAAAAAGGATCAGCAAGCTGTAATAAAGTTCTTAGCACTAAAGGGAGTAAGCCGGAATGGGCCTGAGTTTACAACATTTGCTGTGCTACAGGAAAAATGGCGATGACTTTGTGCAGCACATAGTGGCAGAGGATAAAAACCTGGTGTCACCACTTCCAGCTAGAAGTCCGTCAGAATGCAATGGAAACATCCCGGCTCACATAGACTCGAAAAATTCAAAACTCAGCAGACAGTTGGAAAGGTGATGTTGACGGCCTAATGCAGCGATACTCAACCTGCGGGTCGCATGTGGCCCGTCGAGCTTTTTTAAGTGGCCCGGTCATGGCCCATTACTCTGAGAAATTCACTTATTTAAGAACATTGTATAGAAAGTTTGGTGGGAAATTCTTTGTCAAGAAATCAAATACATCAATTTTGCTTTTTGTTGTCGGTGTCGCACGGGTACGAATTCATATTCTTTTTCCGTTTGGAACAGTTACGGTTAGTGATAACAGACAGCATTGGAATGAACAGTGGGTGGAATTAATTTTTAACCATCTTTCATATCTTGCAAGCGAAAAATATTCGAAGAAAATATATCGTTTCAAGACGATTGGGAAGTTGGCTATTTTGTAGTGAAAAACAAACATGGACTAGCAATCGTTTGATTTGTCACGAAAGTGCTGTATTCGAAAAAAATACCAATAAACACAGGAATCATCCAATCACACTTTTCCTCGATGATCTCTTTCAAGAGGTGATAAATAGGCCTTTTCTCTTGGAATAATCCTTGCAACAGCAACAAAAGGTTTTGTCAGTGGGGTAATATCACAGCGGTAACAAAGACATTCCATGAAGTTTGTTATATTATTGGTAATCATACGAAACCGTTTACCGATGCATACATTGTGAAGGAGTGTTTCTTAAATGCTTCTAATTTAGTGTTAGTAACATAAATAAAAAATATAAAAATAGTAATGAAAAAAAAGAAAAACAGAGGAGTTATAATATTATGATCAATATCTCACATTTTAAATTTCCAATATTATCTTGGCCTGAAAGCATTTCTCCCCTATTTATCCTTACGTTGCGGCCCGCGTGAAATGGTTGACATATGTATGCGGCCCAGCAGAAAAAAAGGTTGAGTACCCCTAGCCTAATGGGTCAACGATTTCACTCCGACGATGGAGTAAAGGCTGTAGTTCTGAACTGGTCCCATGATCAACCGACATCGTTCTTCGCCGACGGAATTCATAACCTTCCTAAGCAGTGAGACCCTTCCTAAAAGCCATGTGTGATTTCTTTTAACGAACTTCGTATGCATTTCACTCATTAAATACAGTTGTTTCTATCTCTATATCTGTCTCATTTCTGACCCTCGAATCACTTTCATTTGAAACACCCCTTATATATTTCACCAAACCCGTTGTCTAAATAGAGTCGCTAAATCCTGGAAAAAAGTTCGTTATATGGAAAATTCGTTATATAGAGGTTCATCTTTTAATATACTTTATAAACCACATAAAAAAATTTTTAAATTCATAAACACTATATATTAAAAAAAGTAATTATTCACACCTTTTTTTAAAAATTAATATATGTTTTTTTTTTAAAAATATACCCATCAAAAAAGAAAGAAAAACTGCAAGGAAAACAAGAAATAAGAATGTCGAAGAATTCACTGTATTTTCAATACTGAGAAAATAATTTTATTCTAAAATTAATGAATTTTAAGGACATTTTATATATTTAAAGCATACAAGTAATGTTAAACATACATTACTTTATAATTAGGACATGGGACAACCCCACTGATGAAAGAGGATATCGAAGATGTTTCTAGTATATCTGGCAATGGGGGTTAAAGGTCCCACTTCTTGGATTAAACGTCCAGAACTCTATTGCTCTCGGCGTGTTAGGATCTAATAAAACCAGTTCAGGATTTATGACCACCATAAAATGTGTTAAAGAGAGCAGAACTTGAAATTTTTTCAGAAATACTTTAAAAAAAAGGGGAGGACAAAAATTGAATCACAAAGAAAAAGTTCGTTATATAGAAAATGCATTTCGCTATAGAGAGGTTATTTTACGAAGAAGATCATGAAATGTTCAAGTTTCCAGGAAAAATTCGCTATACCGAAAAATTTGCAATACAGAGGTTCGACTGTATAATAGATTAAACCTTCATTGTGTGTGTGTGAGATCTGAACCCTTGATAAACCTAACGTCACTTTATCTTGACTGTTACTAAAAAAAAAATCGTTATTAGTAACAAAAAGTCGAGTTATGAATATAAAACAGTATGATCATTAAGTCAGTGAAGCTGAACTTAGATCATCATGTCCTAAAAAGTTTTTTCCCTCGATTTCATACATGTCGTGCATATAATGCACTCATTTGAATTCTCTCTTGTGCAATTATTTACCTTTTTCATTTGCATTACTTCGAAGTACATTATCTTTTTAACAACTAAATCTTTAGGCATGCATCTTCACTCCTTTTATTTCAACCGGACGACCTAGAGTCCCAATTAGCCCGATTTAATGAGATTCTATTGTAAGGTTGGACTCGCTTCATTTCCAGGTTTTGAAAAGGAAAAGTTGTATGAAATGATGAGAGAAAAAGGATTTTTAAAGCGGATATAATTATCAGAAGAGCAAGACAAATCTTATAATGGTTAAGATGACTATTAAGTATTTTTGTTTAATTATTCGATATCTATCAGGTAATTTCTCCTGAGTAAAAACGAACATACAGCAGTTCCTCTGTGTTCTTTTTGTCCTTTTTTAAGTCTTTTTTTGGGCTATTAACTATCAAGATTGTGTAATAAATTGTTCCTTTTTTTAATGCATTAATTATGCATGCTTCATTAATATTCTTGCCAAAAAAAGTGTCGAACATACAGTATACAGTCGAACCTCTATATTACGAATTTTTCTATGTTATGAACTTTTTCCTGGAACCTTGAACATTTCACAATTTTCTTCGTAAAATCACCTCTCTATAGCGAAGTGCATTTTCTATACAACGAACTTTTTCTTTTGTGATTCAATTTTTGTTCTCCCTTCTTTTAAAGTATTTTTGAAAAAATTTCAAGTTATTCTCTCTTTAACACATTTTATGGTGGTCATAAATCTTGAACTGGTTTTATTAGATCGGAACTCGCCCAGAGCAATAGAGTTCTAGACGTTTCATCCAAGAAGTGCAATCTTTAATTCCCATTGCCCAGTTCACTAGAAACGTCTTCGATATCCCCTTTCACCCTCGGTGGAGTAGTCCCGTGTCCTAATTATAAAATAATGTACTTTCAATATTACTTGTATGCTTTAAATTATAAAATGTCCATAAAATTCATTAATTTTAGTATAAAATTATTTTCTTAATATTGAAAATTAAAATTTTTTCGACTTTTTTTTTCTTTTTTTCCCTTCCCCAGTTTCTCTTTTCTTAAGGTTAAGGTATAAAAAAATAAACATATATTAAAAAAAAAGGGTATGAAAAATTTTTTTTTTTTTTTAAATATATTAGTGTTTATAAATTTTAAAAAATTTGTTTTAGGGGGGGTTTTAAAAAAAGGGTATATTAAAAGATAAACCCTTTATGTAACAAATTTTTTCCAATAACGAATTTTTTTTTTCCCGGGTTTTGGGCTTCTTCGTTATTAGGGGGTCCGACTGTATCCCCAAGATCGAATTTTTTTTTTGTAAAAAAGGGGAAAAAAATGAATAAAAAGGTTGTATTTTTGTTCTCTTTGCTTAGATATTAAAAGTTTTTGTGGGAAGTTTCTTTTTTAGAGAAGATTCTCTTTGATTTTTGATTTAATTTTTTTTTAATGACGAAAAAATTTATTTTTATTTCTGGGATATATAATTGTAAAATGAAAAATTACGCTCTTTCAGTTTGTTGTTGTTTGTTTCTACCCTTGGACCCTGGGTTTTCCTTTCTACCCAGGCCCAAGGAAATTCATCATGGCAAGGGGCTAGATGCGCCTGTCTTTAAACCGTAGCCATTCAAAAGTAAAGGGAATGTCCCTTTTTTAAATTACCCAGAACTACTATATAAAAAAATTCAAGCCCAGATCCCCAAAACCTTTTTAGGTCACGTTTGAGTACGGATTTTTTGCTGAATAGAATCTTTTTCAAAAATCATCTTTCTCCCCATGGATTTACTTTTTCAAGAAAGGGAATTTTTTCACCCCCAGTAATCTTTTTTTTAAACCCCTTTTAGGCCGATTTTTTTTTCCGGGGGTTTCCCGGAAAGTCGGGGCCCTGACTTGCAAAAGGTTCCATTCTCGGCCAGTTCCCGAGCCCAGTACCCCCAAAGCCCCCGCCGTGGTTGGGCAATGCAGTTAAATCTGTCGGAACTAAACGTCCCTCCCTTGGCCTTGGTGGGGTGGGGTAGTTGGGAGGGAGGGTGCCAGCTCAGGTGTCGCCCACGTCATTTTTACCAGGGTTTCAAAAATTCTTGGTCCGTCCCCAAAAAAGCTTCTCGGCAGCTGAACAGTGCAACGTTAATATTCACTGACCCGGTTGCAAGGTCGGGGTGGGTTTCCCCTTGAAAACAAATCTTCGGTATGAAGGGGGAAAAAATTTCTTTCACACGGGGAACACAAAGTTGACTAAAAGGGGTGCGGTTTCGCCGGTTCAATGGAAACAATAAAAAGCGTTTTTGATACACAAGTAGCCGTTTTAAGGCAAGGCTTCCCCATTATCCTTTTTAGTTGAGTAAAACCAACGAAGGGGGGGAACGGGTTTTTTTGAATGGGGGTGACACAGCATGGAAAAAACCTTTGGGACGACTGAAAAGGGGAAAAAGGGCAATTTCATTAAAAAACTATTTCCCCCCGACTCCCCTGCGCCATCTGGGGGGTGAATAAAAAGTTGCCCTTGCATGAAAACCCTTACATTTTTTAGAAAAAACAAGGGGTTTGCGCCCCCCCAAAAAACCCTAACAATTTTTTTTTTCCTTTAATCGCCCCTTTTTTTTGCCTGTCAAATAAAGATTTTTAATCTTTTTTTTTTTTCCTTCAAAAATTTGCCCCGGTTTATGGATTTGGGTCCTGGTGCCACAAAAAGACCCCACTGTGTAGGGGACCGTGCCGTTAAATCTGTCGAAACTCAAAACCCCCTTTTTAAACGGGGTGTGGGAAGTTTCTGAGGGAGTTGCCGGCCCGTTGTTCTTGTAAATTGACCAGGGCCAAAATTTTAAATCTTCACCTATCCCCTTATTTTCCCTTTACTATTTTCCTTTTTTCCCCCGGGGGATCGGTTTGTAGCTGTAAACCCCTTTTGGGTGAGCTCGGTTCCCTTGAGCATTCTGCCTATAGCTCTCGTGTTGCCACCAAATGGTATGTTAGTAATCAATAAATCAATGTTTCCTTGACTTTGTCTAAATTATAACAATGGTTTACTTACGGAATATTCACTTTTTTATTAACGAGTAATTTTCAGAGTTCCGTCTGATTTGCGTAAATTTGCTAAGATATTCGGTACCAAATGTGCCGAATATCGTGCGATAAAATTTTTTTAAAAACGAATACTTACCCCCTGATTGGGGTTTTGGATCTTTACTTTTTTATTTGCATGGATTTTCCCGTTTTTTAATTTTTTTAAATATGCAGTAAATTTTTTTTTAATTTTTTAAAACCTTTTTAATTTTCTAATGGGGGCCAACCCCAAAAATCAATGAGGGAAAAAAGGCGCAGATTGGCATTTGAACCGATCAACCAGGTCTTGTCTTTCGACCAAGAAGTATTTAAAGAAACCATGCTTATTAACAATAACCCTCTTGTAATGATGTTTAATTGAAACCAATCGCGGTGAATCATTGCCAATTATTCTTTACTTACAGTCCAAGGTTGGTGAATAATTTATTTGTCATTGTTAGATTCGCGATGATTTTTATTAATTTTTTTTTTAAAATGATTTTCTTAGTTGTAATAAGCATTCTTCTGATGGATTTCGGTTTTAATAACTACTCAGCTAAGAAATTACCTTCTTAGGTACGTATCGTTGCTTGTCTCTTTACAGCTTCATCTTCTTTAAAAAATGCCGTCTTATGCTAATACTATATGTCAGCGGTTCTCTTAAACTTCGATCGCCGCAGTCCCCCTTTATGTATCAGGGTGACATAGCTGACCCCACGATTTTGAATATCCCCTCCCCGACTAATATTCTTGATCAAAAAAAGTTTTAGTAGAGTTTCATCACTGGGGACTATTTAGCAATCTAGTCTAATATGGCACATCTTCAAATTTTTACACGAGTCCTTTCAGATTCTGTAAAAGAAGGAAATCTCAACGTTACATGAGAAACTCCGTGGATCAAGTTTAACCTATATGTGGTTATTTTAAAATTATTGTAATTTAAGTGTATCTCCCCTTCTCCTTTAAAATGAGTTCAAAAACCATATGGTAATAACATACCATATTAACTTAATATTAGATTTTGTGTGTGCAAGCTTCATACACGTTGCACAGAAACCATATTTAAGGATCATTTTAAAAGGTATTAAAAATTCTTTTAAAATGTTGAGTTAAATTTAATGTTTTTTTTCTTCTGGAAAATTTACGCATTACCTTTATGTCATTCCATAACTCAGTAAATATTTCTCGACGTTTTTAGATTGATAATCATTTTAATGGACTAAATTCATGTGACGTCATAGTCACAAGATAACTGAGCCACGTGTTTTCGGCCAATCAGTATATAAATTAATGCGACGTCATAATTATATCATAAACATAATCACGCGTTTCCAGCCAATTACTTCATATGTTTCACTGTTGCCAACTTTTTCTTTTTGCAGAAACTTTCCTTTAAAAAGTACATATTTGTCAACGATATAGTAATGCACATAGTTAAACAAAATGCACTTAATTTAAAAGTATTCGTAAAATGCAAGTATTTTTTTTTTAAATTTTGAAAACTGTTTGAAGAATTTTAACACACGTGAAATCTTTACCCAATCATCAAATTTTAAATGTTATCTAAACTTTGCAAGTTGAACAGTTAGTATGTCAATTTTTAATCCATGGAAAACACGTGATTGCCGTTATCATGTGACCATCGTGAATTTAGTCCATTGAAGGGGTTTTGTGCATCCGGTTTTCCATTATTTTTTTCATCATCATATTTCAAAAAAAAAGTTATTTGGAATAGTATTTTCAGGCAATTTAGATGAATCAAATATCAATTTTAGATTTAAGTTCTCAGAAATGCTGTTTTCGGTTATAACAGCAGTAAACATTTCTTTCAGTTTCCACTATATTTTACATGACATGCGTGTGTGTGATTTCATTATTTTTAAATTTTGGCTTAAAAATTTCAAATTGGGGCCACAGTAGCAGAATGGTCATAGTTACTAACTCGTGACCGGTGTTTCTGCCCGGTCGCGAGTTCAAGTCTTGGTGCGACTAAATACCCGCCGTATAGTGGGAATGGTAAAAGTTAATATGAAGAATGGGATGCCAGCTCACACCATAACAGTTGTTGCCTCTCTGGGAGATGCAACAATAATGTTCAAACTGGCTTCTTCTTTCATCCGGTAATGAACTTTACTTTCATATCGAAGAAGAGACTGATATTTCTTCGGCCGGCTCTTAAATCGTTATTTACTCCAGGTGGTTCAGGTGCCATCATCGTTTTTTGGCCTTGGTTCAAAATTATGAGACCCGTTGTCGCACCAGAGGTCGAAGGATCGACCTCTGGTGTGAGGGTTCGAGTAAGAGAATCAGACATTTCTCAATTTAAACAATTTTATTTCCCTTTTCATTTATTAGACAATAAAAAACACGAGAGTGCACTCAAACAACTAAACCCGAAGAGCAACCAAACTTATTAATCTAACAGTAATATAACTAAGAGTACTTATCTACTGTCCTCAGCACTCTTGCTTCAACACTTGCTTAATTATTTATAAGCCGTAGGGTGGTCGGCTACCTTTTCGTTTACTCCTTCCTTCTGTAATTAATAATACTAAAGGCCGTATCACACGTACATTTTCCATGCAACTTTTTCGTCCAATTTTTGTTTTAATCTGAGGGGGAAGGGTTGCCGTAAACAAAACGATATGCTCTGACGTCAGCCGCGCTCTATCTCCACATTGAAAAATTACTCGCCGATTTTTCTGCTCGGAAAACAAATATCCAAAATTATTTCTTTTATTTCGCTTGCGCTTTTGTTGATGGGTGTAAACAGAAATGGAGCACCATCCTATTTAAAATATTATGCGCCGTTAAAATATTACACACCATTAAAATATTATACGGCATATCTGATGTGTTAGACGAAACCGAAGCCGCCATCTTGTTTATGACTTAGGGCGCCGAAGAACCCCATTGGCTGGAATTTCAAGCAACTTTATTTGGAACAACTTTTTGAGCTCACTAGCAAAAATTTGTTCTAAAGCCGTTGCTATGGCAACTGAGTAAAAATTGCACTTGTATGGGAAAAAAATAAATATCTGTTCTTAAAATGAATTAAGGCATTTTGTTAAAAAAATTTTGGGATAATTTTAGTTAAAAAAGAATATTTAGAAATTTTCTGCGATTCTCAGTTTAAGTTTCTTATCCTCAATAGGATCGTGCACTTTTGTGCACGTTAAGTCGAAACTAATCGGTAAAAATAAAATCCATATGAGCAATAAAGCAAAATATGGTATTCTTCTGAAAAACAATAATAAAATGAATTATAAATCAGTTAAAACAGCAATATTATGACTAAGTAAATCTTGTAGAGTTCTTTTTTTAGATTCTTTTTCGTTATGCCGATAGTTTAAAAAAATCTTAACAAAACTCTTTTGAATTGCCTTTATGCATGTTTTAGAAGTTTTATCGCTGTGAAATTTGTAATTGTTACCTGCAAAGTTTTTCTTTTCTTTTAAATTTCTGCATTTTAACGGGGGGTTGCTTGAGTATTTTGAAAATAAAATAAAAATCGTTCATTCTTTGATGCAAATGTGTAATTTTTTTTAGCACTTCCAACTTATTTGCTCTTTTTTTATTCTGTTGTCCATATTATCACCTCTAAAAAATTATTGCGTTTTATTTTGTGCATTGGTGAGGGAGCTTTTAAAAAGGAGCTAATAATATTAAGTAAAATATAAGCTGACCAATGTGTAACTCTAGGATATTTTTCACCGCATTTGCACTTGCATAATTTTATTTAAAAACAAACGCTGCACTGCACAAGTTGCAATTTTAATTTTGCAAGACTTGCCGGGGCGTATCAGTTGGCTAGGCAGCTCTAAACCCACGCCCTTTTATTAGATGATGCATTTCTATTATCCACCGGAAGAACAATCGACCTTTTCTTCCACCCTCACAAATATCTGGGGACGCGGAATGTTTACCGAGAAGTAAATCTTCCCAGGAAAATTTTTCGCACACACCAATCACAGAGATTCATTTCATATCTGGCGACAAAAGCAATCCGCCAAGACGGCGCTGCGCGTTCCGGGATGGCAGCCCCGCTATCTTTTCCTCATCTGGAAGTGTGCTGGATAAATTGTATGGTTGTTTTCCCTGTCATGTCGCATTCAAAACACCGGTTGCGCTGGTTTCTCCCCAAAGCACATCCATATGTAGCTGATGATTTTTCTTCGACTTGAGGTGCGTACTGACTTGAATGCTTATTACTGCTGTATTTCCCCCTTTTATTTGAGCATGATTGTCTTTTTAAATAAGAAACATCTGTTTGTTTTCTGCTGTTTTTTTCCCCGTCTCTGTATATTTCTGGAACAGATGGGTCATTATATTATTTTTAGAAGATACCTGCTTATTAGTTCTGTCTGTGTAGATATGTCGAAATGCAGGTGCATTTGCTGATGGATTTAGCGATTTTGCCTTAAAATTGTTATTTATGTAAGATGCATTTTTTTCCCCTGCGAGTTTTTTAGGCTTATTTTTTTTCACGTGCTTTCGGTTTGCAGCGACGACGTAATGTTGTAAACAATTGTTTGTTAAGTTATATATATTTATGATTGTTCTTAGGATAGCCATTACCCTTTTTCTTTCTTTTTCTTTTGCATGCTGAAAAACCGAAACTGTTTCCTATAATTTAACTTAATGAAATAATTTTTCCTTCGTTTTTTTTTGGTAAAAAATTGAATGTATATTTTGCAGTATGTTTTAGGAAATAAGAATTTTCAAAGCGGAGAATTATGTTTTATGTATTGAAAAATAATGCTTGAACTTAAAAAAAAATAATCTTCTGATTGCCATATTTTATATATCTGCAATTGAACCTCTAGTTTTGCACTTTGCAAAATTGTGTTGCATTTCTTTCTAGTAAGCTTAAGCTCTCCTCTGTCAGTCTTTCACGTTTTTGATTTGATATTTACCAGAAAAATAATTTTAAAAAAATTATTAGAATGCTTGAAGTTGGATTGTTGTGGTTTATGCTTCTTTTCCCAAATTTTTGTTATGCTTTCTGTATTAAATTATTGTTTATGTATCAAACAAAAAAAAGTTTAAAATAAGTGTGGATAGTTGAGGCTTGTATAAGAGCCTTTATTACCTGTAAAAGAAAATATAAAGATTCATGTATCAAAATGCATTGATACATTTTTATACATCTCTAAAATATGTGTATATTAGATTTTGCTGAAACCTTTGAAATGCCGGGGATGTTGAAATTATTTGAACATTTTTTAGTTTGCATTTACGACAAAATATTTTTAAAAATATAGATATTATAGACGGTTCAATATGGTTACAAAGATATGAGTATTGTATAAAAATTCGAATACATACAAATATGCAAAATATCCCTTTAAACCCTTTTTTCATGCTTAAAAATCCTTCTTTGTCCAATTTTAAGTAATTATTTTCAAATATTTCTCTACCTGATATACAATTAACTCAATTATTGTAATAAAAAGAATTAGTAATATCGTTAGCATGCAGGAAGTACCATAATTTGATTCTTGGATTTATAAGTTCAACTGTTTGACGCTTTAAAAAAATTTGTGGGTCAATTAAATTCTTTTCTAATTAATTCAAATTAACAAAGAAAAATTAAACTAAAATTTTTGTCGAATTGTTCTAAAAAATCTGCTAAAAATACTGCCAATAAATATTTATAATGAGTTTTTTTTCATATTTTTTATTGTTTGATAATGCAAAGAACTATTTCAAAATTTGAGTTTTATTCTGCAACATTTTTTTAAGTAGTTGTTCTATGGACCTAACTTCTCCTTCCAAGTAATTTAATGTTGCTGCATGCTTAAAAAAATTTATGTATTATTTCAAAATGTTAAGTAGTAGAAATGTGTGTAAAGTGTAATCTTATCAACTATACGCCTTAATAGTGAACATGTAAATGAAAACATAACATTTTACCAAGCAACTGAATCCATTATAATGTTTGCTATTAATTTTTCGTTTTGTTTTTATTTTATATGAGTTAAATTATATTATGTCTGTAATATAAGAAAAGAGGGAAAAAGTTCTTTAAACTTAAAATCTAAACTTTATGTAATCAAAAAGTATAAGATAAAAATGTCTTGCTTGCAATTCTTTTAAAAAAGTTATTAAATTTATTAAATTAGTATAAATGAATAACATGTATTAAATAAAGGCAATCATTTTTCAATAAAATACATTTCTAAAAATGAAGATAGAGAAATTTTAATGCATTTCTCCGATTTTTTTAAAGAATTTTTAAAATACAGCATTTTTAAATGTTTTTATAAAATTTTTAAAAAAATTCCCTCTTTTAAAACCCAAATTATTTACATCTCCATTAAAAAGAAAAGTGATATGGATATATAAAAACTTTTCCCTTTATTCAATGAATCTTTCTAATGCATTTTATTACAATTTTATACAATTGTTCAGATTAATTAATATCTCAAATTCCATGAATTAATTTATTAATTCAATTTTGCTGAAAAACTTGTAACCTTAATAATAAATCTGTCGAAATTTTCTTTACAAATGGAATTTTTTCCCAAGTAAGATTTATTCTAGCTAATGTAAACTAAAACCTTTCATAGATTGAAATAATAACATCGTGAGTGTTTTAAAAATGCAGAATATTTAGATGTATTTGCTTGTTAAACCTTTTGATTGCCCGTTTCTGCCTGATCCAAAATCTAATCAACAGGACTTCTTTATTTCGAATCGTGGTCAGATCAAAAGATCAACATTTCAGAGTAAACACCGCGTTCTTTCCATCCGCACTTATCCCCCAGGGGTTTACCTTCTTCATCGGAAGGGATTTACGAACTCGAGGTATCTGAGTAATCGTTCCTTTGTCTCCCATGGGAGTTTATTGTCTTATGGCAAACAGAGGGTGACACGTTTCCGAAAAAGCCCTTGCAATTCTTTATATCTTGATAAAGATTTCCCAAGAAATTTAAATTTTTATCGCTGCTTTCAAAAAACGAACCGGGAAAATTTAAAAATTTTTAAAAGGGGAAAAATGCATGCCTAATAAAAAAATTTAAAAGCTTCTTAAGAAATAACTTTTTTCTCGTATACGCTTGAAAATGGTTTGATAAATTATCAAATGCAATCGCAAGATAAAACATAAACATTTTCTATTTCTAACTTACAATTGAAGTAATTATTTCTAGAATTGCTAGAAAAAGAAGAAAAAATTTCATTGCCAGATGCATGTTTACAGAATTGCATGCAAAATAAAATACAGAAAAAAAAAACCCCCTTTTAAGTTTAGGGATTTAAATAATGTCTGCAAATAGGGTTATTTTATTTTTTTGGGCGGTTATTTTTTTTAGGCCCCATTAACGACCTAATTTTAAAATTTTTAAAAAGACGATTTTTACAAAATATTTCAGATAAAAAAGAATACTTAATATTTGTAAAATAATCATTATAATATTAAATTAACTTTAGTAAATGGCAATGAGATATATGATACATCTTTGTATACTTTACAATATCTTCTTTCCTTCATCCTTCGAAAATCTCAAATATTTGTAGCTTTTTTTAAAAGATGCATTTAAACATTTTAAAAATTTAAGGAATGTTTGATAATACAGTGGGCCCCCCCAAAATGTTTAACCTTGCAATTTAATAAAAATTTAAAAGTTTTTGACTAATAAAATTAATATATTGAAATCGTAATTTTTAATGATATTGAACTTGTTCTTAATAGAATGACATAATCAATTTTTTTAAAAAATAGTATAACTATTTTTTTAAAAATAAAACTACAAAAATTACTTTAAAATGTCGTACACTTAACAAAATCTCAATTTAAACTTTTAAATATTGTATTTCTTTCTTAATTTAGAACTTATAGGATATCTCTTTTAGTGTCCAAAAACTTTTTAAAGCGTCTTGATATAGATTTAACTCTTTTTTGTAATTTTTTGCATCGATTTTTTTTTCATTCTTCTTGATCATTGTTTTTACTTCCCATTATGAGTTTATATGTCATGTTTTCTTTAATCAAATTCCCACCCAAATATGTTCTACTGGCTAAATAAAGTGATTGGGAGGTTTTTTTCAGAATTTGGGGCAGTTATAGAAAACATCAGCGGTATACTTTGGGAGAGCATGCGCTTGTCGTTATTATGCTGTTATAAAATGAAGTTGTCTCTAATATCTAAATTTTGGGCGGATAATTTAAAATTTCTCTTTAAAATATTTAAATAGAGCTTGTGATTCACAATACCATCAAAAAATACCAAATTACCTAATTCTAAGGCCGATTTACACCCTCACGTAAGAACACCTCCACCTCCAAGCTGAAGCATGGGGGATCTCTTGTTTCACATAAATTCATAGGATTAAATTCTTCATTTTTTTTTTTTTTCATTTACAAACTGTTATATGCCCATCGGAACCAAAAATGTTAAATTTTCTGTCATTCCAATCAATTTCCTGTAATTTTAAAATTTTCTGAAACTCAATCCCAAGAATCTAGTTGGATCAATGAACCATGGAGGTAGAAGTGTTCTTGCATGGGGGTGTAAATCGGCCTCAGAATTAGGTAATTTGGTATTTTTTGATGGTATTGTGAATAATGAGCTCTATTTAAATATTTTAAAGAGAAATTTTAAATTATCCGCCCAAAATTTAGATATTAGAGACAACTTCATTTTATAACAGGATAATAACGACAAGCACACTGCTCTCAATGTATACCGCTGATGTCTCTATAACTGCCCCAAATTCTGAAAACACCTCCTCAATCACTTTATTTAGCCCAGTAGAACATATTTGGTGAGATTTTGACGTAAAAAAAAAACATGACAAATAAACACAAAATATGAAGTAAAAACAATAATCATAGAAAAATGATCGAAAATCGATGCAGAAATTACAAAAAACTGATTAAATCTATATCAAGACGCTTAAAAGTTGTTGTGGACACTAAAAGATATCCTACTAAGTTCTAAATTAAGAAAGAAATACAATATTTAAGCTAAGTTGAGATTTTTGTTAAGTGTACGACGATTTTTGTGGCGTAATTTTTTAGTAGCTTTTTGATTATTAATTTTTATAAAAAAATAGTTATACTTTTTAAAAAATTGATTATGTCATTACATCAAGAACAAGTTGCAGATATCATAAAAAAATTCTAATTCCAATATATTAATTTTTATTAGTCAAAAACATTAAATTTTATTGAAAACTGCAAATGTACGAACACTTTTGTGGTCCACTGTATATTCAGGGTCAGAAATCAGAACATTCAGATAAATTAGAACATTCATATAAAATTGTTTTAAGAATATTATTACAAGACAAAAGGATTTAAATGAAAATTGTGTGGTAAAAAATGAAGGAAGAATGCCATATTTTTAAAACATTTTCCTTTTATGAAAAATGCTTCTATAATAATATTTTGCTTATATATAGTTAGGATTTGTATTCCGGCGTTAAAAAAGTTTTGAAAAATTCTCATTATGTTCATTTACCTTCGACAGAAATAATAACAGGATTTTTTTAAAAAATTTTCTGTTCTGATTTTAAAGAAATGTGAATAAATTCACTTTTAAATTATATATTTAAATTTTAGTTCAACCCCAGCATAGAAGTCCTAACTACATAAAGGCAAAATATTATTATTGAAGAATTTTTAAAAAAAGGAGAATGGCTTGGAAAATACGTCATTTTTTCTTCATTTTTTGCCCAAAAATTTTATTTAAATAATTTTTTCTTGTAATAATATTCTTACAACAATTTTATTTGTATATTTCTGTTAAACACGTTAAATATCAAAAAAATTATTCATTTACAGTAGGCCACAAAAGTGTTCGTACACTTGCAATTTCTAATAAAATTTAATATTTTCGACTAATAAAAATTAATATATTGTAATTGTAATTTTTTTATGATATCTGCAACTTGTTCTTAATGAAATGACATACAAATAATTTTTAAAAATAGTATAACTATTTTTTAAAAAATTAATAATCTAAAAGCTACTAAAAAATTACGCCACAAAAGTATTCGTACACTTCACAAAAATCTCAACTTAGCTTTAAATATAGTATTTCTTTCTTAATTTAGTACTTAGTAGGATATCTTTAAGTGTCCACAATAACTTTTAGGCATTTTAGTATAGATTTAATCATCTTTTTTAATTTCTGCATCGATTTTCCTCCATTCTTCTGTGATTGTTTTCATTTCACATTTTGTGATTATTTGCCATGTTTTCTTTTTTTTACGTCAAATTCTCAACAAATTTGTTCTACTGGCTAAATAAAGGGATTGAGGAGGTGTTTTCATAATTTGGGGAAAGCTATAGAGACACCATTGGCGTACATTGAGAGCAGTGCGCTTGGCTTTATTACCCTGTTAAAAAAGTAAGTCGTCTCCAATAGCCAAATTTCGGGTGGATAATTTAAAATTTCTCTTAAAAATATTTAAATAGAGCTCATGATTCACAATACCATCAAAAAATACCAAATTACATAATTCTTGGTAAATTTTACCCCCCGCCAGAACACCTTCACTTCAATGCTGAAGCGGACGTGGGGGAGTTCTTGTTCCATAAATTCCGGGGTTAAACTCCTTTTTTTTTTCTTTTTAAAAGTTTATGGCCTTGGGAAACCCAAAAAATGCTAATTATCTCCATACCAATAAATTTTGTTTGAATTTTGAATTTTTGAAACTTAACCCAAAAATCTGTTGGATCAATAAAACATGGAGGTGGAAGTGTTCTTGTGGGGGGGGTGTAAATCGCCCCAGAATGAGGTAATTTGGTAATTTTTTGATATTTGAATCATGGCTCTATTTAAAAAAAAAAAAATTTTAAATTATACGAAAAGGATTTGGGAAAACGTTTTTATTTTTAACGGATAATGACGCCAACCCATTGCTCTCAATGTCCCCACGGGTGTCTTTTAACTGCCCCAAAATTATAAAAATACCTCCTAAATCCTTTTTTGAGAAACTTTTTTGTAAAATAAAAAAAACATGACAAATCCAAAATAAAGAAAAAAATTTCGAAAAAATGTGAAAATCGATCGAAATAAAAAAACGATTAAATCTATCCAAACCCAAAGTTGTTGTGGCCTAAAAAATTATAAATACAAAATTCAGAAAAAATAAAATTTTAAAGCAAGTTGAAGAAGGGTTAGAAAACGGGGCGTGATCTGGATTTTTGTTTAATTTTTTTTTTTTAAAAATAGTTATTTTTTTTAAAAAATTTATTATTTATTAAAAAACAATTTGCAATATCATAAAAAACCAAATATATTTTATTGTCAAAAACTTAAAATAAAAACCCATGGAATTTTTTATCCATTTATATATACTTTTTCAAAATCACGGTTCCGAAATGTTGTCAGACACCGTTGTTCAAACTGCTGAGAGAGTTTGTTAGGAATTGTTTTATTTCATTTTTAAAAGTAACAAACTAATTATTTGTTAACGTAGTCTTAAGTCTTAATTTTTTTTTTTTAATTCTTTATTTTTACGTCTCGAATTATTTCTCCAGAACGCAGAGTTTTACGAAAATATCACAGAGGTACTTTATAAATGTCTAGAACGCAAATAATTCCTAGAACGTATGGATCCTGTCTTAATTGTAACCATGAGAAAAGACTTAATTTAATTCTTTACTCTGTACGAGCAAACATATGTTCAAATACATTTGTTTCTTTATTTTATGTCGGAAAAATATCGGAAAGCAAGAGTTAATATCACGTTTCTCGTGAGGCTTGATGTTGATTCGATTTATTTCCCGAAGAAACAGTTCAACGAAATATCTTGAATCTCTTATCTTAAAGAAATAAAAGTTTTCCCGTTAGTGATGCCAACTACAAATTCTAAAAAACACCGGACAATAATATTAAATATATTTTGAAAATATACCAATAAAAAGTAAAAAGATCAAACTATTGTTTTACCTTGACTTAAAAGAAATATGCTGACCATCAAAACAGAGGGTTATTAAATACTAACTGTTGAAAGAAGTGACGAAACTAAAAAAAGCTGAGGAATTTTTGATTTCAACGGTATACCATTAAAGAAATTGTGATGTATTACAATACCGAGAAAAATTTTAGCACTATTAAGTTCCACACATTATCAAACGATTTTATGAAAGTTGTGGAATATTCGAAGAACAAACGAATTTTGTAAAAACTAGGATTCTTGAAAAACTACATTGTAAAAATGATGAAATAATATTTAATTAAATAAAAGAGATTACAAAAAGCTCACATTCTTGTGTGTATTTTCATTAAATTACAAACATTTATTATGAAAATGTAATCAAATAACTATACTGTTCACAAAAAACTTCAGCGATAAGGATTTTTTTTTTAAAAAAATGAACTTAAGTGAATTATTTGGTTTGTTTTGTTTTGATGGGTTAACATGCATTTAATGAGACAGCTTTTTCTTCTAATGATTTCTTGGAAAGAAAATGTTTAATGGTTAAATTATTTGTGTAGCGTTCATGCTCCATTATCTCTGATTTTCGATAGATTTAAAAGTAATTAGAATTTAAATAATTGAATTTAATAATAAACCATTTAACGTTTTTGCTATATTAAGCTTTTTTTTTTAATAGATTAAAAGTAAGCGAATAACAATATTAAACCCATTTTTTGTTGAGAGATTAAATATTGTATCTTTTTAGAGTTTCTCATACAATAACAAATCGCGTAAAATTAAATAATGGAACTCAAATTCGAAGTATTCTTTTTTTTTACATAGAATTTTAATATCGTTTTTTGGCTTCATTAACTTTTAAAGCATAATTTATAATATTTACTTTAAGTATATATAAATAGAAAATATTCCATATTTGTTTCTTTTGCTAAAATAACGAATGCATTTTTTTCACTTTAATATATTACAATAAAAAGCTGGGCTATCTGTATATTCTATCCGGGGGAAAAAATCTATTTCGAATGGGCTGAATTCATGACGGTCACATGATAAACGCAACCATGTGTTCTCCATTGAATTCTTCTACATGTTGTTTATTCATAAAATTTAGATAACATTTCAAATTTGATGATGTAAAGATGATAAGATTTTAAGATTCTTCAGAGTTTTTCAAAATAAAAAAAATTATATTATACCTGTATTTTTAAATGAAATGTATGTTTACCTGTGTTGTTATCGTTTATAGATATATACTTTTTTAAAAGGAAGTCTTACGAAAAGCATAAGTTGGTAACAGCGAAGCACATGAACTGATTGGCTGGAAACACCTAATTGCAACTATCATGTGACTATGACATCACATGAATTGAGTCCATTGTGGCTTTGACAAAGGCTTTTGTTGTGAAAATATACTTAACGTTGTTAAATTTTTGTTATACAATTCATCGTCGCATCCGAGTACAATCAATCGTTTTGTTTGGAAAATCTAAGTGAAGATTTTATGACGAAGCATAAGATTCGATTTTTTAAAAAAAGTATGATTAACACTCGGCAGTATTTAAATATCAAAATGAATGCGTTTATCGGATACAGTTAAAAATACCTTCAACGTACACAACTTTTCAGAAATAAATTTCTGGAATTAAATTGGAACTATGTTTACGTACATTCCGGCTGGGTGGCGTGGTTGGTTTGTTGCTGGCTTTCTGGCTCCCAAGGTTGCGGGTTCGACCCCGGCCCGAGTCGGTGGATTTTCATGATGCAGAAAATCGACAGCGGCCATGTCGTATGGTTATACGGCATGTAAAAGATCTCTAGAGTGTCTGTTTGGCTTGGATGCTCTCGGCAAAATTAAATCCTAGTACAAGTTCGCATCGTCAGAGCTCAGGTGCCTCCCTCTAGGGAGGAAACTGGGCGTCAAAATTACCTGCGTTGATTGGTATCCGCCCTTAGGGCGCTTCACTAAAAAGTGATACCAGCTTCCGGGGGATGTACTAGGTCTGCAATGGTTAATGACCAATTCGCAGCCCATTAAAGATTTAAAAAAAAATGTTTACGTACATATTAAAGAATAACTACACAAACTCAAAGGAATAATGTTCAGAATCCCCCTTCTGTAAGTACATAGCTTTTTACTTTAATGTTTAACTAATAATTCATTTAGCGTAGCAGTATGGAGAACAAGATTGGAAAATTGGCTTCTGATTCCTATGATAAATTGTGATGCTTTGAAAAGCATCAAAATACAGTGAGCAAAAAAGTATTTACACACCAGGGAAATTTGTATACATATAGACAATCATTTGTATACGTATAGAAATCATACATATAAACAAATACAAAAGAACCTAAAAATTAAAAAAATACAAAACTTTTTACAAAACAAAGATACAATCGGACTCCGATTTAACGAATTTCTCGATTCCCCGCTTAAAATGAAAGAAAAAAAAACCCTATGTAACGAATAATAAACCCTGAATTAACGAATTATTTCAGCAGTTTGAAAATATTTTTTTATTCGTTTATATTAGGAAAAATTGGATTTTTTTTTTCAAATGACACCTCTTTTGTTCAGAATAGAAAAAGACTTTCTTGTAAGCAAAAAATTTCAACGAGAAAGAGTGAAGGCCATACAGGTTCCATTCATATACTACTTTATAAGTGCAGATGAATCATGAGTGAAACCTATCATGTGATTCTTGAGTAGGACAGGAAATTCTTTTCTTATCTCATCCCAATCCACAACGCAGGGGATATTTTAACTTTTAATGTTTATGATACATTTAATGACGGACAGCCTATCTGTGCAACTGAAGTTGAGGAAATTCTTAATTTGTCGGAGCCAATGGATAGTGATTCTATTGCAGGAATTGATAATGAAATTCCTATCAAGCTACATTTTTTAAATGTTTTACATTGTTTGGAAGCTGTAAAAACATATCTTTCTTATACAGCTGGTTGTAAAATGATATTTTTTCTCTGCATAAAGTCGAAAAAGAATCCTTTCGAGTCAAGAATCAAGAAGATTTCCAAACATTTATTTATTAGTCAGTATTTTAAAATTTCCAATTAACTGGTGCTTAATAATTCACTAATAATATTTTTAGCTGTTGAATAAAAAGTATATAATTTCTAACTCCGGATATTTTTTCTATAGTTGCTTATAGAATTTTCAAAAGGTATGTGAAAAAATTTATATATTTTTTTTTGGACCCCGTATACGAATAACCCCGAATTAACGTACAAAGTATTCGGTCCCGATGAATTCGTTGAATCGGGGTCCGACTGTAATATGAATTTAGGAATACCTAATTTCAGAAATTATCCCGCAATATATCAATTTATTATTGGAATGGTCTTTATTAAAGGCATTCAATAAATGCCATTCCACCAACTCCATTAAAAGACATGATCCCCAAATCATTATATGACCACCACCATGTTTTATAGTTGGTTTCAATTTTTTAATTTGAAGAGAAGTGTACTTGGCTTTCACTACACTCATAGTTTTCTTACCACTTGAGCCAAAAACATTGAACTTGCTTTCATCGGGAAAAAATAACATTTTTCCAAAACTCCAGTGGTTTTCTGTTGTTGTTGCAGTCTTTTTTGTCCATGCAGTGAAATCAAATGGCACCGAAGGCGTCCAAAACGACCCTTGCTTTATCGACGACCTTTGGCGAATAAAGCAGTTTATGGTCCTTGATGTTTAGTTGTCTATGTTATAAAGTTTAGCCAATATATCGAAGGACAATTAAAAATATGGTTAGGAGAAAGTTGAATGTGTAACCCATTATGGGCGCGTTCCCACAAGTGGCGGATAGAGGAACGCCTCCATTCGATCTTCCTGTGGGTGGTAGAAGGGAAATAAAATATCTTGCGCGGACCAACAGGCAGAAGTCTAATCTATAGGACTCTGGCAAATTTAATTTCCATGATGAGTGGTTTGTTGACATAAGCTTTTTGCAAATTCAAATCTTTTCATCTATTTAATAAATTTTTTTTTCGAGAGGCTCTCCCTCGAATATTTGCTTCACGAAGAATATTTCTAATTGTTTGTGGTGTAACTATTGTCCCAGACTTCGAAGCGGCATCAATAGTCCATTCTCTAGCACTTAGAAAAAGTTTTTGTTTTGAAGATTCTGTTATGATTTCCCTTCTTTGCTTAGCGGCATCTATCTTTCTTGGACGTCCAGTTCGTGGCATATTTATCGTCGAACCCGTCTCTTTTTCCTTCTTAATTACATAATGAACACAAGAAGAGTTTAAATTAATTTTTTATCCATTTCTTGGTAACGTAATCCAGAACTGTGCACAAATCTAATCTTCTCACGAGTAGCTACAAAGAGTTCACAAATTTTCGGTGCCATAACAAAAAAATACTCCTCAGAATCCCTGTTCAAGTTAATACATACATTGTGACTTTAAAGGACGAGGTTAATTTACTGCAGGACTGATGTACCAAATATTTGCATAATGCTCACGTTTAATGCCTTTTTTTTAACTGCCAATATTTCGTATGCAAACACTTTTTGGGTATGAAGAAAGGTTTTATTTTTTAAAATGTGTAATATTAATGTTTAAGGTAAAAGGGTGGTTATTTTTATTTGCTTCTTATTTAAAGAAATTAATAATTGAAACAATCGCGTCACACACACACACAAATTTGCTTTCTATGGTTACTTATGCAAAAAACTGTGTGTATGCAAATACTTTTTTGGCTCAATGTGTATTAATATTTGGACCCTGTTGCTATCCACAAGTATTCCACTTTGAGGTTCTACTCTAATGCAGATTTAAATGTTGTTTTTGTTTTACTTTGTTACATGCTAGCTGAGACAATAATTATTTCAAATGATATTGCTTCAAATTCCATATGAGAAGTATTCCTTCCTTCCTTAGAGGCTGGACAGCCCATGGTGGGGCCTTGGCGTTCTCAAGAAGCCTTTTCCAGGCTAGCCTTCTTCCTACTAGTGTTCTCCAATTTTTAGTTCTCAAACCTAGGAGATCTTTTTCTAAGCCATCTGCCAATCTTAGATTTGGCCTGCCTGTGCTCCATGTGCCATTTGGTTGGGCATTGAAGACTTTTTTAGTGGTACGGTCTTCGTCCATTCTGAAAACGTGGCCTGTCGTTCTATTTTGATGAAATTAACTATATCAGATTCTTTATATGAGTGATAGAGCTCCAAATTTGATCTTCGCCACGTTCCATTTTCTTGAATTTCTCCAAAAATAAATAAAATAAATCTTAAAATCTTCTTTCCGTAGATACTTACCATGTTCTCATCTGTTCCAGACATGGATGTGAAATATTACTATTACGAAAAAGCTGTACTAGGGTTTTCATGATAAAAGTAATTTGTTTGCAACAGCAAAACGTATTAAATAATTATGAACACGAACATGCCCTTTTATCATAATTGAAAAATAATACATTCTGTATAACTGAATTTTAGGTATGCATCAGCAACATTATGAACGATGGTATTCTGGAACATTAAAAAATTAAAAATGCAAGCGTAATTTGTTGCACACAATCGGTCCAGACGTTGAATTCAACTATGTAATTTTTTTTTATATCTTCCATAATTGTGGGTTAGGAGATTTCCATGTTAAAGAGTCTATTGATTGCATTGAATGTAATACGTGTTTAATTTATAATGGACTATTTCATTTAAAAATGTAAGTGTATGGTTTTGTGTTTCTATTTAATATTTTTCGTGAATAGAGCTTTATTCTCACATTGTTCCTTTATTAAAACATCTCTTCTGGCATTGAATTTCGAGTGGTTTTTCAAAGTAGAATAAACCTGTTATGCATTCATGAAAACAAAGCATTAGTCTGGATTAAATTTGCTACTTTCTGGATAATTTGTTTAATGTTACACGAAACTGCTTTTTCGTAGATTGACGTTACTGTACCAGTAGCAGCGTTTTCCATTCTGGATTAAAATGAATTATTTATAATCTTTGAAATAAGATGTGGCAACTATAAATAAAAACGCTTTAAGGTATCCGACTACATTCGGAACCGTGATTTTAAAAAAGCGCATAAATGGATAATTTTCATGATATTTAGTGTCACTTAGATTAGAATACATGTATAAAATTGTTTTAAGGACATTTTGACAAAAAAATTTATTTAAGTACAATATTTCGGCAAAAAATTAACTTAGAATAACATTTTTTTCAAAATGTTCTTCTTTTGTGAAAATTGCTTCTATTATAATAATATTTTGCCTGTATATAGCTCAGACCTCTGTACAGAGGCTCAACTATGATTTTTGAAAAAATCACATTATTTTTCAGAGTTACAACCATTTGAAATAATTATCGGCGTTTTTTTCTTAAAATTTCTCCCCTGTGTTGTCGTAAAACATGGATAAACCCACTTCTAAGTTATGTATTTGAAAAATTCTAGTTGCGTCTCTGTACAGAGATCTGAGCTATATACAGGCAAAATATTATTATAATAGAAGCATTTTTCACAAAACGAGAATATTTTGAAAAGGGGTCATTCTATGTTCATTTTTTGTCAAAACATTGGACTTAAATAATTTTTTATTGTAATACTATTCTTAAAACAATTTTATATACATTTTCTAATCTAAGTGACACTAAATATTATAAATATTATCCATTTATACGCTTTTGAAAAATCACGGTTCCGAACGTAGTCGGATACCTTAATTTGATTATGTAATCTCGTTTGATACAGCCTTGAGTTTCATTTAAAAAACATCTAGAAAATCTAATTAAAAGTTTAGTGTATAGTTTGTTTTGTTTACCCTATTTTGAACAATGGCTGGCAGAATGCGAAGTATCTTATTTTAATCCAAATACTCACCCTCCTCTCCCATAATTAACGCAGGAAGAACAGTCATTAATGATATTGACTTTTGAGGGTTTTAGTTATCGAATGACAAACTTTTCTGTGGATTATCATCCATTAACAGATTAATATTCAAAAATTAATTTAAGTAATTCCATTCATTATTTGTTAATAACTTTGAAAATGTTTATGAGATTATAAAAGTCAGCTTAACATTAGATAAAAATATTATCAGCACTGCCGGTTTAAGCTCATTTTGGGCCCTGGGCACAGAAGATCTACTGCTAAGTGCATTTTTATTAATGTTGAAATTGATTGGGCTACATATTTTTTAAAAATGTTATAATTTTAAGGCTAGTTCCTGATAAAACAAGGTGCTTTTAAAATAACAATTTATTAATATGCTTAAAATTTAAATTCATGAAGTTTTATCGGCATTACAAGAACAGCCAAGTTGTTGCCAATATACAAAGTATAATACAGAACTAAATCCGTTGCCAATATTCAAAGTATAATATGTACAACTACAGAGTCAATGAGCTGCCAATACTCCTATAAAGTTAATAATGTAAACAGATGTTTTACATTACCGCGTATGGTCATCTTGCATTATTTCGACCTGGGGATCAACAAAGATTTAATTAAGTCGGCTGACGTAGTTTTGATGTTCGGCTGACAAACTCTTCTTATTTCATATCGGTCATGATGCACTTAGCGACCTCATATAATATTTGCTATTTGGGATGTAACTCAAAAGCAATTCTTAATTGTGTTCTTTCATTAATTCTTTACATCTTAGCTATTCTTATCGTAAGACATTTTTTTTTCTTGGAATTTTCCCTAGTTCAGCAGCAACTCCGTTGCGGAAAACAAATTTCTCAAATAATAGAACTCTACAGACTTCCTTTTGTGTTCTTCACTCTTGTAGTGAGTGATTTATATATATATTTATATTTAGAGTTACTGTATCCTGTTCTTCACGGTAGGTATATGGGATACTTTTATGTTTCTTCTTTCTTTTCCGATGTTTCTTTATTCGACTATGAAAAGAGGCTGCGGTAGCCCAGTATCCAAGGTCAAGTTGTCGTGCCTCTGTAGACCCGCAATGTAGAGGAGCTGATCTGTCGAGGCTCTAAGTCCTCCCGTTGGCGTGGTGTGGTGGTTTGGAGAGGGGTTACATGCTCAGGTGCCATTCTCGTCACATGACCGTGGGTTCAAAATTAAAAGGTCCGTCGCCAGTAGCCCTCGGATTACTTCACTATGCGACGTTAATAAACACTCATTCTCTCTCGACGACGAAAAAGATAATTCTAATTAAATATCCATTCAATACGATGCATTAACTTCCTGGCATAAATTATAATTTTTTTCCTGTCGAGTTCAAGGTCTTTGATTTCTAAGCTACTTTTCGTTTTTTTCCTTACGTTTGTCTTCCAATAGGTGGATTCTTCAACCTTCTGTAAATGATTTTGGCGATTTTATTGTGTTTCGCCAACTTTTCTTTAGAACAGCATTTAACTTGGCATACCTGAAACAATCGAGTTTTCTTGAGTGCATCATCATCTCAGTCTTTTTGAAAGATTACAGTATGATTTTTTGTGAAATATATTTTGACTTTATCATTTAAATGACTAACGCAACTTTAAAGATCATCATATTGAATAAGGGAAAAATAATAATAAGGGATAATTTTTTACACAAAAATTTATCATTATTAATTGTAATCATTTTCTTTCATAGCATCTGGTAGTTTTTATATTGATTTTCCCAACTCATGATTTTTTTTTAAAGCTTTTATCTTCCAATTCGGTTATGTGAATTTTCGCATAAGCATTTTAACGTATCAAATTCAGGTATCCGACTACGTTCGGAACCGTGATTTTACAAAAGCGTATAAATGGATAACTTTCATGATATTTAGTGTCACTTAGATTAGAATACATGGGTGAAATTGTTTTAAGGACATTTTGACAAAAAAAATTATTTAAATACAATATTTCGGCAAGAAATTAACTTAGAATAACCAAAATGTTCTCCTTTTGTGAAAAATGCTTCTATTATACTAATATTTTGCCTGTATATAGCTCAGACCTCTGTACAGAGGCTCAACTATGATTTTTGAAAAATTCACATTATTTTTAGATTTTTAGAGTTACAACCATTAGAAATAATTATCGGCGTTTTTTTTCTTAAAATTTCTCCCCTCTGTTGTCGCAAAACATGGATAAATCCATTTCTAAGTTATATGTTTCAAAAATTCTAGTTAATCCTTTGTGCAGAGATCTGAGCTAAAATACAGGCGAAATATTATTTATAATAGAAGCATTTTTCCCAAAAGGAGAACGTTTTGAAAATGGGTCATTCTATGTTCATTTTTTGTCAAAATATTGTACTTAAATAATTTTTTATTGTAATACTATTCTTAAAGCAATTTTATATACATTTTCTAATCTAAGTAACACTAAATATCATAAATATTATCCATTTATACGTTTTTACAAAATCACGGTTCCGAACGTAGTCGGATACTTTAACAGTGCTCTCCAGCAGAAAGAACAATTTTGTCGAATTTCCCTTTAAGGCTATCTTCGGTAAAAGTACGAACTGCTTAAACTAAACGCGAAGCACATTTTTAGACAGAAAAATGACCCAATTTCCATGAAAAATTTCAATATTATAACTCGTACCTCTGTTAACAATATAGTGCTTTTAAAAATTTCAAAATATTTCCGTGAACACTTTCTTTTATGTTTTAATACGTGAAGGCAAAGCCCATTTAACATTACGGCATAGGATAAAAATGCGAAACACATATTATACCAGAAAAAATGAATCAACTCGGTTAAAAATGGGAAATGTGATAAAAAATGCTGCTTTCTAAAGGATAGTGAAGCCAGAATATCATATTAATTTTTCATTTCTTTTAAATCTGAAAAAAATGTTCCAAATTCGGGTCCTATTCATTAACATTAATCGAAAACAGTCTTAATGGTAGCCAAGGAATTTGTTTCTAATTTTTTTTTTAATCCTTTTCGAAACTTAAGTTATTGATTGAAAGTGTGTTCTTCCGATCGTGGTCAATTCTTGTATGATCTTTATTATATCGAAAATCAGATAAGATCATGGGTTGCATGCTGTAAAATATTGTTTGGAATTATTATTTTCCTTTCTCCTATTTGTACCATTATTCTTTTAGTACTTGGAATTCAAAGAATAAATTTTTTAGTCCAGTAAGAAGGCTCCATTACTCAGTTTGGAATAGAGCTCTCTTTTATAGTACTCATTCTTACACTTTCATAGTTTTTAATGTAAGTTCGGAGTGTGTGGGTTCTCGTCCTCGTCAACTCAAACGTGGCTTAAAATTATGAGGTCCGTTGCAAATAGCCCTTGTGTTACTTTAAAATACGGTGTTGATAAACAATCAAGCAATCAATCCTCATCTTAACATTTCATTGGATGTTCATCCAATATTTTATTTAACAATTTTTCCCCAGTCTTTATAATCAAGATTTTTCAGACTATAATTTTTTCCTTTCCGGTTTGATAGGCTTTAAAGTATCAGTTTTTGATTCCTAACTTGCCAAAAAGCTTTTCCACGATATGCCATTTCCATTTAGAAGTTTTAGAAACAATTATATTTTAAATGTGAAAATGTTTTAAAACATCTATTTGTAATCTCTGCTAAGAACATAATATAGACACAGTAATAAACTCTGAAACATGTTTGAAAATAATAAATAATAGCAGTTAAATTTAATACTATTAATTTTCAAAAGTAAATGTTATTACTTTGAGATAAAAAATCGAATTTTCTTAAATCTAACTTTAAATTTATTCGCCAATAATGAATTAGTTAAATCAAATCGATATTTAAATTTGATAATTTCAACTTTTATTCATAAAATAAATTCTTTTCTTTAAAATTGTGAACAAAAGTTATAATAAAACAGTTGATAATTTTCAAACCAAAGTATTAATACTAGTAAGACTTAAAATTATAAATACTACAATTATCAAAATATATTCAGCAATAAATCAATCAAAAAGCATGTTTTACTGTTCAAAGTTAACCTATCATAGAGGAGCTTTTTTTTCTTAGTAACTGATTTAATTTATCATGGAATTTTTTTAGGGCATTTTTAAAAATATGATTAAAATGGATTTAATTATTAGTCATTAATTATTTGTAGTTATTTTGTGTACTATTAATACAGTTCTTATTTGTCAAATATATTAATTATTAGCAGACGATTTGTTTTGAAATTTATTTCTTTGCTATTGTAAAATGTTATCTGGTAATAGATGTAGAATTTCAGTTAGTTTTTATGTTATAAATAAAATAATTGGTTCGGAAGATATTCTGAAGCAATATTTGTCTTATATTTAGAGTTAATTCCACAATACAACTCGCATTCACTACAAATAAAACTATACTGTGTTAAGAAATAAACTCAACGCGCGATTGGCGTAATACAATATCATGGATATGCTATCCTATTTAAGTTAGTTTTAAAGCTTCAGGATGGAATCCAAACGATACGCATTGCCTAGAATCAACAGAGTTGAAATAAAATGGTGACTAAAAAAACAAATTCTCTCCGTGAAAATCTAATCACTTTCTCTTTCCGTCCTTTGTTATTTTTCTAGTCTTCTTATTTGTTAGTTTTTCCTTCTTTTAAAAACATTGTAGATAGGTTTTTGTACTTTTATTTAGTAGAACTAAATGCTGTCTTTGTAACAGAAACCATTCTGTAGAACTTCACACTGTTATTTTTCAACATAACTTGTTAATGTAATACTTTTGTAACAATCAATCCCAGTTTGAGCCTTCTCATGTAGATTGAGTTCCTGATACTTCATTTGAGCCAGAGACACTTTTAAGGCAATAACAGTTTATTAATACTTTTAATATTTAAACAAAAGTTTTATCGGCAAGTCGCCATTCATTACAAGAACACCTAAACGATTCCTGTTGCCAATATGCAAGGTAAAATATATATAATTTAATCTGCTGCCAATAGTTTTTATGTATATTTTGCACACATGTTCTAAAGTAATATTCAGTCTCTTAAAAGTCATATGTAATTATACTAACACTATATTCGTTACATATTAAAAACAGATCCCACTGAACACATGTTTTGAATTGTGTTTCACTATCAGGAAAACTACGAATTATAAATTTCATTAAAGACCATCTCATAACACCTGACTAGGCAACCACGGAACTCAAAATTCCAAACTTCTTCGCCCACCTTGAAATTTTGCCTTAGTCTGCCTGTTTTATTGACCTATCGTCTCGAAGACGTCTAGTCGATGATTGATGACAGGCCTAGCATATACCGCACCAGATGAAGTTTGGCACTGTGTTTATAGGCAGCATTAGGACACACATTAGCAAAATCCCTACAAGACACCCAAAACCTCTTATTCAATGTAAAGGCTTGTAGCAGTGGTTATTGTCACCTGTGGCGATAATATTCAATAGTGATTTCATCGTCTTTCTCACCTTGCAAACATCTCACCTTTGTACTCTGTTCTTTCCCTAATAAATTTAGCTTTGATGTCTCATGTTTTTCTTGGTGTTGCATTTGGAATAGCCAACAGTATATCTGAAAGTCAGAAAGAAACAACCGAAAAAACTTATCAGAAATCGAATTACAAAAGCAAATCATAAGGAAATGGACTTTTTCTCAATGTAATAAAAAGATTTTCATTCAAAATGTAAAACAATGCACTTGATAAAAAAAAAGTCAGCAGTAATTGTACAAAAATGTATACTTGTGGAAGGAATAATTGTTCCCCTGAAGATCACGTAGAAAATCGAATGTACAAATTTTTTAAGAAACAAGTGGGTAAGATCGAATGAAAACCGTAAATCGAGGTACAGTATGATTTTATCTCACGTGGTTAATGCTATTGTTTTAAAACTTGCTTTGAATCTCCGCGCGTAATTAGTTTTTATTTGAGAGTATTTCCTTTCTAAATAAGATAAAATTGATCGCTATCCCTAGAAAGAGGAAAACAATACAGAAAAATAGTATCAAAGAATTCTTAAGTTAAGATAAACTAGAAACTCTTTCGTTCACACAACGTGCCCATTCTTTCTTTTCCAATCATATATAATGTATCACATTGTTAGTATGACGTCTCACCTTTTCTAGGATCGTATCAAATTAAGAAGGGGGAAAAAGATGTTGACCAAATTGTTAAAAACTGAAAGCAAAATTTCTTTGTTTATCAAATTTTGTGGTATTAGTATGTATCTTCTCAAATTCATCCACGGAATATTAATTAGTTAATGGTTACTTGTGTTTGATGGGATGGTTAGTTTTGCTTGTGCGTGGGACTTAAGGATCCCACGCACAAGCAAAACTAACCATCCCATCAAACAAGTAACCATCAACTAATTCTCATCTCTCATTTGCAACTTCTCATTTTTCTCCTGTGTCTCCATCTTTAAATAATTTTGTCAAATTACAATATTTTCTTATCGCAGACAATTATTGAAGAGAAACTGAAAGTTGAAAATGATGACATTTTTTTTTTTTTGAATTGGCTAAATTCATATGACGTCATGATAAATGCAATCACGAATTTCCAATCAATCACTTCGCTGTTGCCAACTTTTGCTTTCTACAGAAACTTTCTTTTAAAATGTAAATATTTGTGAACGATGATAATACATATAAGTAAATAAAATGCTCTTGATTTAAAGGTACATATGTAATATAAGTTATTTTTTTTAAATTTTGAAAAACATTTCGATGAATCTTAATACTTGGAACATATTTATCAAATTTGAAATTTTATTTAAATTTACAAGCAGAACAACAAGAATAAGACTAACGGCAGCATTGAATTCAATATAGAGCACGTGATTGTTTTTATCATGTGACCATCATGATTTAGTCCATTGAAGGTTAACCTTCGCTTTTTCTCTCTATATATAAAAAAGTTTTTCGTAATGCTGATATAAGACAAATTTACATTTATGTTTATGGTGAAAGTAGTTATAGAACATGCAAAAATAATTGAACGTGACGATGTGTTGCAAATTTGTTATGCTACGGTATTCGCCTGAATCTAACTCCCTCAGGAATACCACCCGCTAAACTGAATTTGAAATTAGGCTGTATCGTAATGCTATTAAGAAATTAATGTATTACTGATGGACTGTGTAATGGCCCAAGATTGGCAGTGAAAAATATTCAGAAGAATTTAATGCAGTGTGATATTTTAATAAGAAGATAAGAAAGGCGAAATTTTGTACATATACCAAGGATCACACTTGGGGATTTGGACATGCCATTCGTACTGAAACGTACGGAATTCCCTGTAAGATTGGCATTTTCCATGACTATTTATAAATTACAGGAGCAGAGTTTTAAAAAGTCGGTTTATGTGTAATATCGAAAGAAACAATATTTACTTATGGACAATTGTATGTGGCTCTGTGAAAATGCAGAAGCAACGACAGAATAAAAATTCAGTGCTATTTAGAGGAAAAGGTGACTAGGGACATTGTTTTTGAAGAGGCATTAAGTTGAAGTACAAATTAAAAGACGAAGACTTGGACTTTTTATTTTTTTCCTGTTTATGATATATTGAAAAAAAAAAATGAAACCACATAAATTACAGTTTCATATTTTGAACAATGAGTATGAATAATTGTATAATGTGTACAATGGGAATTGGTTCGCCGTTAGGTGGACAGGGGGTACCCCCCCTCCCCCTCAGTATTTTACTGTTTAAAAAAATTAAAAGTGTATCTTGGAGATTTTTTTTCTTCGGAAACGTGAGAAAGATAATTATATTCTAGTTCACTTTTTCTCGTATAGCATTCTACTATAAACAATGGAAATGTTTCAAAAACCATAATTTTTTTTATAGTTATGTATAATTACACAAATGTTTTTATTATTGTTAAATTAATTATTGTACAAAATTATTCGTATTCGCTTATAATTATAAACTAAAACGCACTGAACTTTAAAATATAAATAATGCACACATTTCGAAAACCTTAGAAATTAGAGGAAAAGATCTTAAGGTATCTGACTACGTTCGGAACCGTGATTTTAAAAAAGCATATAAATGGATATTTTTCATGATATTTAGTGTCACTTAGATTAGAATACATGTATAAAATTGTTTTAAGGACATTTTGGCAAAAAAATAAATTAGAATAATTTTGTTTCCAAATGTTCTCCTTTTGTGAAAAATGATTCTATTGTAATAATATTTTGCCTGCAAATAGCTCAGACCCCTGTACAGAGGCTCAACTATGATTTTTGAAAAATTCACATTATTTTCAGAGTTACAACCATTTGAAATAATTATCGGCGTTTTTTTTCTTAAAATTGCTCCCCTCTGTTGCCGTAAAACATGGATAAACCCAATTCTAAGTTATATATTTCAAAAATTCTAGATGAGCCTCTATAAAGAGGTCTGAGCTATATACAGGCAAAATATTATTATAATAGAATCATTTTTCACAAAAGGAGAACATTTGGAAAAAAATTTATTCTAAGTTAATTTTTTGCCAAAATATTGTATTTAAATAAATTTTTTTGTCAAAATGTCCTTAAAACAGTTGTATACATGTATTCTAATCTAAGTGACTCTAAATATCATGAAAATTATCCATTTATTCGCTTTTGCAAAATCACGGTTCCGAACGTAGTCGGATACCTTATAAAATACTTATTTTCCATATATTTATCGATATCTGTATAATGTTCAGTTCAAATTGCATTATTCAATGTGCAATACTTTCTTAAAGGAAGGGTATATTATTTACAGAAATAATTATAAGAAATGATAAATTCTTCAGAAAAGTACTTTTTACGTTCACAAAGTGCTGTTAATATATGTAAAAATATTTTGATTATACATCTACACTTTATTTATACACTGGTGAAAGGAGAACAAAGATGTTAGAAAAAGGCATAACTCCTTATACAGCTTGTTTAATAAATCCATTGTTCTTTTTATTTTAAGTTTTTTATATATCTTATTGTATTAATCTTTTTTTCAATAAAAATAATTTTTGGTTAATATTCATATCATTTTTTATTTGAACCTGGACAAAAGTTCCAAAAATAGAGATGGAATAACTTAACGGTGTTTTAAATTTCATAACGTATATCTTTCTTGACATTTTCTTTTTCTTTCTTTCTTTCTTTTTTTTTTTTAATTAATTTATTTTTTAAAGTAATCGCTCTATTGTTTGCTTTGTAAGAATTCATAATTGTAATTTTTAATATGTATTAAAGATAAAAATAGGACTCGATAGAATATGTTGAAAGCATATTTTTTGGAACTGTTTTAAAAATATATTCTTTTAAGAAACGTGACTTTTTTGAAAAAGGCTTTATATATCTACTGAGAAATACGTTTTTCTTACAGAAAAGAAATTGATGCCAATATTTTCATGGAGTCTTGAGTGTGTATGTTCTATAAGTTAATTAAAACAAGATACTAGATTGTAATGAAGAAGAATGCAGTGGTATGTATAAATTCACTTCTTTATCTATTTATTTTAAGTTCTTTGAAATTATTGTTGTTTGCTGATTAAGGTATCCGACTACGTTCGGAATCGTGATTTTAAAAAAGCGCATAAATGGATAATTGTCCTCATAGTTAGTGTCACTTAGATTAGAATACATGTATAAAATTGTTTTAAGGACATTTTGACAAAAAAAAATTAATTTAAATACAATATTTTGGCGAAAAATTAACTTAGAATAATCTTTTTTCCAAATGTTCTCCTTTTGCGAAAAATGCTTCTATTATAATAATATGTTGCCTCTATATAGCTCAGACCTCTCTACAGAGGCTGAACTAGAATTTTTGAAAAATTCACATTATTTTCAGAGTTACCACCCATTGAAATAATTATTGGCGTTTTTTTCTTAAAATAGATCCCCTCTGTTGTCGTAAAATATGGATAACCCCACTTCTGAGTTATATATTTCAAAAATTCTAGTTGAGCCTCTGTACAGAGGTCTGAGCTATGTACAGGCAAAATATTATTACATTAGAAGCATTTTTTACAAAAGGAGAACATTCGGAAAAGAAATTATTCTAAGTTAAATTTTTGCCGAAATATTGTTTTTAAATAATTTTTTTTTTGTAAAAATGTCTATAAAACAATTTTATACGTGTATTCTAATCTAAGTGACACTAAATATCATGAAAATTATCCATTTATGCGCATTTTTAAAATCATGGCTGCGAACGTAGTCGGATACCTTAAAGATATAAATGCATAGGTAGTCACAATAATTAAAATTTACAGATTATTCCCGAGTGGAATTTTAAAACTATCCTATTTAAAAATCAGAATTGCTAGGTAAAGAACGATTGGTGGTGAGCTTTTGGTTTTAAAGCCTTCGAATATAAAGCATTTTTAGCTTTTTCTGGTTATAATTGAAACAAAATAATATTCTTGAGTAATCAGTTTAATTTTTAGGTACATCTGTAAGAAATTAACATGTTAAGACTCTTAAATTTAGAATTAAAAATACAGTCGAACCTCCATATTGCGAATTTTTCTATATAGCGAACTTTTCCTTGAACCAAAAACATTTCACGATTTTCTTCGTAAAATAACCTCCCAACAGCGAAGTGCATTTTCTATATAACGAACTTTTTCTCTTGTGACTCAATTTTTTTCCTCCCTTTTTTCGAAGTATTTGTGAACATTTCAAATTGTTCCGTCTTGTAACACGTTTTATGGAGGTCATAAATCTTGAACTGGTTTTATTAGGTTCTTATCTCGCCGAGAACAAAAGAATTCTGCGTGTTTCAACCAAGAAGTGCAATCTTTAATCCCTGTTATCCTGTTCACTGGAAGCATCTTCGATATCCCCTTTCCCCTGGTGAAGTTGCCTCTTTCCCCGTGCTTTAACTAGTCCCCATTTATTTTGTGTTGATTCGTACTGGTCCTTTGTTTCTTGTAGCTCAAAATTTTTAAAACTAAGACCTTGAGCTAAAAAAAAACATTTAATGCTTCAGGAAGTGGAAAAAGGGCCCCAAAAATTTTTCTTGCATTTTTTCTTTCTTTCTTTCTTTTTTTTTATATAGATAAGATATATAAAATAAAAATATATTAACTTACAAAAAAGGGGTGAATAATTACCTTTTTTTTTTATAGTGTTTAGGGTTTTAAAATTTTTTTTATTGTTTATAAAAAAAAAATTTAGAGATAACCTCTTATAACGAATTTTTTTCGGGTTTTTGGGGTTTTGGCTTTTGTTGTATGAGGGGCTGACTGTACAATTAAAGGGGACTTACAAACCCTTTAAACCCTTTTTTTAAAAGTTCAGTGAAAAAAAATTTTTTCACTTTTTTTTGTCATAACTTAACTTCACATTTGTATTTTTTACTTCCATTATGTGTCATGAGATTCTTTAATAGTATTAAAGAGTTGCATTCCACCAAATATACATATCTCCAGTATATCTGCTGGTTAGACATTATTTTAGTGCACATTTTGGTATGCATACCGTATTATAACATCGACCACACACACACAATTTCGCCAGATTAAAAGACGTTGCCAATTTAAAAAATGTCATCAAATGCTGTTTTTATTATTGTAATCGAACACGCACGAAAACTGTTTTTCACTATTAGCTGCATATCCGACGTTTGGCGACATCTTTTAATTTCACGAAATTGGTCGACGGTATAATACAATAACCTTATTTTTTATTTGAGTCTAATTTAGCAGATTATTATCATCAGATAAGATAGAAATCCAATTTGGCGACATTTTTCCCCCTCCATCGCCAAAGATGTGAACTAAATCGAGAGTTTATCAAAATGCTCTATCGTGCATTGTGTCTCTGGAGCAGTGTAGTAATCAGTAACGTACACAGACTACTTTCATGGTAGAAGTTATGTTTAGTGGCCAGTTTCACAGACCAATTAAAAAAAAAGCAGTTCTTACGTATTATCGCAACAATCGCCAACACTATTAATAACTCGCCAAGTTGCCAACCCCGATTTCCTATGTGTCGTATGCGCTGAATTGGCAACCAGGTGCTTTGTTTCATATACTGTCGCCAATTGGTTGCAATAATACGTACCAAAATGTATAATAATATTTAGAATTGAGAATCTTATTTAAGTAAATATTGTCTCTTTTTTAGGTATGCCCGTCAAGTGGCCAATAATCCATGCTCAGTCATATTGCTTGTTTTGATTGCCGCTGTGTGTTGTGGCATTATTTGCTTTTCATTAAATGAATTTCCTGACATCAAGGACCCTCTCCTAGTAAGGGTTTTGGTTTTATGTTTCGTATTTGTTATTCTGACATATTAAAGGTTGTGTAAATACTATGCAAATTTGTTACCAAATGCATAATGATGCATTTCTTATTTAAGATGATTTACTTTTAAAACCCTTTGAAACGTTTAAATGAATGAATCTTTTTTTTCAAGTATACAAAGATAAATGTTGTATATAAATAATACCTTTCAGTAAGCTTGTTATTATTATTAAATGTAATTAATTAATGACATTTCATCGAATTATCTTTGAAAAAAATTTACAAAAAGATTTTTTTCCTATTGAAGTGGTATATGAAACACAAACTAATATTTATAAGTACTGCAATTTTAAGATGCAATTGACTTATCAAATAGATCAAATAAACTTGCTTTTTATTCTTGATATGTTATTGCAAAGGAAATTAATTATATAAAGGTATTTTGCTTTTACAACTGACAATTTTAAATCTATCAATAATTTTGTGTAGGAATTGAGTCAGATCTGTTCATTGATTCAGCAATAGTTCTTTGTGAAATTATCTTTAGATGTTTTTAAAATTATAAATTATTATAAACATTTTTAGTGATTAAATAATACAAATCTCTTTAATTTTTTGTCCATCAAAAGAAAAGCAAAATTGCCCTAAATGATATGTTTCTTTGCAATTTGAAATGTATTCTTAAGATTTGAATACTTACTGCAAAAAAATCAATTAAACATCCATATACTGGTCATATAAAAGCTCCATTTTTAAACAAATTGATTTTTTTTATCATCGAGACCGGTTTAATGTAATGTGACAGAAAGAGAAATTTCATGATAGATTTCTTAATTTGAATATTATTTATTTACATAAAACATATTTACTTTAAGCAAGTTTTATTAGATATAAAGGTTGCCCAAATGAAAAGTGGATAAGTTAAATAAAAAGAATACCTTTATATTGAAATAAATACCTTTATATATATTGAATCAAAATAAATTGCCATGGGCATTGTAACACATATCCCATTATTTTGATAGTAGGTCTATGCCTTCTCCGTAGAAAGATCATGGTTAATTCTCGAGTCAGTCCTGCACAGCTTCCTTCACCTCATTGTCCAAATGGAAACGTAATAATCCTAATGTAATAAAGTGGATGAAGTGGGAAGGTTTTAAAGAGACAAATGTGGATTGTATGTTGGGTGTTCCAATACTTTTAAACAGAATTTTTTTAAGGTTGTCTGGATTTCATGGGAGACGTTTGGGCGGCATTGTTATCGAGATCTGATATCATTTGCCACCCTATATGAAAACTTTTACACCAATTTTTTGAACTTGGCTGTGCTCACCATAGATCACCCCCCATTCGCTGATAGATGCCCACATCTAGCTCACATTTTGCAATCAGAAACCATACTACCATGCATTGTTCTGATATGGATGCATCTGTGAATAGCACAACTTTACTTTTGATCTATTTCCTCTACCACGAACAGGTTTCATTATTGCATATTGTATGCGGTGTACACCTCTTACCTTTCTTTATATCCATGTTTGGTGACATTGCTATAGCTGCAATCGTTCTGACACAATTAATCATGTTCATTTTTCATTTGAGCTACCCTTATATCCATAACCCTTTTTTTTCGCTATGTAACTTGAAATATAATGTGCCTTAAATTTGGTGTGTTTATCTAGTGATTATATATCTGATAGTTTTTTCCCAGTAATTTTTATTTAATTATTAAATATTTCGTGTTGTTACTACACATTTACATTTTGTAGTATTACTTTTACGATTTACATGATTGTGACACACATCATTTTAAATCTTCATTTCTGGTAGAAAATTCTTTACACATTTTAAAATAAGTTATGTTAAAATTGCTTATCTACCTCTTTTTTTTGAAGATCCTTATATGTGTAATCATTATCATAAGATAGTAGACTTTCCCTTCTTTAGCACAGAAGTCCCTTAATCTTTGTAAGAGATTTAAAGTTGTATCTTAGATTAATTTATACTCAGAATCAAAATAAAACAATAAAATCTCAAAAATACACTATTATAATTAGAATGTAGTTGCTGCATAGCTTAAGAATTATGAACAAAATACTGAATTTGTTATGTAAACATTTCCAAAAATAGGGACGTTTTTAGGAGTAAACTTATCTCTTAGAGAGAATATTTAAGTCAAGCATAAAATGGGAGATGTTTCATCACAATTCAATGGAATTAAAAAAAATAATAATGTTTTATAATAATGGCATTTAATTTTTGAGCAAAACTTCATTAAAATTAACTTGCATTCTGCCATACTGCAAACAGAATTTTTCATGTTATTCATAATTTAATAAATTTTATTTTGTTCTCCATATTTTTTTAAAGATATACCATTATAAATATTTTATTAAGAACATTAATTAATTTTTTAAATTGGAATCACATTTAGGAAATAACAATTTCATCTTCTGAGTATTCATATTAGATAACCTTCCATATAAAAAAAGCATTAAAACTTAGTCCAATTTAAAATGTGGTATTTGAAATTTTTCTTGAGTATTATTGAATGGATATTGAATCCTATTTTTTATCCTCAGGGTAACAAGCTGTAAATATAATTATCAAGAATTGTAACACAAAAAATGTACCAATAGTTGAAAATTCATTTTTGGCATTATACTATTATGTGAAACATTTTTTAAACGGGATTGCAATCAGGATAAACCCAAGAGCTATTTAAGTGATATTAGTAAAATTATATAGAATAAGTTACTTGCTAGTGATATGCTTACTATTTTTACGTATAATAAGAGCACTATATTTTTTTTTTTTAAATTTTGTGTAGGATTACCTTATAGTGGCATATTTTAATCTAGGTAAAGATATTTAGAGATAGTATAATCATTTTGATGTACAGTACAAAAGGTGAAATATTTGTAATGAGCAATTTTCAAACTGGAGCTACAATTTTTTAAAAAAAATATCACTTGTATACTATTTGTCTCTTTTTCAATTCCTACTATTAGTTCACATTCTCCCTATATATATTCATATATCTTGTTCAAATTTTCAATTGTTAGTAAAATTCTTTTTATTCATCCACTCAAGTTCAAATACATTTTTTTAAAACTGATGGCAGCACCATTGGATAAAACAGCTTTTGTTAAATTTGTAATGAAGATTTAACTTAACCTGAATAATCATATGCTAGTTAGATGTCAGTATTCCTTTTACTCTGGTTTTAAGATAAATTCTTACCTATGAAATTCAACTTGTATTAAAAAATGTAATTATAAATTTAATGTGTAAAAGTTTTTAATTTTTTAAAAAGGGGTTTTTACTTTAAAATTGTGATTCTGTCATATATATATACATATTTATATTAATTGTAATTATTTAATAAAAATTAACTAAAATAAAAATTTTCTTTGTTGACTTAAGTAGGAATTGACTTAAATTTTTTTTTATATTACTTGTTTTACATTTGTTGGTCTCAATTTAAATCTGATTAAAAAAATATAATTTTAAAGACCCCTGTTGTTCATAGTAACTATATTACTCGAATCATTATATGTAATTGCCATGTAATATACTTATTTGTAACAATATTTATGTTTGTTTTTTGGTTGTATATTTCCATTAATACCTTTTTCTGATAGGGCTTTGAGCCTCGTGGTACCATTCTATCCGACCGCTCAACTGCATGGGTCAACCTCTTGAAGAGCACCAGATGGAATGGACCCCTCACTTTTTATCCTGGCAGCATTGTAACAGACATCACCAATGATTCTTTAGAAGCAGCACAGTGGCAGAAGGAGGGCAAGAAATCTGGCAATGACTCAGAAAAAGGTGATGAAACAGTTGGGCCATGGCTGGAATTGGAGACAGAAGAAAGGAGTTATGGAAGTTTGCATGATTCTGCAGAGGAGAGTGAAGGGAGGATCGTTTTTGAACGAACCTCCCATGGTCTAAAGCCTGGAAAGATTCTCATAGTGGAGAGGAAAAATTTTTTCTGCAATAATCCTAGTAAGATTTTATCAATTTAATTTAATGGTTTGCTCCTGTCAATGTGATACTGACTTTTCTAAAAACATTAAGTTCCCTTCTGCTGTGTTTATGCAAATAAAGCATTTTACTACATGCTATTATTCTGTTTTTATGCATCATAGAATAAAAGATCTTGTGAGCCTATTTATGGTAAAACCAGTAAAATAAATAATATACATAAGCAAGAAATTTTTTAACTTTTTCTTTATTATTAGTTGAATGTGAAATGTTTAAATTGGGTATTTTGTTTTTCATATTTATAGAAATTTAAAAGAAAAATGATGATGCACTTCTGATGTTGAATTATAAATTAATTTTTTAAATGAGGAAAAAGTATACACAAGCATGTTTTTATATTTAAAAAATTTAGGAAATGCAATTGAATTCTTTTTTAAAGCAATTTCTTCCTAAGTGAAATCTTAAGTGTCTTAGCAACCAGGTGGAGAAAGTCATAAACTATTTGTAGAAAATCATAAATTCAAGTGTGTTTTTTCAAAGATAACCTTTAGAAATAATTGTGATGTTCTACATGTAAAACAATCATAGAGACCACAAATATGCCATGATAATTGTTCAAATACGAAAATATGTGATTTTACTGTGGTGGAATTACTTTTTTAGATCTTTAGAGTGTTTTTACATCTTTTAAAGTATCTTAAATGAATTTTTAAAAATAATGTTTTCCCAAGTAGAAAAAATATATGTATATGTATAAATTATGTAAGAACTAGATTTTGTATTTACATTTCCCAAAATTACAAACAGTTTCTATTACTAGATGCATTAAAAAAAAATTAAGAAATAAAATAATTCTGGTTTTGATTGTAATATAAAAAAAAAACTTTACTGTTGATTTTTTTAAAAAAAAGATTTAGTTATTGTTTACGATGAAAATCTGTTTACTAAAATGAGCTTTTTTCGAAATCTTTTTCAGCTCGATTATATTCTCATGTTGTCATCCAATCTTTGTCTGACAGTAATTTATTTACTGTTGATGGCCTCAAAGCAATTTGTGACATAGATGAAAATAAACTTCGCAAATCAGAATACTTTGATGATCTTTGTGAACAAACAAACTGGGGAACCTGTTGCCGGAGTTGGTCCATCCCTAATTATGTGGCACTCTTACGAAACCTCTCTTCATGTCACGACATAAAGCAGTCCGATGTTGATGCAGTTTCTCAACTTCTTATATCATGTGCACAGTATTACCATGGTATGAAGCTGAGCCATGATTGTGCTATGGACCCTGCCTTGTGTCGAGGTGTTCCACGCCCTTGTATTGAATATGATGCCGTCTACAACATTCTCCATTATTTGGCAGACATCCACTTTCTGGAACCTAAATCTCCTTTAGTTCCTAACTTGACCTACACTACAGTATTTCTTCCAACTGCTCAAAGCCTAGCTGCTTTGGAATATTACAAAGATTTGGACAACATGCAACTGTACAATGAAGATGTGGAAGTTACTGGTATGGAGATGGGCCTCAAGTACAAACTATTTGTGGATTGCCTTCTGCATGATACTGTTTATGTTGCTATGGCTGGAGTACTGATCTTTTTGTTTCTGTGGATGTATTCATCATCATTTTTCGTCACCTTCATGACCTTCTGTGGAGTTGGTTTCTCAGTTGGGATGGCTTATTTCATGTATACACTTATATATCGCATTCATTTTTTCCCCTTCATCAATCTTCTCACCATTGTCATCATTATAGGTAAAGAATTTTGTTTTTACACATTGCACATTTTAATTCTAAAAAATGGTTAGATGTTTGTAGTCAAACATAATTTTAGGAAACGTTAATAATCCTAACAATCTTTTAAATGAATAGTAGAAATAATTTGTCAAAATTTATTTAAAACTATCTTAATTTAACTTAACTCAGTGGTGCGACAGCCCATGCGGGCCAAGGCCTACTGTACCCAACTCAGTATATGCGACTTTGGGCCCTGAGGTGCATGAGCAGATGTTCCGGTCAGGTGGTCAGTCTGACGCAAAACCCCCCCGTGTTAAGTTTCCAAGCAAGTTTGGTTCTCATTTTATCGACCCACTGAAGGGATGAAAGGCCGAGTCAACCTTGCCCAGCCTGGGGTTTGAACCTCGGACCTGTGGTGTGGGAGTGCGATGCACTAACCACTCAGCCACTGGGCTTCTTAAAACTGTCTTGAAATATCTAAAATACTTTGGATTTTCAGTTAAATTTTTCTTGCTTTTTGTTATTTTTTATTCAAAAATTTTATCTAAGCATCTCATAGCAGTAATATCTTCTCATAAATAAAATGCATTTGTGCTTTTTATTGACATTTCGAGTGCAAGGAGTTGACAAAAACATTGCATTCTTATTTGAAATGAGGGAACACACTCATGAAAGTGACAAATAACAAATAAAATTCAATATGAAGATATTATTTTGTCCTTTAAATCATTTATTGTTTTAGAACAAATCATTTATGATTATATTACTCTATATGAACAAAATAAAAATACATATATAAAGCTATTAATGCAACTTAAGTTACTTTTCTCCATCAAACTGTGTTGTTCAGTTATTCTGGATTATGAATACTATTAACTTAACAAAACGAGAAAAGATGCAGAAAAAGAAAGAAATATTATACATTTGTATGCATCTTTAAATCCAAAAATTTCAAGAAATTGCTGAAAATTCTTTTCATTTACAATTCTACCATAACTTAAAATACTAATTTATTTTCATTTAAATCAGTTTTTGTTATTTTTAGGTATTGGTGCTGATGATGCATGTATATATTGTAAAATATGGACATGTGCAAAATCAGAGAAGAATAATGGAACACTCGTTAAGCTAGTACGTGATACTCTGCATCATGCCTGTCTCTCAATGTTCATCACAAGTGTGACTACAGCAGTTGCATTCTTTGGTAGTGTGATCAGCAATATAACTGCAGTTCGATGTTTCAGGTATGTTTTTTGTGCAATGTTGAGCACAGATGGGTTTTGTATTACATTTTATTATTTGTAAATGGTCATATATTTTTGTATAATACTTTTTGAGGTATAAAAATATCTACCACAAACTGTACGCAGTTTCTTTAAGATAAATGCTTCAGAATCTTTCAACTTTTTCATTCTCTTCACTCCCACAATTGAATTTTATGTTGCAGTAGTGTTACAACTAGATCTTTTGTAATTTCAGTTGAAGTTTGAAGTTTAGGTGTAAACATGTTTCCATGAATGCAGATAAATTCATGTTGGTATAGAATAAAATGTTGAATTAAATGTTTGAGTCGAATACAGTAGCTCATAAATTTCTTATTTTTGGTTTATTTACTAGATCCATTTAAGGGTGAACATTTTAAAAAAATAAAATCCCTTATTGCACTAAATAGTGCTAAAAAATTAACCAACTATTCATATAAAATGTTTATTCTATTTTCAGTATATTTGCTGGAACTGCAGTGTTGGCTAATTTTATCTTCACTGTCTCGTGGCTTCCTGCATCAGTCATCATGGCTGAGAAATGGTGCTCATCCACTTGCTTGTGCATTCCACCAATGGGCTTGTACCTTCCCCAATTGCGACATGTTCAGTGGTGTTCATCACTCTGTGGTGCACTATGGAAATTACACTACAGTTTCACTGAATACTCTCGAGTATTTTTTGAGAAGATTCTTCCTTGCATCATAGTTAAGTCCAAATACTTTTGGATCTTTTTTTTCTCGGCCATTGCAACAGGTGGTGCTGTTGCTGTTTTCTATTATCCTAAACTCCAACTTCCTGATTCTAAAGAGTTCCAGATATTTAAATCTAACCATCCCTTTGAGAGATATGATCTATACCTGAAGAAGTTCTTTTGGTTCGAAAAAGCCAAAGAGCAAGATCCATACCGAAAATTGCCAATAAGAATTGTCTGGGGAGTACTGCCAGTGGATACTGGTAATCACTTGGATCCTTATGACAGAGGTGATATAGTGTTTGATCCTGATTTCAACATTGCTCTTCCTGAGGCACAAGAATGGCTTTATAATTTCTGCATTAAGTTACGAAATCAGAGTTTTTATCAGTCTACTCACGGTCCTCTGATGTTCAATTGTTTTATTGAAACCTTTAAAGACTGGATGGAGAGAAGATGTGTTGATGGAATATCAGACATGGATCGAACACCTTGCTGTGAGAGCTCAAAATTTCCCTTTAGTGAGAAAGTATTCAATTATTGCATTAAAGAGGCTGTAGTTATCTTGCATCATACTCCTGGGTATTTTGTAGTACCTTCTGTAGAAGGTCTGCGTTTTTCAAAATCAACTGGAAAGGTCCAGGCTATTGTTGTCCAGTATGACAGTACATTTTCATATTCAATGTCTTATGCTGAAATGTACAATTTTAAAACTGCAGTTGATAGCTGGGTATCTGAAATGATGGCCCAGGCTCCAAAAGGTTTGAAAAATGGGTGGTTCATTAGCGATCTCGAATTCTTTGATCTTCAAGATAGTCTGTCCAAAGGCTCCCTTGTGGCAATAGGTGTTGCTATTGCAGTCTCTTTTGGAGCTCTTCTCTTCACCACATTAAATTTGTTGATCAGTATTTTTGCGATTTTAACCATTTCATGCATCATTATTGTAACAGTTGGATCTCTGGTCCTTCTTGGTTGGAAGCTCAATGTTTTGGAAAGTACCACTGTTTCTATAGCCATTGGCCTTGCAGTAGATTTGACATTGCATTATGGAGTTGCTTACAGACTTTCTCCTCAAGAAGACAGAGAATCATCTGTTGTTTTTGCACTGAGTCATGTTGGAAGCCCTGTGGCCATGGCTGCCTTCACTACTTTTATGGCTGGAGCATTGATTTTCCCATCCATTGTTTTGGCTTACCTTCAGATAGGAACTTTCCTTGTGCTCTTGATGGCTATTAGCTGGTTGTACTCCACTTTCTTTTTCATGTCTCTTTTGAGTGTGGCAGGACCACAGAATGGCCAGCTTCAGTTGAACTATCCATCTTTTGATTGCTGCGAGAATTCTCCTGTGCCAGTTGAAAAGAATGCATATGCGTTGTCTGAGTCAACCTTATCTTCAAGCAGTGCCAGCTACCCAAACCAGATTCCCACCAGTGAAAGCCATGAGCTTGAGCCTCTCACCGCTTTGAAAGACTCATTACGCATTGATGTGCCAAAATTTAAGAAAAAGTATGGTCATCGCTCTATAAGACCTCGTTCAGGAAGTTTGTCATCTGCTACAACCAAGGCAAGGGATCCCATGATTCCGTCTAAAATCACTAGAACTCCAAGGAAAATTAGCCTTCCAACTGTGAATGTGACTTTTCATGGAGAAGAATCATTGGGAGCCACAAGTTCGTCCACTATCGTTTGTGCTGAAGAAGATAAAGAACCTGTTCTTAATCCAATGTCTAAAGAAGACATTCCTGAAGCTTGGATTAGGAAAGAAATAAGTGTATGACAGGGCTGGGTAAGCATCTGAAGATCAAAATATATTTATTGACTTCTGTGCACAAGATTTTACTTTTCTATTAGCCATTTTGGAGCTTTTTTTAATTAAAAATATATTGAATTTGTTTTAAACTATGTATATATATTCTTTATGTAGTTGTGATTTTTTAAAATTGTATTTTAGATTTTTTTTTTCATTATAGTATTGGCGTTTCTTGATGGAAATTATTTTCTTATTTCAGAGATAGCACAATTTTGAGATTTCTTGTATCTAATTTTTATTTTTGAAAATGAAAATCAATTTGAAAATTTCTTGATGCAGATTTTGACATGTATTTTTAATATTTTTTTGATGATAATATCATTAAAAAAATTTTTTTTAGCAATGTAAAACTATCCTGATTTTGTTTTTGTTCTCAAATCTTCCTGATTATTTCAGTGATTTTGTATAGTGTTATTTCAAACTGATGGTTTTTAATGCTCAAATTATAGAAAAATTTGCCTTTCCATTCTTTATTGCCAAAATATGTGTTCTGTTATATGCATTTCACAAGCGCAAAGCAAAGAAAGATTCACTTTTATGTACTGTTTTGCATTATACCTTTTCCAGTACATATAGATATATTATATTCTCATCATTGAAAACTCTTATATGTCATGCCATCTTCATGTTTTAGCCAGAATCTTTTTTTCTCTTGTATGTGTGTACAGACTTTGTATTTTTCTCAAGTTTCAGAATAACAATTTCTGAAACTTAGTGCTAAATTGTGATATTCAATAGTTCAGAAGTTATAAATTTTGTCTTTGAAGGATTTAAATGATTATTTTTAAATATTTCTATATTGATTTTTGTAATGTGAAATTAATGCCTGTAGATTATTTGTATTTATGTATTATGTATATGTGTGTTTTGCATATGTACAAGCAAAATCAAGGTTGTTCAATATAATTATTACTACTACTACTTTTTCATTTTGCAGACATTGCAAATTACCGTTTTTATATCACTGGGATATGTAATCAATACATGTTGCTTAAAAATGTAGCTAAAAATTTTCTGATATTACAAGTATTAATTTATTTTCCCACCTATTTGTTTTACACAAGAATATTAAATTTATTTCCTCTTTCACCTCATACATAAAAAAATATTTGTTTTTTGATGCTGACCTGCCATGAGTGCACATATATACATTAACTATTGTCTACTAATATTCCTAGTTAAGTCTTCTTTTACATATTACTCCCCTCCTCCCATACACACACAAACTTTTTTATTTTGCCTAAGATACAGAAACACTATGTATAAATATTGTATTAAAAGGGGGTTTTTTTTGAAGTGATGCATTTAAAGTGATTTAAAAAAGTTTTGTTTTATTTTTCTACTTTTTGAATTTATTTCTATTGAAAATAGATTAGACTAAATCTGGTTCTTAAACAAACAAAAAAAGTATATTTTGAAAAAACAAAGGCTATAAAACTTTTACAGTATATTTTAATTTTTTTTAAAACTGTATAAAACATGTAGTTTTACATAAAAATTACTGTAGATGAAATTGATTTTTTGACAAATATTTTTATATATGCATACTGCTAAGTTACATGTATGTATGTTTTCTTTAATCTAAAAATGGCAGTATGATTTAAATATTTTTTTGGATGATCAAGTTTCTGATGATTTTAAGTACATTTAATAGTATTTCATATTCATATGTGGTATTTAGAATAAAAATTGTGTTTTAGATTATCTAGTTTTTCAATTTAAAGACCTGTATTCAATGTTATAGGAAATAATTTAAAAGCGTTGAATTTTTTTTAATGATATTTAAATATTCATGTTTTGGACTTGATAGCTGAACATTTTTAAAAAGTTCCTCCTAAAGGGGAATGAATAAGATAACAAAGGGGAATGTACAACTAAATAAATTATTTTGTTTTGTTTCAAGTGAACTTTTTTTCGAATAAAAAGTATCAACTAGTTTTTTAAACGGATTTGCTTTGAAATTTTATTTTACATATACCGTTTATTTGAATATGTCGTAAGGTGTCATCCTTGTCACTTGACCATTTTAAAATTAGAAGTCTTCTGCCAAAATAGTCTTTGCATTGGCTCTAAATGTAATGATAAAATCAGATTTTTTTATTTTTAAAAAAAATATTTCGTTTGTACAAGATTTTTTTTCCTGGTATTTATTCAATATGTGAAAGAGGAAGGAATCCTTTCTTTGGGCATAATAATATTATAATATTTAATTTTAAAAATAATTTGTATTCATTATAAACTGTTTGTTAGATTGTTAATAAATATTTATTTGAAATTTTGACTATAGCTGTTTAAATTAAATATTTTCCAAATAATGTAAGTAAAGAAAATTTGTTTTTGTTCAAAAATGATTCACTAGAATTGATTCTTTAAAAAGAATTCTTAAGATGTAGTATTGGTTTCTTATAAGACTTTTTTTTAAAAAATTCTCCCTTTTAAGTCCTTTTTTAAATAAATGTGTATATTTTCAATTTTTGTGAATTACAAATTCATTAATATGTAATATAGATACCATAAGTGTGTTAAAACTATTTTCAAGAATTTGAATCCTATGATGGGCATAAATATCATAGAGCTTCAACCGAGTTACTAGAGTTGTGTATTAGAGATCAATTTATGTGAAATGTTATTTGTTGTACTTGATTGTTGAAGGAAAGTGTAGAATTGTTCTTTCGAGTCCATGTTTGAATATATGTACTTAAAAATATATTTTCTTAAAATGTGAGCTCTACTTAATATCAGAATGTATAGAAAAATGTATCAAGAATGTAAAATATTGCTAACGTTATTAAGTATTGTTTGGGGTAAAGAACAAATGATGTTTTAAGTTATCTTCTAAGATATATTTGAAATTTTTATCATTTAAATTATTTGTGAGTTGAAATAGATTTCTCATCTTTCATTTTTTGAATAATTCAAAATTATGATTAAATTAAAAGTTTCTCCATAATGAATGGCAATAATAAATATCGCAAAAAATGTGCGATCTGAAAATTATAATGGTTCAGTAAAATAAATAGTGTATTTTTTCCACTTAATAAAAAGCTGTATTTGAATAATTTATATTTATCCAATATTTTATTTTTAAAAAAAATTATGAGTTTCATGTATTTTTTGTTTCATTTGTCATCAATATTGTAGCAAAATACAATTTTTTTGGGGGAAAACAAAGTGCTATTTAAAAAGGGGGAAAAGAATAATGAAGGGGGGTCAAAAATATTAAAGCAAGATTTCTTGCTTATTCATTTCATTGAAGTTTATCTTGATTTTCAAACATTCTCAAAAAACTGTAATTTTTGCAGTTTTAAGTCAATGAAATAAGTAATAAAACTAATGTTTGAGATAATGCTGTTGGGAAATATAGGTAATTTTTCGATGTGCAAGACAACTAAATATCTTGGTAATTTTGGATAAGGTATAAATTTATGTATGAATAATAGTACCATGAATATTATGTATGAATATTAGACCCAAGAACCCAGTACATGAACGCTAATTGGCGAAAATCGCCTCGCCAACTTTTGTGCTTCATTGTGATGTTTTTTTTCAGTTATGATAATGAAAATTTTAATTCCGAACTTGCCAATATTTCTGTGCCATGTTCTTAAGTCTATCAAATTTTTAAAGCATAAAGATGTTTCATATAAATATTTAAATTTTATCTATCTATAAAATTTTTCTAGTTAATCATCTTTCACACAATTTTTTCAAAATCAAATGTTACATTTTTTTTTTAAATCCAGTTGTCGAATAAAATAACTAACCCCCACTAACTAATAACAAATGTACATTAAACTATAAAAAACAGAACAGTATAAATTTGCTAGTCTTACATTGTATTCAAAAAGGAATTGACATAAAACAACTAATCACATTATAGTCTTCTGACTTCAATACATTAAGTGTATGGAATTGTTTTTTTTTTCATACAACGTTAGAGTACTTACACTATTTATTGATGATGAATGTTATTAATGTGATTGATTTGACTGAAACTCATCTGAAATCAGTATTGTAGTTTAACAAGTATTATGAATACATTTAATATCTTTGTTGTACTTAATTTGAATATAATAATGATTATTATTTTTAAACATGTATATTGATGTCTTTTGTATGGAAGTTTCATATTAGATGAAATGATGCCATTGTTTGATTTTCTCTGATGGTAGTGATTGAAATTTTATGAGAAACAGCACTCTTTGATCAGAGTATCGGTATTCCTTCATGGAAGGAGACATGAATGGGTCAGTTACTGCAACCTCTCATGATTTGTATATTAGGTAGCTTCTCATGAAGCAGATCTCTGTAAAGTGTCAAGTGAACTTTCATTAGTATTTTTATTTCTGTATTGTGTATCATGTTTGCCATGAGGTGCTGAAAGTTTATGTAGAATTAAAGAACTTTCATTGTATATTGTGTGTTGCATTTTCTTTTTGAATTTGTTCAAATATCACATTCACATTTCTTATTCTTGAATGATGTACATTTTTGGCTCAACAAAGTAACTTTTATTTAGTTTCACTTACAAATTAGAATGGAGTTACGAAAACAGAAGGAGTGTACCCATTTTTATTTTCATTTAACTATAGTATACAATGAAAAAATACGTGTTTATTAAAAATATGGTCAATAAAAATTGTATTCTCTCAAATCTGCTAATCACAATTTTCCTCATAAAAAGTACGATTATATTTTTATAGTTTCTTGTCAGTTTTTTTTTTAAGTAGACAATATGTATTTATTTATGAAAATTTCCAAGCTTGAAATATAACTTAATTAATAATTATCACATTTCAAAAACCTTGTTAATTAATTTACTTTGAATTTAATGCTTGTACTAAAATTTTTTTATCATGCAGTCTGTTAATTTTGAAAACTGTGAAAAAATCGAATCTTTGGGGGTCTCAAAGTTTTTTTTTTAAAAAATTATTTTTACTTGGGGAAAAAAGAAAACCTGAAAAAAATTTATGTAAAAATTTTTTGCTATTCAGATAACATTTTGTAATTTTTCTCTGTTTTAAAAATTTGATATAAATTTACCTTATTTTAAAAATAAAATTATAAAGAATTTAGACTTTCTCTAAAATTAAGTTTGGCACATATTAAATATTGAAAAATATTTTTAGAGTTGTTTCAATTTTTGTTTTGAGAAAATAAGTGTTTTGAAAGCATGTCCCGAACACTAAACATATAATTAAAATGTGTTGGGGTTATGAAAAAATCCCATTTCCCCAAAAACAGTTTTACCTTTAAAATTTAGAAAATGTACTTTTTTTAATATGCAAATAAGAAATCTGTTGATAGTTACAGTGTTAGGTAAAGTACACTTTTAAAACACAAAAAACTGAAAAAAATTAGTATTATAAAACAGGGTGTTCTCCTTTGGGAAAATTTAAATCAAAATATACTAAAGTTGGGTAACGTTTCATCCGAAAAAGTTCTCAAATTCGAGTCTTATTCAACACTAGTCGCGGACACTTTTACATTAAACAAATTACTATTTTTACACTATATATTATTATGTCTAAATTCATTTTCATTCCCTGTTATTTTTTTAATATATGTATAAAAAAACATTCAATTTTGATGGCGCTTCTAATTAATGGTTAAAGCAGCCATGTTCATATCGAGTCGAAAGTTTGAGATGCTTAAGTTTAGATAAACATGTTATGTACAGCTCCAAATTTTCCGCGAATGGCTCCCTTTTTTCCTGATTTACTGTATTCAGTAGAACACGGGCAAGGAGCTGCCGGGATACTTGGCGATTTTTCCCTATTTTAAACCTGTACTTTCTTCCTTCGCCTTACGCCAAAATCAAAAATATTTAGAACGATGGTGAAATCCTATTTTGGTGCACCCCTTGGCGACGATTTTCAAATTTGAAGTCATTGCAACTCGACACAAGATGGCGCCACGTCTGTAAAATCAGTGACAACACTGTTTTACTGATGCAAGGAAAAAGACGTTAAGTAGGAGACGAATTCGTTTAGTACAAAAGAAATGGAAGGAAAAAAAAATAATAATAAATAACTGACAGTATTAAGAACATGTGGATTTTTTCCCCCCGATTTTTTAAAAAGAAAAAAAAAAAATTTCACCTTTTTCCTTTTTAAATTTTTGTACTTATATTTGGATTTCCTCTTTTCTGACGATAATTTCTGTTAAGAGTTGCTGATGTTGTTGCTAATGCCACCTGATCGGCGCCCAAATCAGGCCCGAAATTCATGTGAAAAAGGGTTTTTTGACGTGTGTTAGCCTAGTTTGAGCCGTTCAGGTGACAGTGCGATTTGGCTCGGTTTCACCCTAATGTTGTAGGAGGTGATCAGGGGTCCTCTCTTTTCTTTCCACCAACTACACGAGAGGACTTGAGGATCTTTCGAATATTTTGAGACCCTCCATGCCGCACAGGCACTATGCATTTACAAACATCCATGCTTTCCCCGGGATTCGAACCCAGGCCCTACAGCACAGCGTTACTTACTATACCTTTTAAGAGTAAAAAAGGAATAGATAAGTCTGTTGTTGTTACTGATGCCACCTGATTGGCAAAGTCCAGATCGAGGCCCACGAAATTCATCATGGTAAAGGGCTGAGTGACGCCTGTTTTAGCCGTGGCTTTAACCCCAACGGTACAGTACGTTTGTCTCGTTTCCCACCCCCTTTTTGGGGGGGACCCTGGGGGGGGTGGGGGCCTCCCCCCTCTCTACCCCTTCCACCAACCCCACGAGAGGACTTGCGGTTCGACGGCTATTTAGAGGGTCGTATCATTGGCTGATTTATCCTAAATTGGCGTTTTTTGACAAAAAAACCACTTTAAAGCTTAAGTTGCTGGTCGATTCCGCAATAAAGTACAAAAATTTTTCAAAGGTCGGCAATTTATCTAAAATAAAAAAAAAAAAAAAGGGCAAAGGTTTTGGAAAAAGAATAATCAAAATAAAAAAAAAATCGCTACAAAAACCCGGGGGGCCCTGTCGTCTCATTTTTAAAAAAAACCACATTAAACCGCATAAGAGAGAAAGAAAATCACCCCAAAGGTTTTTTGAATTTTGTTCGAACCTAAAAAAGACAAACCTCTAAAGGGGTTCGTCTCATTGCTTATGTGCATCATCACTGTAAAGCATAACTAAGGCAAATTCAAATTTTATCTATTTTCTGTATAATTTTAATATACAATCATTATTTAACATCCACAATTTCGTTTTTTTATTCGAATAAATTCAAATGTCATACAATGTTTATTAATAAATATCACATGTTACAAAAATTCTATAAAATTGGAGAATATATTTTTCAAGGTTTTCGCTTCTTTATATAAAAATGAGTTTATTATGAAGCTAATAGATTCAGGATATATTTATATTTACTCATGTTTGGGTTTCCTATGAAGGGGTTGCCTATTTTTTTTTTTTAAAACTCGAACAAATTTTCTTTGGTTTGGAAGCATATTGTATTCTAAAAAGTCGAAAATCAGCTCCCATTTTTTTTTGGGGAAATAACCTGCAACAAAAAAAATAAGATAAAAGTAAAAAAAGAATTTAAAAACTGTTATTTGCCCAAAGGGAAATCAACCCTCGTATATAATAAAAATTTTTCTTCCAAAATTTCCCCAATTTTTGAAAGACGGGGAATTTGGCGATGTTTACTAGTTTTACAAGTACGAATTCACCCCTGACAGACTTTTTTAATTTGGAAATTATACATTCCCAGGGTTTTGGGCAAATTTTCCGTGTCTATTCGCTATTAAAAATGTGCTGATTTTTTTTTTTAAAAGAGACGATTGTCAGATTAACCAATTATATAATTGCTCCATTTTAATATAACTCATCGTTTTTGTTTATAATCAATACACTTTGTTAGAAATAATTCGTCGCGTAGGATTACAAACTTTACTTAGCCCACGATCACTCGCCAGGGTTTTCCCTGCCCCCCAGCAAAAAAAATCCTCCAGGTTTTTTAAAAAGAAAATAGAAACCCGTTTTTTTCTGTAGCTGCATTTTGGTCAAAACCTTCGGGCCCTTCTTTTTAAAAAGTTTTTAAATTTCTGGGGGCTGAGAATTTACGAGAAGTTGAGCTTTTTGTATTCGTCTGCTCTAAATTTTTGGGAAAATAATTAAAATATTATTTTTTTATTTTTTACTATCATTAGCTCATTAATTATAAAGTAAGTTACGTAGATCCGGGGTTCGCGTGGATTTTATGCAAAAAAAATCCAAACAGTTTTTTTAAAGAGCGAAAAATTTTCCCTTTCCTTTTAAATAAAAGGTTCAGCAAATATTAAAGAGTAAATATCGAAGGTCCACATTTTTCAACAGCAATCAAACAAAAACCCAGTATTTAAAAATACACGTAAGAAAAATTACAAAAGGCCAAGCCAGGCTAATCCAAAGTAAAAACAACCCCCCTCCCCGGGGCCCCAATAGACTCCCCCTTTTTTCTGGCGACCCATCCACAGGGGCCCAAAAAAAAAGCTCGGGGGTTATTGAACGTGACACTAGTGGAGGGATCTACTTTTTTCCAGAAAAATTCCAGAGGGTTCAAAAAATTAAACATGGCCAAATAAACCCCAAAAATCTCAAAAGTCGCCAAATTGGCCCCAACTTGGTTAATTAAAAAAATGATGTCAATTTGGGTTTTTTTATATTTCCCAAGTTTAAAAATTTCAACCCCGCCATTATAATGGGGGCGGCTTTTGGCTTGTAATTTAAATTTTAAACCCATAAATAAACCTTTTAAATTAAAATAAATGCATTAAAAATCCAACCAAAAATTATATACACAAACAAAAAAATTCGTAACATATATTTTTTCGGTATATTCGTATTACTGGGTTATAAAAAAATAAAAAAATTATGTTTTTTTAAAATAAAATTTTTTGTATGTTTATTTTAAAAATTAATGGGTCTTTTTGAAAATTTTTTTTAAAATTTTTTTTTGTAAAAAAAAAAAACATCTTGTACTTTGTAAATTATCATTGACTTAATTTTTTTTTCATAATTTCCCATTGTTAAAAGGGTTGGGGGGTGTTCTCCCCCCAGAAACTTTCGGAAAAAGAAAAAACAGGCGCAGTGACCCGGGTTTTAAGGGAATTTTTTTATTCATTTTTCCCCTTTTGGCGTTTTTTCCCTTGGGGTTTAATTCTACCGGGATTTTAAAAAAGTATGTTTTTAAATTTTTTTTTCCATGATTTGAAAAAAGGGGGAAAAAATTCGGGAAAATAAAAAAATTTGACTAAAAAAATGGCAAAATTACGGTTTGGAAAATGATATGCTTTTGGTTAAAAAGGATTCGAGTGGTTACATCTGGTTATGCCAAAAGACAGGAATAAATACACATCGTGTTAGCAGGTCCCTTTTGAAAAGAATAGCTGGTTTTTGGGGTACTTTTGGTCTCTTTCCCACCCCGGACTTGAGGAACTGCTTTTAATATAAAAAAAAATACGAAATTGTTTAAAATTTAAATATAAAAAAAAAAATAAATAAGAATTTTATAGTTGGAGAGTTTTTTAATCTAACTAAAATTTTATTCTCTTTTTTTACCCCCCTTTATCTCTTAAATTTATTTTAAAAAATTTTTACAACTCCCAATTTTTTTTTTTTCGTTGATTTTTTTTACAAAATTTTAAACGTTTGGTATTTAATTTTTTACAAAAATTTCACCTTTTTTTTAAAGAATCCTTTGTAAAATTTTTCAGTTGACTTGGGAATTCGAATTTATATGTATTTTGACACATAATGTTTTAAAAGTAAAGAAGCTGTTGTTTTTCAGTAGATTTGTTTAAAAAACAAAGATTTTTTTTAATGTTTTTATTTTGTGAATATTTTGTTCTTACTTTTTACCCTGTCCTAATTTTTTAAACTAAAAAATGTATTCTTTTTGGAAAATTATTATTTTTCCCATATTTCCCAACCTAACCACCAAAAAACAAAAAAAACAAAAACGTTCCCAAAGGGAAAACAGGATAAGTAGCTTAGTTTTTTTGGGGTAAATAAAATTTGCTCAAAAAAAACTCAAAACAATTCTTACTTTTTTTTGGGAATTTTATGGAAAAAATTGCCCAATTTCAAAATCCAAAATTTTTTTTTTACTTTTTTCCCCGAGGCCACCAAAATTTTATTCTCCTTGGGGGGAAATTTTTCTTTAAAAAAAAAAAGGGAAACTTTTTATTTCTAATTTAGAATTTCCTTTTTCTTTATTTTTTTAAGAAAATAACATATTAGAACTTTATTTTAATTAATGATCCGAAACTTTAAAATAATTATTTGTTTATCTCCAAAATTGTTTCCCCTTGGGGAAAAAGTGTTTTGTAATCTCTTGGAACAACTATCGATATGTATTGATAGTTTGGCGACAACTTCTAGTCGCTGAAAATTTAACCCGGCCTATCCCCTATTCAACTTAATTCATTCCGATACCCTTCCCAAAAAACAAAAAAGGTTTCTTTTTAAAATTTTTATTTTTTGGTTATAAGATAATAAAAAACTATTTTCTCTCACTAGTAAATAATTTTTAGCGCTTTATATTATACTCACCTAAGAAACAGAAGTGGGTAGAGTAGTTTCCTTGGCACTGTAATTAATCTTTCATTTTTTTGCACCGCGTCTACAATAATTTCAGTTGCCCTTTTACATTCAAAATAGGGGAAAAAAGAGATGGAAAACCTTAATAGAATCCCGAAAGAAAATATTAATTAAAAGGGGCAAATAAATTTTGGTATAAAATAGATAAACAATTACATCAATAACTTAAAATATTTTTACATTTCCCCCGCTATTCGTAAAACAAACCACAAATTGGGTTTTCCTTCCAAAAAAAAAACAAAAGGGTAAAGAAGACGGATTCGTTTTGGGAAGGGCAAAATGACAAAATCGCAAAACTGAGTCAGCACCTTTTTCCCTACGCCAATACGGTTTGAACTTGGGAGATTTTACCAAACCCCAAATTCTCCCACTTCTCGCTTTTAAAGGAATCTAGACTCGAAAAGGGGGATGACAAAGAGAAGGAAGGGAAACCTGGGGGGTTTGTTATGTCTATGTATTTTCATTGTATTTTTATTGTAATAATCATTTTCTTATGTTGATGTATAGTACATACAGTTAAGAACACAACCCACTTTCAATTTGGAAGAAAAACAAGTGAGCTTATTTGAGCTCCACCCAAATATTAAATAAGATCATTTTATTTTAAAAATATATTTAAAAAAAAATAATTATTATTTTCGAATGCTTTGACGAGACGCATGTTTTATAGCGTTAGTTCTCAAAGAGACAAAAAACCATCACTGTTGCCCATCAAATACACAAAAATTCCAAAGAATTACAAAACAAAAAAAAAACAAAAAATTAATATTTTTACTTAAAAATTTTAAAAACGCATTCAGTTCTTAATAACATTTTAGATTTAAAATTATTTTGTAATTAAAAAACTCATAAATAATATTCGAAAAGAAACTTTATGAAAATATATTTTTCTCAAAAATCTGACTTATTAATGACAGTTTGCAGCCTTTTTCAGTTATGAGGGGCCTTAAAAATGCAACAAAAAAAAAATCACCAAATGTCAGTAAAATTCATTAGTAGTAGTAAATCTACCACGTAATTCACGAGTTTGAGGGCTTATGGCGCATGGGCGGAAAGACGATGGTGTGTTTCAATAAAGTACACATGGATGGTCCACGGGTCAGGACCCCCTATAGTCCTCGAGTTTTTTTTTTCGATTGATTATAATTTTTTGTATATAGTACGTAGAACTTAATTATCTGTTATTAATATTAATCATTTATTTTATTAAAATTATTTATTTAATAATTTAATTGTTCATGTTTTTTTTTCTTCCCGACAATCGTCAAAATCAGAATATTTTTGGCGTTGAATTGGGGCATGATAAGAGAATAGTAGACATTCTATTCTGGACTCCTTTCCCCTCCCCTTGGAAAATTCCAGTGTGCGCCGCTGGTGTGTTGTGTTTAATTGAGCAAAAAATAAATAAATAAATAATAAATAACTGCTGCCAACGGCCTTTGAAACTAAAAAGTTCCGAGTGAACTATGTTAAGATATTACCAAAAGAAAGAAAAGCAAAAGTAAAATTTAGAAGGTTTATTTTATCATATTTTTGCAGAAAAAAACTGTAAATGTACTGAATGTGTGAAAATAAGAATTAAAACTGAAAGTTGTACGCAAGATCCCTTGTCCCAATTGTTTATATCAATCTTTCTAATGAAGTTGCATTTAATCCCAAAATATGTTCCTCGTAGTCCACTTCCGTTTCGGATGTTTCCAACCATTGCAAAAGTTCCAACAAAGGAACACGAAACATCTTGCAGAACTTGGGACTATTGGCGTTCTTCAGATCCTGAATAAGTCTCCTCAATTTCCTCGCCGCAGTTGCCCGATGTTCCGGTTTGATTGGAATATCCGGTTTCAACCAGAACGCCGGCGAAAGAACAACAGAACATGTCAAAGCGGCAGTGACACGCCAGAATAGCATGATACGAATCTAGAAATAATTTTGCAAACCAGGAATTAAATTCAAAATTACAGCTCCATTTTTTAAATCCGTGTACAGCTTGGAGATTTCTTTTTCTTTCACTAAGCCATTGTTCATTTTGCAACAAATAGAATAAAACAATGTGTATCATGGCTGTAACAATGGTCTGAATCATCCAAGCTTACCACAAAGGATTGGGAATGTTATTTATTAACATATTTATCAATGAAATACGAGTTATACAATGTACTATTATCTTTTTTAGCAAAACTCAATTGAGAAATGAAAAAATCGGTGGCTTTTCGGAATGAAGAATTGAATATATTTCTTTATAGAGACGAAAATAATTTTTTTACAAGATGAGAAATTGAAGAACGCATTCATAAAGTCCTCGATTTTATTTTTATAAGTTTTTTATTTTATTTTTTTCCTAACGTCTTTTTTAAATTTATACCCATCCCAGTTTCGTGTTAATTGTGTGTGGTAAAGCTGTATTAACCCCTTGCGTACTAGACTGCGCCTTCCGCGCAAATCTCAGATTTCTGGGGGATACTGACCTTGACGTTACGACGCACTTTTTATTTTTCCTTTTGATGCTGATTGACGCTCACGTTCTTTCGAGTTTCATTTCGTTTTCTTAAGTTTGTACAACTATTTTTATTGTTTATTTTTACTTTTCCGTGCCAATATGACATCGTCGATAAACCGATGAATACGACAGTAGCTCTGATACGGATTTATCTATTTCTGATGAAGATAATGAAATGGAACAAAAATGACAATACAGTATTATAGCGCATGTGGAAAAGCTTTTTGTTCCAATGAACATTTCGAGCAGTTCCACAAAGATTTGTGATTTTAATTCTAATTTTCCCTATTTTTCAAATTTTTGTAACCCAGATATTTTGTAACTTAACTTTTTGTAATTTTACACAATCACGATAAAAGAAAATATATCTCATAATGCTTCCTGCGCCGGTTACACTGGCTGTACACCTAAACAAGCCATGTATCCACATGAGGTTACAATGGGATTTTACCCTATACATAGCATGTATTCACTATTGGTTACATGGTGCGTAATGGGTTAATGAATTATTCCAAAAACGAATCACAACTAAAAAATATTAGCCGTGAAGAAAAGCATTTGCCAAACCCATTCCTTCTTAAAACTCATTTCTTTTTACTTAAAGTCAGAGTTCTCGGCCTGCATATCGTGAGTTCGAATCCTGATTAAATCAAAGAACCATAATCCTGCATAATGTGGGTTTGATTTGATTTTAATTTACATCACACTATGAAGCAAGACATTGGCAACGGACCACGTTACTCTACACCTCGGTCAAGTAACGAACATATATAACACCTTAGATGGTGCCCTCTTCTCCAAACTTCCCCACCATTCTAACGTGAGCACTTTGAGCCCCTCTCGACGTATTTTATGACATCAGCCCCTCTGCTTAGTGGTACTAGGTTTCGAACCCGCGACTCAGGTACATCGGCCACGAGTTAGCTACTATAATACAGGAATATCGTGGGAGGGAGAGAGAGGAATGGTACCGAACGCTAATTTCAATAGAAATGCTGATTTTACAGACGTGAAAGCCATATTTGGCCAAACTTCAAATGTGAGTTAACGTATGTTTATATAATCTAGAATAAATGTAAATATAAGAAAAGAGGATATAATAGCAAGGTGAAGGGTATAAAATAAAGTAAGATAACTAGTGCATCCCGGTAGTGTGTCATTTGTACTTATTAAAAACAAAAATTCATGGAGGAAAAAAAAATTCTCGAACACGTAAATCACGTACTTCGCTGAAGAAAGTAAATAGCTGTGGGTTCATTTACTTTGTGGTTTATAAACTTCATACGGTATAGTGGATGTAGTGTGGATGTTAGCAGAGCGAAATGTGAAGGAGGGAGGTTCGTTCTGGGTACCTTCCGTTCCGAACGTGAGTACTTTATCGATCACGCCGAAACTATCGTCTTCGCGTGATGTTGGTACTAGTTCATATAGATATCACACCGCCACAAATGTATTAACTCAGAGCTGGCCTTGTAAATAGGCTTGGGACCGAATAATGAAATTTGCTATAAGCCAAACTAATAAAACCAACTATCACTTATTTATAAAAAAAATTCTAACATATATATTTGAAATATTCAGCTGCAAATTAATTTTAAATATTCCTTGTTAACTTAGGGAAGGTACGTTACTGTGCGATTGCAGAGTTTTTTAAAATATTTTATACCTTTTTATTACATAGTCCTTGCAGTGCAGTACACTCCCGTAACCCCCGATTGCAGGAGGCCCAAAACCTGACAAATGCCAAGTACGCATTTAACCAATATATAAAACATTAAAGGCAAAAACTGACTTTGCAGGAGGGGAGGCTAATATTCTAAGTTACGCCACTGACTCCCTGGTGGTTAAAACTGTTCTTTACATAAAGCAAATAAAATAAGATTTCAGTTAGTTCAGTCGTCTGATCGTGATTTTGTATTTGCATGAATTGTCTTTCCTTTTAATGTCAAGGTCACAGTTGAAAAACATATTCTAATGCAGAAAAAGTTCTAAGCGGTTGTTATTTAAAACTTTGAAGCCGTGACTCAAAGGCAATGCTATTTGCCTCTTAATATCCGGCAAGCTCTGCCCTGTAGCAAATTGACTCAAAGTAATAATTTTTTTTTTATTTTTACTACATTTCTCCCCAAAATATTAAATTTTGTTTTTGTTTGAAATCGCGGAAAAGCTTATATTAATTAAACGAAATTCATTTAATCATTTAAAGGTAGGAAATACCTGGTTGTAGGATTTTGGTTCATTCCCGTGTTGATGGTAATGGGACACACAGTAGTGAAGTGAATACTCTCTCCATAACCAGCAACTCTCATTTCTTCCTCCATAGCCTCCATCATGCCCAAAATGGCAAATTTCGAAGCGCTGAAAAGAAAAATATTTTGTGAATTGCAATTTTACTTAATTGTAGTTCTTCAATGTATTAATGATATGCATGTAGAGATAGTTCAACTGAATTGAAATTATTCCATGGATATGTGAAATTGCTCTCTAAAATAATTTTAACTATTAAAAATATTCTGTAAAACTGAAATATTCGAAATAATTGCGATTGGATAGGTTATTTAGATAGATGGCATTTAACGGCAGGGCACGCCTAGAATTTGTAATAAGGAAGATCCTTCAAAAATGGCATTCACATTAATAGATACTATAAAATAAGTTTTATAATAAACGAAATAAATGCCATAAATAAATAACATTTAATTTTTTAAACAAACTAGTTGTTGTTTACCTGGAATTCCTTTTTTTCTCCTCACTTCTTTTAGTTATAAAAAGTTCCCGAATTAATTTTTCATTAAACAATCCGATTGCCTTTTTCATTTAAAATTTTTTTTTTCTTTGACAGTAATATGAATTGAACAGGAAATGTTCCAGCTTGGAAGAGTTAATCACAGCCGATTTTAACAGTTACAAAATGTTACTTCTTTATTTTAGCAATTTTTAAAAAATTCCGATTGGATCTTTACGAAATTTATTATAAATTATCGTTGCTATGAGTTTATATCATACACAACATGTGTTCGAAAAATGTTCATGATTCTTAGAGAGAAAATTGTGAAATGTTTCACCAGTTAAACAAATGAATATAACGGAAATGAACATTTTACTTAAGTTACTCTTTGTAATTTCAAATTTCAAAATAACTTTTTTTTCAAAAATTCTTTTTTCCTATACTTAAGGGATTAAATAAAAAAAACTTGTCTACTGGAGTTTTGAAATGAATCACAAAATAGAACGAAATTGAATTTTTCAAATCGAATCGAACAAATTTGTTTCAATATTATATATATATATATATATATATATATATATATATATATATATATATATATATATATATATATATATATATATATATATATATATATATATATATACTAATTTTTTTTTGTTAAATTTTTAAAAAACACGCAGGAATTTATCCTACAATAACAATACATTTTAAAAGTGGGAAATTTAAGTTAAAATTTGAATACAAAGAAAAATCATTTTAAGAGAAATATAAATAAATTTAAAACATAGAAACATTGAAAATGTACTAAATGGGTGAAAAACAGTCCAATTAGAATGAATTTTTTTCATCGAATAAATAATTTTCTATTGTATTCTTTTTTCCTTTAAATTTATTTCCGTCCATTTGGAATTTTTATGCGTCGAGTACCATTTGAAATATTACCGTGGATTTGAAATCTTTAAATAATATAATCTCGCCAAACAATTTTCTTCACAAAAATAATCTAATAATTCTTGACGGAAGGAAATTCCAAAACGCAGATATTAATAAAACCCAATTTTTTCCTTTCTTCGCTCTGTTAACGATAATTTGTTGAGATATTTATCGTTTGGCTATAATTAATTTTGTGTGTGGAATTTTTGTTCCAAGAAAAGTGACTTACCTGTAGTCTGCCAAATAGAGCCATCCTCGTAGTCCCCCAACTGAAGCTGTTGCCACAATGTGCCCTTTGCCATTTTCAATCATTCTTGGAAGAAAGAATTTGTTTATCTAGAAGAGAGGAGAGAAATCGAATTAGATTTTAATAATTAAGTTCATTACTTTCATTATTTAATTCACATGTTTGTGCGTCGTAAAATTCGAAGAATACATTTCTTATCAAATGTATAAATTACTCTTCCTCGAAAATTAATTTGAAAATTCAACCTTAAAACAAGCCCTCTTTTCCGGATTTTACTTCAACTCAATTAACATTCACTTACAATTATTTTATGACGTGCAATTATAATACTTTTCTGTATTATAAAGTATTTTTGAAATTTTACATATAGAGTTTACAAAAATAAATTTTCTTTTAATGACGATTATGCATTCTTTAAATTTAAGAGTTTTATCAGTCGTAAAAAATGAGGAAGCCACGAGAATTTGTTGATGAAATTTTATTATATATATATATATATATATTATTGTTAATTTGAACATTATTCAGACAGAAGAACGTTTTAGGGATAAGTTATTTTATTTATTTTTTTAACTCAAACATGCTTTAAGAATTTTATAATACAAGATTCATTTGTTATTTTTATGGAATCTATTATTACATTAATTGCGGGACTCAATCGTTCTTTATTAAAAATTCATTTAAAAAAATTGTTTCAAAAAATTCAAGTTATTTGTAATTTTAACACTTAAGACGAATTTCACATCATGCTATGGAACAAGACAAATTTCGAACACATTTTCAAACATGAACAAATTACTATAAATTCGTGTAATTATATCATATTGTTTTATTATAAAATTTAGGAACATTAAATAAAAAAAAAAGTCTGTATATTAAAAAAGTTTTAACATATACACAAAATATATAAGCTGAAAAAGTTGTTGGTATTCAATTAAAAATAAGAAATGAATTATGCAGTAAATCATGAGATTTCTTTATAAACCGTGCTACTTTTCATCATAATTCGCCTAATATTAGTAGTTTCAGAGTCTTTAGAAAGGCTGGAACACAGAAGATGTAATAAAAGTCAAGTCAGGCTCTTCAGTTTTGGAGGCTAGCAAATTAATCTTCAATAAGACATAAAGGGTTTTTAAACTTTGAATATAATTATTTTCCTTGTGCTCCACTGAATATTAACCAAGGGTGGGGACTCTCATATATAATACATATGTAATATATAGCACGCAATGTTTGTGGCCGAGGTAGCCGAGTGGTGTAGGTATCGGATCGTGGCTTGTCTTGTCACGAGTTCGAACCCAGTACCACTAAAGACCCGCCGTGTAGGGCAGCGATGCACGTTAAATCTGTCATGAGCTGAAACTTCCTCCCGTTGGTGTGGTGTGATAGTTAGGAGAGGGGGTGCCAGCTCAGGTGTCGTCCACGTCACTTGACCATGGTTCAGAATTACGTGGTCCGTCGCCAAAAGTCCTCGTGTAGCTGAACAGTGCGACGTTAATATTCAATCAAGCAAGCATGCAATGTTGAAACACAACACCAAGAAGGAGCGTCCAGAAAGAGAAAATATTCGGCGAGCAGAGAGAAACAGCAACATACAACTAGTGATACTTATTTCGAAATGATACTCGTCACACAAAGAGAGAATGGCGTCAGCTCATTAGGTTTCAAGAACACCGCAGACGACGATACACGAAGCAACACGTTAACGTGCAGAGTTAATGAAAGTATTGAATGATTGCTTTCACCTCCAAGACAACAAACGTGCCTATAATTTCCCAGTGTTCTTCTGAATACGGCTGTGGTGGGCAGGTAAATGGCGTACAGTCACATCCCAGACCTCGATTAGTGAGAGATAAGGAAGAATGTGGGCCAGGGAAGTGTTCGTACATTTTGCACCAGTGGCGTAAAGGAGAATATTACGGGCCCCCTGCAAACTCAGGTCTTGGGCTCCAAGATTCTTACAAAGGATTGCAAAACATTAACATAGGGCTTTGGACCTCCTCAAAATCATGCCCCACCCCACAATGTGGGGGTTGCAGGGGTATACATTATGAAATTGTTTTACACAGCATATTGGTTGATGCGTGCACAATGGGCAGTTGGAAATTACCTTGCAAGCAATGTCCATTAGGAGTCCTCCGAAGGTAGGGAGTGTCATCAGTCGAAGTACATCATCAAAGTGTCGTTTGGCCGTCATATTGCCCTGAATACAAATCAGAGGTAACCTGCTGTCGTACTAAAATACGCCTCAAAACATGATACTACTTTGTCCCGCGGTGGAACTTTCTGCAGATGCAGCCTGATTGAGAAAGAGCAGTAACAACCAGCCGAAGAGTAATGGTTCTGGTCGGTGAGGGGATATCAAGGGTGCCCAGCACATACTGCAAAATGGCGGCAGAATTGTCCGGGGGATCTATCGATCCACTCTTGCCGAAATCGCAATGACAGTGTTCTGATTAGCCGGGTGTTGCGGCGTGCAGATTTTAATATAGTGCTGGTCACTGACGTGAAGGCTACGTAAAAGATTCAAGAGGGCATGTGGCGTTGGCCAGTCCGTTAGCCAGTCTTTGATTTCTCTTTTTTTGTCTCTTCACAGGCGGATTATGTCACCCCTTCAAAGGAAGACACGTGATACAGAATGATTTCTGTTGGACGTAGCCATTAGTTCCTTACTACTCGGCCTTTGGTCCCTTGCCACCCCTAGTAGGGCGAACTTTGAAGTCTGAGATTGGCGTAGGAACTTTGCCCGTTTGATCAAAGTAAGGTCAAAGGTTGACTTGGACCAGAATTTATTTGCCGGCATTGTCCTGTTCAGGGCACTTTCCCAAGAGAAATTAAGCGAACATTGGGAAATCATTAATTGCTTAATGGGAAGCCAGTCCTTCGGTGGAAACCGCTGCAACACCACCGTTATCCTTCAAACTTGCCATATTTCCTTGTTACAGTCATCTTTGCTACATCCCGTGCATCGTGAATGCATCTAAATGGGTGTCAGCTGGGATTTGTCTTAAAGACTAACTTGTTCTTTTCAATCCAATCATTAAGTCCCTTGTAAAATCGTCTGTCTGGTGGAACTGCCTTCGTTGGTGGAGGTTTGATTTTCTTTACTATTACATAAGTCCCCAAAGAAAGGGGAAAAATGTCCACAATTATTTTCCTAGTTGAAATAAAAGCACGCACATATTTTTTATCTATTCTGCACACATTTCTCTTCACTTAAATCCTACTCAACATGTATAGGAAAGCTATATTTTACATCATTTATATTACTCGTCAAAATGCGCTTATTTTGAAATTTATGCAATTTTTTGGCCACTCCTTTGTGGTATTGCATTTTTGGTATCAAGCAATGTATTTGTACTCGTTGTGTTATAAAATCCTGGGATTCAAAAAACTGCACGCAATTCCCCCTAATATTTCAAGAAACACTCAAGTTTAAATCTTTTGATCAGAAGTAGTATAACTTTGAAGAACCGTATAACTATACCGTATTATTTTTATTTATTGATCCACTTATCAGGCGGGGTTAAAAACCAGAAGGAGTATCATACTCGGAAATCGTTTTCGGCGAAGTAATCTAGTAAATAACCCCTTAATGTCCCCCAGGAACTAATGATTGAAATTGAATAAAATTCGAACATACTAAGCCGATTAGATCATTCTTTACCTAATTCTTAGAAAAAAAGGTCGCATAATAGGTTTTTAGAAGTTAGCCAACCGTGTTAATTATTTAATCCATCAACATTATACTTTTCAGCCATTGAGAATGATACCAATTTTTATATTTATATCGATATGAACACAGGTTATCTCTTTTTTGATTATTGTACATAGCAGATAAACTGTTAAACTGACTAAAGAAAATAAGAAACCACGGGGTGCATTGGCTTTTTTTCCAATTAGAAATTCGAAATAAGTTCAAAGAAATAAAAGAAAAAATGTTTTAAAAATGTATATATATATGTACTAGTAGTTACCAGCCCGCTTCACTGGGTATCTACTGGGTATCTGGGTATAAACTTTTATATGCACCGAAAAACATTCGTATGGCCCTCACCTTTGAAATTTAAAGAGGACTTGAATTTCTAAGACTAAAACCTAATTATTTTTTACTCCCCGTAACCTCTCTAGGGAGTAGATTTCCGCAAAACCCGATATTAGAGGATCTCTACTCACAATGAAAAGGTATGCTTACCAAATTTCAAGTTTGTAGTTCTGAAACGGGTATTTTTTTCTTTATCTATATGCCCTTACCCCTCCTACCCCCTTTGGCAGTCGATATCAGTAAAACTCGTTCTTAGCAGATCTCTACACAACAAAGGAACATGATTACACCAAATTTCAAGCCTGTATTGGTCTAATAGTTATAGTAGTAGGCCCTCTTAACCTCTCGCCGTATCCTTTGGGAGTAAGCTTCCGCAAAACCTGTCAGCGGATCTCTATTCAACAAAAGAAACGTATTCTCCAAATTTCAAGTCTGTGTATCGAATAGTTTGGAAAATCTCATAAGTGAGTCGCTTTTCTCCTTTATTTTGATTACTAAGAAGACCATAAACTACTTCTAGGGGAACATATTGAGAGAAAAAGCCGTTTATATTTCCGTCCATTTAAACACACTTTTGAAGAAGATTAAAATAATTATACCCAGAAGTGAGAGAGGACATTAACTTCCAGGGTCTTTTTAATCTTCGCAGGATCCAAATCGACGAACAGGATATTCTGAAGGATCCCAGCATTGTTCACGACGATTGTGACGTCACCCACATCTTGCTGTACTTCCTTCCCCACTCTCTGTACTTCCTGCAGATCGCTGATGTCGCAAGAATATGCATGCGCCACTCCACCTCGCTCTCTGATTTCAGAAGCAACATTCTTTATACCTTTCTGGAAAGATAAGGAAAATACATACATAAAAAAAACATTTAAAAAAAAATAACTGGAAATGACAGGACATAAATAAACAAAAAATACAAAATAGAAAGCGTTATTAATCCAACATTTTAGATTATTTATACATAAATTATTCTCTAATATGTGGAAAAAATTGGGTTTTACTTGTACCGGTCTTTTGTAGCACTGAAACTTGGAGAAAAAAGCTCCAGCGAAATTATGTATGTATAAGAATAGAGAGTACATTTTATGTTCTTTTTAAAGGCTCTTTTTTTAAGTGAAAATTACAAGGCCACACACACAACAACAACATTAATTGTTGCAATAATTCTGAGCTCTAACAAGAATGCATTAAAACTGCTCTGAGAACAACATCACCCACCGTGTAAGAGAGCGATGCACGTGTAATCTGTATAGAGTCAATGTCTCCCGCATTGATGTAGCATGGTGTGGTAATCAGGAGAGAGTGGTGCCTGCTCAGGTGTCGTTCTCATCACTTGACCGAGGTTCATTACAGGGAGGTCCGTCGCCAATAGCCCTCGTGTTGCTCTATAGTGCGACGTTAATAAAACTCACACTCACTAGGAGCAATATCGTCATGGTTTTATTTAGTTCAGAATGAAATGTTATTCACATAATTTCCAGCTGCTGTTTATCCATTTAATATTACAAGAACTCAGTTATAATGTATTACTTGGTTTTTTTTTAAAAAAAAAAACAAACGGTGTGTCGGTATCTAAATAAGCCAGTAACAGCCTCCGGATACGGGTGAACACTCTAGTCTAGTGGTATGTTACGTGCTTTCGAATCCATAAGTCGTGGGTTCTAATCTCCGAGAAATGATAGCTTAGCCCGAGTGCTGTAGGAGGTGTGAAGACCTTTTGGAATTTATTCTACAAAATTTATTGTCTTATTCTGCATTTCTAAGGATTGTTTTTTGACAAATTTTCATCGCTCCCGAAGAACCCTCTTGCGCTTCGAAACCGATAGCATAAAATCCTCATATCAAATCTACGTAAAAATATAAAGATATGAAATACTAATTTCAAATAAATAATGAACTTAACGGTATTAGTTAAATTTTTTAATGAGAAGGTGCTGTTATATCAGGTAGTATTCGAAATTTGCAGTCTCAATTCTGGTTCTACGCTCTCCAGTCGATTTCTGTACTTATTTTTGAGATTAAGTGCTTAAAATGTTCTCTTTCACATAAATAAGTAGTGTGAAAAGGAATCAGAGATTTCTTGGACAACTCGGAAAAATTTTCCTGCAAAAAGTTTAGAAGGGGCTTATTCTTGTACATCAATTTCGAAGTTTCATCTCTGTACACATTTCTATCAGCTGTTCTAATGAGACCATCCTGTTCATACACATCTGTGACGAATCTATACGCTCCCTCTCGCTAATCCTCTTGGGGAATCTTTGGGCTAGCATTCGCGTTTAATTCACAGCCATCTCTCTCAAGAAGAAACCGTGATATTCAGATTAGTTCGACTATATTTAATCAGAGTTTTGTAATTCTAGAAAAGGAGGTAGGAATCAGCTATATTCACTACGCAGTTAAGATTGAAGAAGATTTTCTTTCGTATGTGAAGATTAAGAGTGGTGCTTGACCACTGTGTTGAATTAATAGATTTGAGGTTAGTAATCAACGATATAGATTAGGTTGAGTTAAATAAGTTGATTCCGCATATTTGCTTAATAATCATTGCTTTCTCCGTGCTACTCATTTGACATTCACTTTGAGAATAGATTGTTGTTGTTTGGGGTTATACTAAATAAATAATTGTGTGATTACGGAATTCTCTGATTCTGCTTTCATTCCTCCCACACCCTTAGGTAAGCAAGAAGGTGAGAGAGAAACTTCGGGTCCAAGTTGCTCACACATCTTCTACAAATGGTTCTAAATATTAGGCTATTAAATGACTATGTAATTGTACGCAATAAAAAGTCTAAATTAAAATTCTTGATCGAAATGCATGTTCTAGTAGAGTTTTTTCATTGAGGGCTATTTAGTGATCTAATCTAGAAGGGCGCATCCTTCAATTTTTTCACGAGGCCTTTTAGACTCTGCAAAAGACAGAAATATGAACATTAAATGAGATACCTTTGTGAACCCCTGGAAAGGTTCTAGGGATCCCTGGGGCTCCGCGGACCACAGTTTAAGAACTGCCGTCATAGATGAAAGACTAATATTTTTCATGTTTCTTTTAGGAGACTTTCCTAATAGTACTAAATCTGACTGTTTATTCCTTCTGTTATTGTATAAACTGGTTTTGTAGCAGTTTTTGACGGTCGAGGGTGAAGGTGATGACCTTAGGTGTCTGACCCCGCAGATAGTCTCATCAATTACCGGAACCTCCAAGTTTCACATTCGTGTTAAATTTATCTGCTTTCCAATAGCTTGCGGTTACAGTGTTGAGTTCGGGTTTCACGATATAAAGAAAACACATTCGAATGTATTAATTTTAATAAGCAATATTTCCAAGCTGACTTTTTGTCACTTACTGTAATAAATGTTTGCACATCATTCGAAATTTCTTTACCATAATATAAATAAAATTTGTTTAATTTTTTAAAAAGCCCTTTTTAACTAAAAACCAATTGATTTGTAAAGCGTTATCATGCTTTGAAAAATAAATCACAAATAATTTTTTTTAGAAGAATTATACTTCAAATATAACTTTGCCATTATTAATTGCATGATTGTTTTGCAAAAAATCAATTGTTATTTATAAAAATCTTATCCATAACATTGTCGATTTATATTCAATACCATGAAACGGTTATACAAATTAATATTTTAAAAAAATAATCCAGTTTACCTATGAGTTCCAACGGCCTGTTTATTTAATGTATTCTTTTAATAAGTATTTATGTATAAATTTATTATAATTTACGGGAGCTATTTCAACGGAAATAAATTTTTACAGCAGCGTTTGAAATCGAATCGAACAGAACTCGGGTCTCATAATACATATTTTTAAGACAAAAAAATCGTTTAAAGTTACAATTATTACAGATTCATTTCCAGTGGCGTAACGTACACCCCGGCAACCCCCGCATCGCCAAAGGGCTCTAGGGGGCCCAAGGCCTGATTGATGCCAAGTACCCTTTGTAAGAGACGGCTTGGGGCTCCAAACCTGACTTTGCAGGGGGCCCTAATATTCTTCGTTACGCCACTGTTCATTTCCTCTTTCATTTCGGTTATTTTCTAATTTTCATTACGTAAAATCTCATCAATGTAACTGAAAAAAAAATTACTAAATTTTACATTCGAAATACTAACTGATTACATAAAGGTTGAATATATCAGAGAGGTTTTTGCAATCATCTTAAAAAGGTATTGGTTCAATTCCTACACCACCTGTGTGTTAATTGCACTTTCTATGCTTTGAAATATTCATGAGTCTTACAAGGCCTTGTTGACGCCACATCCCCCGTCTACATTTCCCAAAAAAACCCCCAAAAACCTCAAAAAAGCATTTAACCATTGACGGGAATAACATTTTATTTTTTCCTTGGTTAGGACCTTGAACTACATAACATGCACAAGGAAAACGCGCGTGGCGTTGTATTAGATGAAACGTTAAGTATAATTAAGAAGAACCGCAAGTTTCCAAGATTAATTTATATGCACCCCCCTGCTCCCAAAATGTTTAATAATATCTTTTTCTTAGCTAAAAAACATTCACAACAGCTTTAGATTTCATAAGTGACATTTATATAAGCTACTTTAATATGGAAGTATAAAAATTTTCTCAAGGAATTTTGAGGTTGCAGTGAAATATTAGTATAGAGAAATGTTATTTATTCATCCTAAATAATTAAATTTTTGGTACTTCTTTCCTTTGAAATTCAATCGTCTGCTGTTATAAATGTTCCCGCCTTTTTTGTGCAAGAACAAAGTTATGAAAAAATAATTGATAACATTGTTGAAAACATGTTGTCTTTGTTACACAGTTTGTATTACATAAGTTTGAGTATTAATATTTTATACTGAAGCCCTTTTTTATCAATATTTTAAGTAATATTTGGAAGCTGTAAAAATTGGGATGCCAACTCTGGTTTCGACTTTTCCATTTGACTAAGGTTCAAAGTCAGATCGATGTTCCAAACAATTTTATATTTAGTGCAACCTTAAGTATAAAAATCATTCAAACCAATGTGCTGAATTCATGACTGTCACATGATAAATACAATAACGTGTTCTGTATTGAATTTAAAACCGACATTAGACTTATTGTTCTACTTATGGAATTTAAGTACAATTTCAAATTTAATAATACTTGAACATTTTTAAATTAAGATTCTTCAAAAAGTTTTTCAAAATTAAAAAAATTCTTATATTATGCGTGTATTTTAAAAAACGTACTTTGTTTCCCTATGTGCATTATTATTGTTGTGACAAATACGTACCTTTTAAAAGAAATTTTATGTTCAAATCAAAAGTTGGCAATAACAAGGCACCTTAACTGCTTGGCTGGAAACGCGTGATCGCATTTATCATGTGGTTATGACGTCACATGAATTTAGCCCATTCTTAAATTATGGTAAATGAAAACAGATTAAAGAAATTCAAAGTCTTAGAAAGTAAGTTACTTATGCTTGCATTAAGACTTCTGATACGCATATAGCTCCTTTACTAGAAAATTAACATTAATTCTTTCTTTTGCATTTATCATGCATGGCTGAGCAATATGAACATCATATCTTCAGGAGAACTTGTTTAAACTGGTTCTCAAATAATTTAACCGGCTTCCCAATTATATATTTTTTTTATATAACGGATTACTTACCTCTGTCATGTTAATTTATATTTGATTTTGGAGGAAAATTTAAGTTATTGCAGTAATTTCTATTTCGTGAACAAAGGATAAGTAGACACAAAAACAGTTTATTACTTGACCGAATTTGGTAGTTTTTCGATTAAAGAAAATATACAAGGCATGAAAGCTATTCATATGCCCAATAATGAGGAGAAGTAATTGGATAAAAAAAATTTTCTCTCGCAATTTAATTAGAATTTGATTAACTTTGTAATAACCGATTGATTGGCTTAAGTTAACATCGATAACAAGGGTCGGCAACCTTTTAGCTTCGGCGTGCCAAACCAATCTACCCATATGATTCAGCGTGCCACACAGAACAATTTTGACTCCCATGAAACCATTTGACTCCCGTGATAATGCATGCAGAATTAGAGAAAAGATGTCAATAATTTAGATTTGCAGCTTTATTATGTATTAGTTTTGCATCATTTAAGGATATTTTTTTTACATAAAAATAAACAGCATAGAATATAACTATTTCTTCAACAAAAATTAAAAAATTAAAATTGTACATATTTTATGTATTTTCAAACAGATTTATTAAAATAAGAAATAGACAACATAAATGTAAGTATTTCCCTTCATTATAAATAAATGAAAAATTTAATGCGAACCTAGCGCTTGTACTGTTTTACTTTCATACCGCAAAATCAGGGGTATAATTTGTGACTTTCAATTTGACACGATTCTAGACATCCGTTGTTAAACAATTTTTTTGCGGACTCGAAATATTTTTCACACGAGGAAAGAATTGTTCCCGTAGATATGTAGAACCAAAAGCGGAAAGCAGAGTACATATACAATTTTCTATCTTCAAACAATTCAATCTCTCCAGCAATGACATTCAATAATTTACAAAATAGCTGTAAATTTATCTTTCAGATTTTTTCGTAATTCCGTAAATGTCCATAATTCTGAAGATGACTGTCATATTAAAAGTCCATTTTACAAATTTATCAAATCCCATCCACACAAAAATTGAAAAGTTTGTTTAGTAGTGCAGAACGCCACTGAGAATTGAACTGCGTGCCATAAGTTGCCGACCCCTGATCTCTAGCAACATGAGGGCCATTGACGATGGTGCTCCTCTCAGCCAACACTGTCTACGCTTTGAGGTTTAAAAACAGGAAAGTTCGTAGTAAAATGTCCATTCTTAAATCAACGAATCACCGGCTATGAAGTTGGTTCATATATTTTCTTTGTACATTATTCGGAGGAATATTACAAAATTATTCAATACTTGAAGTATATATTTCAGATTAGAGTGATTCTTGAATGGCTAATAGGGCAATTCATTAGAATATCAAACAATTTATTTCTAAAGAATAAATTTAGGATTTTTATAAGATTTTCTTGTTTATTTTGCATCATTTTCGTTCCAGTGCGACACGAAGTCATAAGTTGCAAGGCTTGAATTTCTAAGACTGAATATCAAACGACAAAAGTGACACTAGAGCTGTTATCATGTATTCCCCCATACACCATTGACATTGGGCTTATTTTGAATTCATCATTCAAGCAGGGGTTGCCCAGTTGATAGAATTATGTTCTAAAGATTCATCAAAGGGTTACGAGTTCGCGGGCTTAGACCTTCCCAAAATTGTTTTGTAGTAGAATTTAGTTCATAAAATCTTTCGGGGTTCAAAATTGCCATAATATGTAAGTTAGGGTGAGTGAGTATTTGTTAACATCGTGCTAAAATGCAACGCGAGAACTATTGGCGACGGACCTCGTAATTTTACACCTCGGTCAAGTGATGAGGACGATATCTAAACTGGCACCCCTTCTCCAAACTACCACACCACGCATATGAGGAAGAGCCACGGCAGATGAAGCGTGCATCAGACCTTCTACACTGCGGGTTTTGTAAGTTAGGAGAGTAGGTGGTAATTCAGGTGACGCCTTAGAGTAATTTTGAGCCACGATGAAATAACGAAGTCCAATACTTTTGTATTGCTATAAGGCTGATATTCCCAATCAATCAATAATTTATTATTCAACAGCCTCATTAAATCATGACTAGAAGTAAGATAAACCTCATACTTACTCATCTTGAAGTTGAACCACTGACCACAGTTAAAAAGATTTCACAAAATGATTTATATTTGACATCCTTGGTTTTATGTTAATTAAAATAACTAGAATGAATCCATACAAATTTATTTTTGTTCGCACCAAAACCACTTTAGCAAGAAGTCGAGAATTAATCAGGGCAATTTCCAATCGAGCACGTCGGTTAACCTAAATTGCGTGCGAGAGAGAATTTCTCCAATCCTTTTAAAGCACGAGTAAGATAAAAGGGATAGTAAAAACATTTTGAGATTTAAAACGCGTTGGAGAGATATTCCATTTAAGTTTCTTAAAGGATTATGAACAAGCTATTTGTCAGCTTACTTTGATTAAGGTTTTAAGTTTAAAAAATTATTCCTGAGAATTATTTACGTTTTGCATCAAAAACTATTCAAAAGATTGAGTATTAATTCAAGAGAATAATTATACAATGCGAAGCCCATTGGCTGAGTGGTAGTGCATCGCGCTTCCGCACCACAGGTCCGAGATTCAAACCCTAGTCTGGGCAAGGTCGACTCAGCCTTTCATCCCTTTTGTCGATAAATGAGTACCAAGCTTACTTGGGAACTTAACACTGGAAGTTTCGCGTCAGACTGACCACCTGATCGGAACATCTGCTCATGCATCTCAAGGCCCATGGTCACTTATACTGAAATAGGCACAGTCGGCTTTGGCTCTCATGGGCTGTTGCGCCACTGAGTTAAGTTAATCCACTCATGGATACAATGTACAAAACTCGATTAAAATCAGATGCGAAATTTATTTTTAAAATTTTTTTTGGTGTTTAAGTATTATATACATCTCCATGTAAGAGACTTATCGGCAAAGATTTTACGAGTTTTGACAATACATTTGGGACAGAAAATTATATTGTTTATATAAACAAAATTAGCTTCGCGCGCGCGAATAATGAAATAAAACTATCCATTTTACTAAGAAAATAAACTTAATTCTTCGAAAAGGAATTAAGTTTTGAAAATGAAGATTTTTTTTCTTGAAGCATTTTTGTGTGCATTGGGCAAAATTTTTATAGATTTTAATTAGTTAATATCGTTTGATTATAATGAAATGTCAGCTTATATAAAAATATTACAATTTTATATTAAATAATTCTGAACAAAGAAAAAAAAATTTCAACGATTGCAAATAATTTGACCGTTTATATAATGCTGATCATCAGAAAATTTAGAATAAAAGTCAAGTTCTTTTATTTAGGTTGATAAATAATGATTTAAAATAAATAGATTTCAAGAAGGATTTTATTCTCGACAAAATCAGATTTGAAAAAAAAAAAATATTGTTACTTTTCTCCATTATTGCTTAGAAGTTCTACAATTTAGGTCTCAGCACATGCGCAGAAACTCAGTTTTCAATTTCCTACATTTGCAAACATCGCCTGTCCACGACAATTCAATGATCCGTTTATTCACTGTGGAATCATTGAAGAGGAAAAAACATGATTTCAACACAATATAATATCTTATTTTGAAAAGAACTGTATATCGCCGGTTCAGTGAACTCACTTCAATTCAAGTCTTAATTCGATAAAGACACTCAAAATGTTTTTAAATAATTACATAATGACAAAAAAAAAAAAACACGATTTCGAATAATTTTGATTGCTTACAAGCAATTTTACAGTTACTGGTTGGCAACAGTCGACTCACATTCCAAAAATGTATATTCAGGAAAAAGTTTTAAACGTAGGTAAGGATAAAAAGGCTTTAATCACAGTAGAAAATACTTTACTGTTGTGGCTAGAAAATCGTCTAACTCAGTTTACAATTCTCAGAATAACCAAAATATATTATTATACTACTTATTTTTTTAAATTAAATATTTACAACTTCTTGGGATTAATAAAAGTGAGTTTTGTAAAAAAAATGTTATTCAAAGTATTTTATAAAACATGTGTAAAGAAATTGTAGAAAAAATAAAATGCAGAATATTCTGTTTTAAATAAACGAACCTTAAGGGGGAATATTTTTAGAAACCCCAACTTAAATTATACAACTGCCTTTTTTATTAACTATATAATAATAATAATTGTAAAAATTAGTACAAAAAGTAGAAGAATTAGTATTATATAAAAATTGCTATAAATTTAAATGATCCATTAAAATATAACAAATGAGAAGAAACCATTGTTTAATGCTTTCGTAATCTAATATTCAAATTATTAAAAACTTTTCATTATTAAAACGGCATCAAAGAAATATTTTCATTATAAGAAACAATTTCTGAAATCAATCAATCAAATTTATATTCTCCCCCTTCTTTTCCAAATGAAAATTGCACACAATGACTTGTTCAACTCAAAACTTAACTTACTACCATGTAAATAAGAAGCAAAAAAAAAAAAGCGTGATTTATACTTAAAAAATTTTGTTTGCTCTATCTCTACATAAAAATTACATATATTTTATTACAACTAACATTGAGATTTCAAGAGCACTCTTAAAACAGTGGTGGCCAAGCAGTTATGGTTGCAAACTCGTAGCCAGCGTTGTCGACACTTGGGTTCGAAACCTAGTGCTACTGAGTGAAAGAGTGAATATTAACGTCGCACTGTTCAGCAACACGAAGGCTTTTGGCGACGGACCACGCAATTTTGAGCCACGGTCAAGTGACGACGAGCTGGCACCCCCTCTCCTAGCTACCGCACCACACCAACGGGAGGACGTTTGAGCTCTCGACAGAAAAACGTGCATCGCTACTCTACACAGCGGGTCTTTAGTGGTACTGGGCTCGAACTCATGACATGCCTGTCATGATCAGATACCTTAACCACTGGGCTACCTCAGCCCCATGAAAGTTGGAAGAGTAGGCTTTTAACTGAGGTATGTGTTGCCCTCATCATTAGAACGTGGTTCAAAATTGCAAGGTCAGTTGCGAACAACCCCTGCGTTCTAAAGCTGCACGAGGGCCATGGGTGACGGACCTCGTAATTTTGAACCATGGTCCAGTGACGAGGAGGTCACCTGAGCTGGCACTCCCTCTCCTAACTTCTATACCACATCAACGGGAGGACGTTTGAGCCTCGAGAAATTTGACGTACATCGGCCCCCTCTGGGCGGCGGGTCTTCAGCGGTACTGGGCTCGCACTCACGAAACGCAGGCCGCAAGTCCGCTACCTTGACCACTAGGCTACCGCTGCCTCCGTGGTGTGGAAGTTTGGTGAGTGGGTATCAACATAGGTGTCTTTCCTGTTCACTTGATCGTGGTTCATAATTACGAAGTCCGGCGCCTTCAGTTCTCTTTTTGCTTTTAAGAACGGCGTAAATTAACAGCCAATCAAGTTTATGAAACGAACGGGCACTATATATACTATTAAAAACAGAAGTCTTTTTCAGCAAAACCCCCCATAAAAATGTTTTAAGACTATAAATAAATAGCAACAAAATGAATTTAAATACTGTCAATCGTTTTCGAAACAGTTTTCCTTAAATTTGGCAACTTGACTCAATCTGACTAATTTTAAAATTACTAGTATTATTTAAATTTCTTTTAACAGCTTTCATCTCATAACAAATCTTTATATTCTAATAAAATTATTATAAGGCGTTTACTCACGAATTTCTACCTTGATTACTGATGAAAATAGCAAAACATATATTTTTTGTTCGTTTATTAAGGCTTTGGCTGCTTCAGTCCAATTTAAAAGTCTGCTAACTACACTCAATACGCCTCCTAATTTGTAACTACAATCAGGGGACGAAGTCGACGTATGAGATGGCACGCAAGGAAACGCCTTTCTTGTATGACTGATTTCATTTAAATATAGCAAATATCGATTGTAAATTAATTAGTTCGTAATTAAGGAACAAAAACACTTGGCAATTACTTGAGTGATTCATAACGGGGAAAACTAAAAATAGCTGCCAAGTCTTCCTCAAAACTAAAAAGTTTTTCTCCTACAACAGTTAATGTTCCATGTTTGTCAACTGAGGAAATATTTCGCAAAATTCCCAAATGTAAGACACAACAAGTACATTTTATCCTCAAATATTCAAAACATAAATGAAAGAACCAGTAAATCATCCTTTAGTTATTTTAAGAAACAGTATCAATGGGGAAACACACAAACACCCAACACAAAAATTGGACGAAAAAACTTCTTTCTCTTCTGCTAGGCAGACAATGGAATTTAAAAATATTTGGAAATTTTTCCCATAGAGAAAACAATAATAATCTAGTTTGGCTTTTGAGAAACAATAAGACAGATGGAAATCGGATGCCTTCATGGATAAATTCTCTGTCTGAGACAGTTGCTACTTTGTATCATGAATTGATTATGGTAAAAGGAATGTTATCTGAGACAATGCGCATGCTTTCATTGAAAAAATACAATAAGAATGCATAGATGATGATTATGAAAACCATAGGAAATTTCGCTCACAAAATTGCAGGTTAGGAAAAAAAAGGAATGAAAAGACTATTTCTTGAAAAAGATTGAGATGAAATCTTCGGAATTATTTATTTCAAATCTTAATTCAATTTTAACCTTACCGTTTCGTTATTCAATTAAAAAGTTATTTTTGATCAGATCGTATTAGGACGAATGTATACTATGCATTTACTTTAGATCATGGCCTTCTACTACTGTGTGTGGCCGTGGTAGCCTAATGGTCAAGGTATTGGATGGTAGCTGGCTTGACACGAGTTCGAGCCCAGTACCACTAAAGTCTCGCCGTGTAGGGGCGATACACGTTAAATCTGTCGAGAGCTGAAATGTCCTCCCGTTGGTGTGATGAGGTAGTTAGGAGAAGGGGTGCCAGAGCTCAGGTGTCATCCTCGTCACTTGACCATGGTTTAAAATTACGAGATCCGTCGCCAAAAGCATTCGTGTAGCTGAACACAGTGTGACGTTAATATTCACTCATTCTACTACTGTGCCTTGACATTGAGTATTTATTGACTTATTACTATAAAGTAACACGGCTTTTGGTGATGGACCACGTAGTTTTGAGCCATGGTCAAGTGACAAGGACGACATCTGAGCTGGCACTCCACGCCCCCATGGGAACTTTGAGTCTAAAAATTCAACACGCCCATTAATCCCCTCTACACGGTGGATCGTTTGCTGAAACAAGGCTTGAACTCGTGACGACATATACAAATTAGCGCCCATAATTACTCGGCTACTGCTGCCATAGTCATACATACGAACTGCAAACAAACTTATACTAAAAACTATGAAAATACACTTTGAAAGTTTGAGGACTAAAAAGAATCCCATTTACAACTGAGGATTGAAGAAAACCTACTGGATAGAGCTGTACTGGGTCCATTCTCTCGGAGTAAGCGCAACCAGCTTAACCCCCCCCGAAATTCCTAAATCGGTAGACGGGGGGGGAAACCAGGTCCTGGGGCCCCCCCAAAAACCCCGACTTTGCAGCGGACGCTTATATTCTCGCTTACGCCACTGAGCGCAACTGTATGAGAGAACCCCGCCCAATACGCGTTCAGCGACTAATTTCACTACATGAAAATTGTTTTTTCCTTATACCCTCATTCTTCCTCTTGAAGCTATCGATTGCTCATGTTTTATATATGATACTTTACAATTGATGTATTGATATGATTTTAACGGATTTCTGTTTTATATTCTTCGATTTACACAGCAGCGTAACGGAGAATATTAGCCCCCCCACCCCCCTCTGCAAAGTCAGGTTTGTGCCCCAAGCCGGTTCTTTCGAAAGGTACGTATTTGGGCCCCCTATTTTCCTCCCCACCCCCACAATGCGGAGGTGTACGTTACACCACTGGATTTAAATTTATATCTCGATCGTTATTAATATTTTATACACGTACGCTGCAAAGAGTTCATTTCCGAAGTACTAACTGCATTTCGCACTATTTTATTTGCCAAGTTATTTCAGAAAATTTTCCCATCTTACTGATTAATTGCCATTTTTACATGGGTTGTGACAGTCATGTTGTTCGAAAGAGAAACCAGCATTTAAAACTACATAGGATTGATTGATTGATTGATTGATTATTAACGTCGCACTGTTTAGCTACACGAGGGCTTTTTGGCGACGGACCAGTTTTGAACCATGGTCAGTGACGGGACGACACCTGAGCTGGCACTCTCCCAATACTCACCAACAACGGAGCGCAGCTCTCGAAGATTTTAAAGTCACGCGCCTAACGGCGGGTCTTTCGTGGTATGGCTCGAACTCGTAACAAGGTAAGCCACGGTCCGATACCTATACCACTCGGCTACCGCGGCCTAAAACTACATAGGAAGCGAGTGATTGTTTGTTAATGTTGTACACTGAAACAACACGAGTGACCGCGGTAGCCTAGTGGTCAAGGTATCGGGTCGTGGCTGGCCTGTCACGAGTTCGAGTCCAGTACCAATAAAGATCCGCCGTGTAGGAGATCGATGCATGTTAAATCTGTCGAGAGCTCAAACGTCCTCCCGTTAGTGTGGTGTGGTAGTTAGGAAAGAGAGGTGCCATCTGAGGTGTCGTCCTCGTCCGACCATGGTTCGAAGATGTCCGTCGCCAAGGCCCTCTGAGCTTCACAACGTTAATATTTACCCCATTCATCCAAAATTCCAACTTTACACCCCGCCAACTTAAGGATTTTGAGATTAGATTTAACGTGCATCACACCATGGTGTGAATGGTACCTGAACTCGAAACTAAATTTGCCCTAAACTCGAAATCTGATGCGAGTGAGTATTTAACGTCACAACACAAGAGCTATTGGTGACGGACCTCGTCAATTGACGAGGACGACACTTGATCTGTCTCTCTCTCTGAGAACTTCCATACCATGCCAATGAGTCTCGACGTACTTAACGTTAATCAACCTCTCTTTACGATGGTCTTCAGGGGTGCTAGGTTTGAACTTGTGACACGATGGCCAATGAATCCGTAAATATGACCACTGAGCTACCGAGACTACATTTGTAATTTAGAGAAATCAGAAGAAAAAAAGTAGTAATAAAACTTTTTTTTTATGTCAAAAAGCAGTTCATCTTGCTTTTTTACAAATAAAAGTGCATTTTACTTATTTATTTATTTTTTTATCCTTTTTTTTTCTCAGCAGTTATGGTTGCATACTTGGAGGAGGGAAATTTGAAAACCTAATGCAGTAATTGAAAGTGGAATATTTTTTCGGGCGAGGGGGAAAGTTTAAATGGAAGCCATTTAGTAAATTTGAAAAATAAATAATTCCTTTGCAACTGTAAATAAATGTAAAGCATTGAAGCATACGAGAAATTCTATATATAATTTAAAACTGACACACGCGTAACACGCATTGGTAATAATCTACAAATATTCGAGATGAAAATTTACATTACCAATTTTCTAAAATTAAAACATGTGGACTCAAATTTTTTTTTGGTAATTAAAACTAAGTTTTTTTTTTTGGAGCATTTCGAAGTGGGTTAACTCACGAAGCAAATATATAAATGATTTAAAATTTGAAACTCTTAATATTTTTGAGGTTCTGTAAATACATACTACGAATTTAAACTTTTTAAAATTTAATAATATTCAACAATATTACCACATTCCTAACACATATTTGTGTGAGCTAATAAATTACCCATAGAATTACTAATAAATTTAAGTATCATTTTAACTGATCGAAAATTGAACCAATACTGAACAGAGTCCTAATTTGCTTAACATTACCTGAATTGGAGAGAAAAAAGGCATTGAGTGTATTCTTTCTTTTTCACGCTTAACAATTTAAAATATTTTTTTTTCGTAACACTAAACGTTATTACACACTAAGTTACTATTAACACTAAGCGTTAACACTATATTTTTTATGTGGTCTTCCTAAAACAAATTATAATAAATTACGATTTGAAACAGGGACTAGATTTTTTTTAGTTAAAAAATCGTTTTTTAATAAAAGGGTTTAAAACTTCCTTTTTTTTAATTTTTAAGCTAAATATTTCTTAGGTTTATTTATAATATTCCATATTTGTTTCTAAAATCATTATCTTAATGAACTTTTAAAAAGGTTGAATTAAGGTATTCGACTACATTCAGAACAGTGATTTTGAAAAAGCGTACAAAGGTATAATTTTTGATATTTAGTATCATTAGAATTACGCATATAAAATTGTTTTTAAAATATTATTACAACAAAACATTATTTAAGTATAATTTTTTTGTTAGAAAACGAAAAAAGAATGGCAAATTTTTAAACGTTCTTTTATGAAAATTACTTATGTAATAATATTTTACCTATATAGAGCGAAAACTTTTAAAAAAGGCTAAACTAGAATTTTTGAAATATGTAATTCAGAAGTGGATTTATTCATATTTTAATACACCAGAGTAGAGAAATTTTAACAAGAAACACCCGTTTTTCTTTCAATTGATTGTAACTGAAAGTAATGTGAATTTTTCTCAAATCTTTTAGTTCAACCCCAACACAAAAATCTTAGCTACATATGGACAAAATATTATTATAGAAGCATTTTTCGACAAAAGGAGAATGTTTTCAAAATCTATCGTTCTTTTCTTATTTTTTGTCAAAAAATTGCATTTAAATAATTTTTTTTTATTCGAAGATTATTTTTAAAACAATTTTATTTGTACATTTTAATTCAATTGACACTAAAGATTTTCTAAAAAAATTATTCACTTATATACTTTTTCACAAAATAACGATTCCAAACCTTTAAAATCAATATTATGGTACCAATCATTCATATCCTAATATAAAAAAACATACCTCGTCAATATCCCATAGAACAAGTACAGCTTCTTCATCAGAAAATTTCAAAGCCAATTCCTTTCCCAAGCCACTTGCAGCTCCAGTCACCAAAATAACATCGCCCTTGAGGCATTTTTTGGGTTTTGTCAAGAAGAGAGCGCAAAAAGCAGACGATATGGCTGTCCATAGGATGTTGCCCGCAAGATGAACAAAATCGAGGAGAGTTGAAAAACCGCTTTTCTTATCCGAGGAGCTGGCAACAGGTTTACAAGCGCGGTTCGGCATACTCTTTTCTACTATCACACAGGTGGGGAAGAAACATCTATCCTGAAGGAAAGTGGTTTTTTATTCACGTTTCGAAGCATGTATTATTTAGGTACAGCGTTCCGATTCATTTCTGAACTGTTGCGCATCGAACTCCAGGGGGCGCTACTGTTGTGAAAATTCGATGAATGATGAAAGTTTTTTGTTCTACTCTTAGCATCAGAATCGTTTTCTTTTTATTACTCACACACACACACATTAATAATTTTTTAGCTAACGCAATATTGTTTTTAAGTCATACATCGAAATTTGAAGCTATTTCTTATCCATGAGGGGGAGGGAAGGAGGGAATAATAATTTTACACTAAAAAAAAACCCGTGAAGTGCTGGGCAAGAGAAGGGAAAAGAAACCTGTACTAAATCGAAAATATAAATGGAACAAATTTCGAAAAAGGGGAATTTAATGAAATAATTTTAGAAATCACTCACACACACACACACACACACATTGCGCGTACAAACACACACACACAGAATTGCAGGCGTCATGAGGGAAAGAGAAAGCCAGTGTAACGCCGGGCCATGCAACTAGTTTTCATCTTGTGGTATAAAAAATAAATTGCTTGTAAGAATTTTAAAATTAGTGTTTTGAAATTGTAAATATAATGTTGATTGAAGTAAACGAATTTACTTATTTTTTTTTAGTGCAACGAATTTATTATTATGTTATATAAAAAATTTATTTTACTTCGGCATAACATTCCAAAATAGGAAAATTAAAAAACAATATTTCAGATTGGGGGTGGGGAGGAAAGTTATAAGCCGTTGTTTATGGTAAGGAAAAAAAAATTTTTTTTTTCATTTTTGAATTGACAATTAAAAATTTTCGTAGGTCCTTTAGTATCATTTGTATATATAGACGTTGTTCCAGAAAACACCCTTATACTAATTAAAATTTTTATCGAAATTACACAATTTTAAAATGTGTATAGTTTTTAATTCATGACAAGGGAAAACACTCAGGATGTGAGATTTTTTTTTTTCAATGGATAGTTTACTTAAAATTTCTCAACTGACTATGCATTTCGAAAGTACTATACTTGCGCAAAATCATTGCCACGGTAAGATAAATAAGTTTTACTTTTCTATTTTCAAAGGTATCATTTAACCCCTCAAAAATCCTTTTCTTTTATAAATAAAATGATCAAAAAAATTTTTTAAGCAAAATGCTTATCCACTACATATTTAAAATCTTATCATATAGCCACAATACTTGTGACGGCGAGTGAGTGAGTGAATATTAACGTCGCACTGCTCAACTACACGAGGGCTTTTGACGACGGACCTCGTCATTTTGAACCCTGGTCAAGTGACGAGGACGACACCTGAGCTGGCATCCCCCTCTCCTAACTACCACACCAACGGGAGGACGTTTGAGCTGTCGCAGATTTAACGTGCATCGCTGCCCTACACGGCGGGTCTTTAATGGTACTGGGCTCGAACTCGTGACAAGCCAGCCACGATCCGATACCTAGATCACTAGGCTACCGCTGCCACCTTGTGACGGCTAAAGCACGAGTAAAGCTATCAACATCAGCTACACTAGAGACAATGAATATTTTACGTAGAAGTATATAGATCTCTCATATAGAAACGGAGAATAGAATAGGGCCTCAGGGACGTCTTAAGGCATGGGCAACTTGGGTACGGGGCCAGGACCTTGGTCACAATGGCGGCCTCGTCTCGTTCTCAATTCAGCCTCAATACGATCATAATTAGAATAAATTTAGTGGCCAAATATTAGGTTGGGGAAAAAGAAATCCATTATTTTTTCGGTAGATGGCTGTAATGTCGATATCTCGTGAAGTATCGATGAAACAATTTCAAATTTATGCTCGTTGTCAAGATGACATTTCACACTAAAAAAATTCTTTTACTTTTTTTTGTTTGGTCCATTCAGTTGTGAGTTACAGGGTGTTAAAAATGCAAGTCAACAAAGAGAAAATTCGGGACATTTTACAGTTTTTCTTTGATAAAAGCGAAAATGCAAGCCATGCGGCTGAAATTGTGAATGGTGTTTATGGTGCCGATACTGTAATAGCTAATTGCGTGCAATTTTGGTTTTATTGATTCCGTTCAGGCATTTTTGATGTTAAAGGTGCACTACCCATCGTCGAAAATGTCGATAAAATCACAGAAATAATCGATGCTGACCGGCATGTTAGTAGTCGTAGCATCGCCCAGGAGCTAAAGATCGATCATAAAACAGTTTTAAACCATTTACGCGAAGTTGGGTTCAAAAAGAAGCTCGGTGTTTGGGTGCCACACCAATTAACACCAAAAGTCATGATGGATTGAATTTCCATCTGCGAAGCCTTGTCCAAACACAATGAAATCAACACATTTCTTAAACGGACGGTGACTGGGGATGAGAAATGGGTCACATACGACAATATTGTGCGAAAACGATCATGGTCAAAGCGTGTTAAAGCAGCTCAAACGGTGACCAAACCAGGACTAACGGCCAGGAAGGTTCTACTGTGTATTTGGTGGGACTGGAAAGGAATCATTTATTATGAGTTGCTTCCGTATGGCCAAATAGTAAATTCAGATCTCTACTGTCAACAACTGAACCGTTTGAAGCTACCGATTGACCAGAAACGGCCAGAGTTAGCCAACAGAAGAGGTGTTGTGTTCCATCAGGACAACGCCAGGCCACACACGTCTGTAGTGACTCGTCAGAAACTCTGGGAGCTTGGTAGGGAAGTTTTAATGCATACACTATATAGTCCAGACCTGGCACCAAGAGATTACCACCTTTTTCTCGCATTGCAAAACTTCCTGAGTGATAAGAAATTGGGATCAAGAGAAGCTTGGAGTTTTTCGCCAATAAGAACCAAGACTTCTATGAGAGAGGAATTATGAAGCTACCTTTAAAATGGCAACACATTATACAACAAAACGGTGCGTATTTGACCCAAATCGGACAATCCTGAACATGTTAAATAAAGTCTTGAATTTGGTGCCAAAATAATGGATTTCTTTTTCCCCAACCTAATATTATTTCCGGTTGTATTTCCCGAAAAACTTGGAATTTCGGACGAAAATGTCAACTGGCTACATGTGATGACCGTTGTCGAAGCATATGCCTAGATCTACCACAATACACCCCTATTACTCATTCAATTTAAGGGCGCAGTCGGTAGAGCCGGTTTGTGAGATTCTAAGTCCTACACATTTAATTTGTTTCGGGTTATTCTTTGTACGAGTATTTTAAAACATATGTTATGTACCTTCTACTTTTAAGGGTCATAGGTGGGGACTACATTTGTGTAGGGGCACAGGGCCTATTTTTTTCTTTTACCCCAAAGAGCCTCGATCCCGACCTTCGTTATTTTATAAAAGCAAATTTTTCTCTGCGGATGTCACCCACAGGTAAGAACGATCAGCGAGTATGAATTTTGGATTGTGGTTTCGCGCAGGTAAAGGTAATAAAGGTACATAAAATAGTCCCAAACCTATAAAGAAAAAAGCCCAATTTTTAAATATTTTTTTGGAATAACATTGAAAATCACGCCATCCATTGCCGGACACTTAGTGTAGTTGCAACCCCGCCAGACACCCTTAACTTTAAAAAATAATTTATTTCTTTATATAAAAGCTAAATTTTTTATATATGTTATTTGGGGGACCTATAAAAGATGTTCCCCCAAAACCCGGGACAGTTTTAAGGGTTTTTTAATTTTGCCAGACACATCAAAAAAGTCTGTGCGGTGGGGAGTGTGGAAAAACTGTTCAGAGGAAAAGGGGGGTTTGTCTATTGCGATCACAAAAAATCCAATGAAAAAATAGTTTTATTAATTATAAGATCTTTTAAAAGTATAAAATATTATTTTATTATTCAAGTACGATTTACATGTAAAAATCCATCATTGTCGTCGATATTTTAATTTCATTAGTTTTCTACAGTCCGTGACGTGATTGTCATCAATATCACTTTCTCCCTCAGTTTCCGGAAAAAAATTAAGAAGTTTATATAAAATGAATAATTTAAAAATTATGCAAAATTTGACATACAATTCATATCTGATTGAGTTTTTTAAAAGAATCACTGACACAACTTTGTTGATCCCCTTTAAACCATTTAAAAAAGGTATTTTCATTTTTGAATGCCCAGCCATTATTTTCTGGTTGATATGTCCTGATTTTTAGATGAGCATTGTTCCAAATGGTACATGTATAGTTTGCTGCAGAAACTCCTGCAATAGCTCGCTTTTTTCAAGGTGGTAGATTAGCGTCAAAAATTTTGCAACTTCTTTTTGATCAAAAACTTCGTTTACATCAGAAATTGTATTGTCGATGAACATTTGAAGTCGAGCGGGATCAAAATCAATTACATTATCGGATTGTATACATTGCATATAAATCTCGAATAATATTAAAGACGTTTTGTTGTTCATCTGATTTTCAATTTAATTCCCAGGCTTTTTAAAGCTTCCTGGTACTCTGGATTTTTTTTAATGTTTTGTAAGGTTTTAATTTTCCTTTCTGAAGAATGCACGTTAAAAAACACATCCGTTGATGATATCCCGGTAAGTCTGAAAATTAATTATCCTAACTCGATGTATTTTGGGTTTGGTTCCCTATATCTTTAAAATTTTTTTCAGTACCCGTAAGCATCCAAACAACCGAATATTTTTAAGATGGGCATGTTACCAAGCATTTTAGCACAAAAAATATATCAGTATCTACTTCATTTCTATTTCTGCTGATAGTTGATGTTACA
>BMAV01012681.1:0-11073 GCA_019973955.1 Trichonephila inaurata madagascariensis
TAAAAATTATCCCTTTTCGATACTTTCCCAAGCTAAAGATCTTTTTATAGGTTTCGATTAAAATATTTACAAATTAAATTTTTAAAATGCTACTTGAATTCTGCAACTTTTTAAAATGAAACAAAATGCAGGGGAAAAAAGATAAATATATAAATTTTGTTTCTAAGTATAGAATATTTGAAAAGGTCAGCAAATGAATTTATTTAAAATTTTATCCTTCTACTTTTAATTGCATGAAAAATTTAATAAAGGTTTATGAAAAATTAAATTCGATTTATAATTTATCCCATGTTTTCTGAAGTTCTAACATAAATCCGAGTACATTTCTGAAATTTGATTTTTTCCTCTGATCTAATAGAAAGACACAATACACAAACATATTTAACTATTCGACAAATTTAGAGTGGCAGCTGTATTCAATTTAATTATTGTACTAATTTCATATCTAAATCAGCAAGCACATTTAATTTAATTTTAGAATTAGTTTTACGAGACAATTGTACTCTATGTAGCGGTTCCTATATAAGCCAGTAACAGCCTTCGGACAGAAGTAATCACTTTTTTCTAGTGGTATATTTCATGCTTACGAATCAGAGGGTACCGAGTTCTATCCCCCGACAATGGTGACCCGGGCGTGATGTGAACACGCAACCTTCTAATTGTCCTGGCGCCATCTACAAGAGCAATCAAAGTCTTCAGATCCACTTGACGCAGCAATCAAAGTCGTCAGATCCACTTGACAAGCAAACCAAAGTCGTCAGACTCACTTGACACATCAACCAAAGTCGTCAGACTTACTTGACGCAACAGCAACAACTAACACGCTAGCCATAACAAATATCTCGTTCGTTCGCCTATCCACCGACTCACTGGTGGGGGAGTAGTGTAATGGTTCCTGTATAAGCCAGTAACAGCCTCCAGACAAAAGTGACCACTTTTGTCTAGTGGTATGTTACATGCTTATGAATCAGAGGGTACCGAGTTCTATCCCCGGAGACCCTATCACACTTTTTACATATAAATCAGGAGGAAATTGCTTGTTGAAATTTCATCACAGCCTGCAGTGAATGTCCGCAACTTTCATCTCTATTTACTCTTGTTGATCTCCATGAAAGAAAACTTTTGCTCACAAACAGATTCGACCCAAATATAAAGAGCATTTTCTATATTTGGTTTTCTCACTGTGAGCACGCATATGGCCGAGGGTCTATATTTTGCCCCTCCCTAATTGATAAAATAATAATCATTATCATTAATTAATCGTTTAATTGAGACTAACCATTTTATTATTTTTTCATAAAAATATCGTTTCGTTAAAAATGATTAGAGCTCATGCCTAAAAATTGTCTTTCAAAAACATTTATTCATAAGAAAAAACTTACCATTTACAATGACCAGTTGCAAAAGGCATACATCAAGATATCTCATTTTTGTACTTGATCTAAAATACAAAAAGATGCCATGTTTAAAACGCAAGGCTAATTGTTGATTCAGGTTCATATATATAAGCTGAAATTGCATGCCATAAACTAAGACCGCTTTAATTGCTGCCTTATATAGCTAAAGAAATACAACTCCATTTAAAAACCATATATTTCAGATTTAAACCCCACTTGCCTACCCCTCTCCCTCCTCTAAATAAAAGCGAAGCTTTTTAAAAGTAGATTCATTGTGTGCTCGTAAAATCACATAAATATTTTTAAAAAATTATCTATTTCCTTAGAGAAACTTTTGCTTAAAATTGTTAATTCTGCTGAATTCATTATAAAAGTTAAATCTTTTCAGTTGAAAGTTGAATAGCCTGTGATACCGCCCCTTGGGTGACCGTATCTTTGATTGTCGGGTGAGCTAGAGGTATAGGGTTTGAAAAGAAATAGACATTTTTAATTTTTAATAAGACTTTATTCAGAATGGAACTTAAATGTCTAAAAATTTTTAGATAATATTATTTAAGGGAAATCTAAAATGAAAAACACACACAATGATGTAAACCGAATCACGTAATTTAGACCACTTTCTCTAAATTATAATTATTTTCCGCCTACTTTTACTTCTAATAATATTACAAGTCCTAATATCAAATAATCAGTCCTACCTTAATCCAACTAAGGTTGAATTTCTATATGAAGACGTCTGAGCGCACGTACAATGGTTACCATGTATTACTGGCTTACTTTCCAGGTAACTTCACAAATGGCTATCAATTCACGCTTGTATCTCTTTCAAACATAACATTCCCCAAATTGCCATTACACTTACTGAAACTTCTGTTATTTAAAAGCTATCTTATTTGCATTGCTTGTTCACATTTCGCTTCTTGGGTTTTGGTTGGAAAAGAGTTGCCTTTAATCTTGGCCCCCAAAGAACCCAGAGGTTATGTTAAAGAAAAGATGCGTGAGCCCGTCACAAGCCTTTATAACAATCCTATTGCAAGGTCACTAAAAACAACGAAAAAATGAACTGCACTCAGAAATACTTTGATTTGTGGAAGTACTTTTATGTTTTATAAACTCGAAAACTATATATTTCATTTCTCAAACTCAACTTCAATCAACTCAAATCAAACAAAATAAAGGTTTGCAATGTACAGTTTTACACATGAAGGGAATTTACATTAGTGTGCAATGCATTTTTCTACTTACAACCATGAAATCGTTGAAAAGGGATTTTCAACCAGTGCACAGGAAATAGCAGCTCAAAAGAAAGGTGATGCATATGCAAATATCGAAAAGAAAAAAGAAAGTAGCTGTCTTAAAAAGAAAGAGGAAAAGGTCTCGTTTCCAGACATTTCTTGGAAGTGAAATAATATGTTTATAAAAGCTACAAGAAACCACCAGGATACCTTTACACGTGGTACAATGATCGACAAGCTTGAAGAGGGGAGAAGTTTGACAAATGTTATTCAAGAGTTAGTAATTGTATGATGCAGCGGGCTTTTCTGTTTTCAATCCCATCGAACATGTGTAGGATGCTTCGGGGAGGTGCCTAGCATCAAGATCGTAGCCTCTGGAAAACACCATATAATTGAAACAGATTATCATTGAAAAGTAACAACCTTACCTAAAAACTGCTGGATAATTTGTTACTGAGAATGGACGGTTTCAAGCAACCAATGCAATTAGGGGAGGCTAAATCTCTTATTAAAGGATTTGGCCAAGCAATGTTTGTTACTAACGCCCTTCTGCCAATCAAGCTTCTTTTTTTCAGGTTTGTTCTACAATGTATGCGTTTAATTCATTTTTTTTGGCTACTATCAACCTTAAAATGTGACGTTGTGCCTCTAGTGTGAATTTCACGTCACCCAGTTGATCTCTCTCGTTACAATTCGGGGGCGCCCTATCAGTGATAAGGGGCCCCGGACATACGAGTATTTAAGGTTTAAAATGTCATCATTAATAGTCTTATTGACAAGAGTCTTATGAACTCTTTTACATTAATAAAATCAAGTGTCATTGGCTTCAAACGGTTAAAATTTCTCCGTGCTAACTCTACATATTCGTTCCCACAGTTAAAAAGCTTGCATCGTGTTGCTCAAAATAATGAGAATACAAGGAATGATATAGACTGAGAAAGGTTTCTAAAAAATGCCTATTCAAAGCGGCTTGTCAGAAAGGTCATTCGAAGTAAAATACAAATAACATTTAGAATAGGATAAACAAAATGTATATATATGTTTGTGTGTATATGTATTAATGTATTTGTGTGTATGTATGATTTATGTATTTGTATTTTGAAAATCTATTATGATCATACATGTTTCTAAACCTTCCCCATTGTATAATTTTAATTACTGAAGGTCTCCGTTTGCATGTGAGCAATCTTGTATTTTGTTCTGTATTTGTTGTATTTGCATCCATTCTTGTTTCTTTTCCCTTTTGTGCCTGTATCCTTCTACTTCTACCACTATCGATTGAGTATTGACTTACGATTGGAATCCTTGTGTTATACTTGTCGGCACACAAGGAGTCTACTAAGAATAATAATAAAAAAACCAAATGTTATTTACATGTAAATGACAACATCACTTGGTTTGTTGATTGATCGACTATAGATAAACGTCGCACCTAGAAACTACAAGAAGGTTTGGCCCTTAGTTGGAAATTTTTCAAATGGGGTCCAATTAAAGAAAATAATAGAATTTATTTATCATGGTTCTCTTGCAACATCCAGAAGATTAAATGAACAATCATGGTCAGCAAGGGTTCAAATGCTGTTTTCCCTTCTGAGAAAAAAATAGCACTATAAGAGCCAGAAGATCTCTCTCACTTTCGCAGTCACTAGTTAATTGCCTCACTGTGGTGTGCAATCCTTTGTCGAAAATACGCATTCATAAGGGTCTTATCATATGTACACGTTTGGAGCAATTTTCCACCCAACTCCGAACAATTCTACCTATTTGCTATTACAACTGCTCATAACCACTTTTTCCCAGTGAACTAAAAAAGTTGTTCCAAACAAAAGTTGCTTCAAATTTCAGCCAATGGGGTTCTTCGGCGCTCTACGTCATAAACAAGATGGCGGCTTCGGTTTCGACCAACGCATCAAATATGACGTATAATATTTTAATGATGTATAATATTTAAATGGCGTGTAATATTTTAAACAGAATGGTACTCCACTTCTGTTTACGCCAATCAACAAAGCGCGGAATAAAAGAAATAATTTTGGATGTTCGTTTTCCGAAGCAGAAAAATTGGCGAGTAATTTTTCAATGTGAAGATAGAGCATGACTGACGTCAGAGTATGTAGTTTTACTTACGGCAACCCTTCCTCCTCAGCTGGATGAAAAATTGTCCTGAACGGTTGCTCCAAATATGCGCCTGTGATAGGGCCTTAAGTAGTCATTCTAACAGTCTCGCAGAAAGGCATTTTAAAGTTCTTTCATTTCATTCTGTTAATTCCATTGATTACGTTGATTGTTTGCTCGGTGAACTGTTAAAAATATGAGCGAAAATAGAACATCGTAATGGAGCTTTTAAACGTTAAATTAAGAAAAATAAAGAAAAAATATTGCAAAGAAATTACCAAAAAAATTTTTTTCCTATTGTCAACAAGTCAGACACATTTGGAAAAAAAACGGTAAGAATTTTTTAAATTACCATTTCCTTATTCTGTGCAATAGAGTTCATAATACAGATTCGACTTTATTTTTACCCGTTTGCTAGACTACAAAAAAAAATTGTGTAAGACCAAACAAAATATATTCAATATTTATATAGTAAAAAGGAGTTACGTTCCATATTCTTTTATGCCATGTAATGTGAAATTAAGAACCAATTTTAAAAATTGCATTTATTTATTACAAATCTTAAATTTACACATTCTTCAGTAAATAATTAAAAATAAAATGCGGAATGCATACATATTTTCTCAATATAATACAATAAATTAATAATTTTTGAAGTAATACCGTGTTACGGATCTATTCGCGATCCTTCCACTAATCCTCTTGGGAAATCTTTGGGCTATCCATTCGCGTTATTCCCAACCAACCCTTCGGAAGAAGAAAATTGTTATATGCAAATTAAGTTACTGTAAATAATCGAAGTTTTCTTGCTAAAATAGAGAGTAGGAGAGGAGTGTTACTGACATGAATCATTATTGAATTATTGTGAGTAAATACTTATTAGAGGAAAGATTTAAAGTGACGATTGATCCCTGAGATTTAATTAACATTAGATTAAATCGGATAATAGATTAGGTCCTATATAAAGTAAGGATCGAGTTTGATAGTCTTCTTATCTTTAGAGTATTTTGTCGTTGTTCCACTTTTGCGGTTAGCACCGAGACATTCTCTTACTGTTATTAATTGAATTTGTGTCGCTTTATTGTGTGGTCAATAAACAGTTTGATTGGATCATGTCGAGTGTTTCTTCCCTACCTCCCACGTATCTAGGTGACCAAGAGAGGTGAAAACCTCTCACACGTTAACTTTTTCACCTTATGTTGTATCTAACGCATTTGTTAATACTGAGTAAGTAGAAATCACTATTTTCAATATATAAAGATCTATCATACATACTATGCTGAAAACCAATAAAGGTCTTCACCTTGTAATAACGTTTTGAGAAGCTGAGCAGCTTTCAGAAATATATATTACGTTCTTAATTTTTTTTTTAATCAGATAAACTTTTGCTTTATTTATATAACTATTTTGGTTTTACAAATTTTTCATATAATTGTAAGAACCAAACTGAACAAATATTCATGTGATAATTTTAAGTCTTAGTCCACATGTTTTAATCAATATTTTAAACACTATACTAGATTTATATATTGATCCCAGAAGTTGAGCTATTAGTAAATATCTGAATTTCGTTCCCATTTTTCAGGAGTAATAAACAACCCTAAGCCGAATCAGAGTAAAGTAATCGAAAAGGAAACTGATCGTGTTATTTTAAAACTGTATACAAAAAGACCGTGTGTATAAAATAAGGTTGGTATATTTATATATATTGCTCAAAATGTTTTTGTATGTTATCATAAGGGAATGAAAAGGGCAACAACGAATGGAGGAAATTATCGTGTAGTGTTTTAAAGAATTTTTTTTAAAGAAAATCAGTATTGTATTATAAAGAAAAAAGCTTCATATTTTTCATAAATTACTTAGAGCTATTACATCAATGGATTGATCAAATGGTGCTTCATTTTTGTACGAATTTTATTTTTACCCAATGCGAATTATGAGAGAAATTTATTTCTTTTTTGTTAGAAGATATTTTTGAAAATAAAGCTCATCATTGGTGAAAGCAGGCTTTTGAGAAAGAACTCAATTTTTTTTCCCAAAAAGTTTCATCCTGGAAGCAAAATTAAGTTTTTAAATACGGTTCTTACTGAAAGAAATTTAAAAAATTGGTAAACAATGGCAAAAGCATAGAAGTCTTTCTTTGTCTTTTACATTGATGATACATTCAGATTTTTTTTAAAGAAATAAATTTATAAACGTATAAAAAAAATCAAACATGAAAAATACATAAGAACAAAATTAAATGGAACAATGAATATTAGTAAATTAAAAATGTAACAATTTTTTTTAGAAAATCTGAATTATTTTAATTAGTTCTACCATCTTTTTCAAACCTTTTCTCCTATACTTTTTGGGATTCTACTTGAAATGCATTTACATTTTGAAATACAAAACTTTAAAGGAATTTTTTTACTGCATCTTTTACTTAAAAAAGGAAAAAGTGGGCAAATAAAACTACAAAAATGTTACAAATATAATTAAATAAATTTTTTTATTGATATTAATCGCATTCTTAAGCAAATACCGTAAAATCCAGCGTATGACGCGCAATTTGAATACAAAAAATATGATTGAAATTTACGGGTGCTCGTTATACGCCGAGTGTAAAAATGATAGCTTCAAAAATATATATATATAAAGAAAAGATAAGAGTAAAAAAAATTCGACTTATATATACAGTGGGCCACAAAAGTGTTCGTACACTTGCAATTTACAGTAAAATTTAATGTGTTTTCGACTAATAAAAATTAATATATTGTAATTGTAATTTTCTTATGATATTTCCAAGTTGTTCTTAATGGATTGAGATAATTAATTTTTTAAAAATAGTACAATTTTTTTTAAAAATTAATAATCGAAAAGCTACTAAAAAATTACGCCACAAAAGAGTCTTAGTACACTTTACAAAAATCTCAACTTAGCTTTAAATATTGTATTACTTTCTTAATTTAGAACTTAGAACTATATCTTTTAGTGTCCACGGAAACTTTTAAGCGTCTTGGCATAGATTTAATCAGTTTTTTGTAATTTCGGCATCGATTTTCCTCCATTTTTCTGCGATTATTATTTTTACTTCACATTTTGTGTTTAATTTGTCATGTTTTCTTTTTTTTTACATCAAAACCTCACCAAATATGTTCTACTGGGCTAAATAAAGTGATTGAGGAGGTGCTTTCATAATTTGGGACAGTTATAGAGACACCAGTGGCGTAAATTGAAAGCAGTGCGCTTGGCGTCATTACCCTGTTAAAATGCTAAGTCGTCTCCAATATCCAAATTTTGGGCGAACAATTTAAAATTTCTCTTTAAAATATTTAAATGGAGCTCATGGTTCACAATACGATCAAAAAATGCTAACTTACCTAATTTTGAGGTCAATTTACACCTCCACGCCATAACACCTTCACTTCCATGTTGAAATATGGAGGTGGAGGAGTTCTTGTTCCATATAAATTCATGGGATTAAACTCCCTATTTTTTCATTTACAAGCTATTATAGGCCCATAGGAACTTAAAATGTTGAGTTGTCTGCCATCCCAACAAATTTGCTGTCAATTTTGAATTTTCTGCAAATTAATCCCAAGAATCTAGTTGGATCAATAAAACATGGAGGTGTAAGTATTTTTGCATGGGGGTGTAAATCGGAATCGGAATCAGAATTAAGTAATATGGTATTTTTTGTTGATATTGCGAATCATGAGCTCTATTTAAATATTTAAAAGTGAAATTTTAAATTATCCGCCCAAAATTTGTATATTGGAAAAGACTTCATTTTTTAACAGGATAATGGCGCCAATCGCACTGCTCTCAATGTACGCCACTGGTGTCTCTATAACTGTCCCCAAATTATGAAAACACCTCCTAAATCTCTTTATTTAGCCCAGTAGAACATATTTTGTGAGGTTTTGATGTAAAAAAAAGAAAACAGGACAAATTAAACACAAAATGTGAAGTAAAAACAATAATCGCAGAAGAATGGAGGAAAATCGATGCAGAAATTACAAAAAACTGATTAAATCTATACCAAGACACTTAAAAGTTGCCGTGGACACTAAAAGATATAGTTCTAAGTACTAAATTAAGAAAGAAATACAATATTTAAAGCTAAGTTGAGATGTTTGCTAAGTGTACGAAGACTTTTAAGGAGTAATTTTTCTGTAGCTTTTCGATTATTAATTTTTTAAAAAAATAGTTTGTGACTATGTGTGTGGGTCACGGGTCTTTTCTTTAACATAACCTCTGGGTTCTTTGGTGGCCAAGATTAATGGCAACTCTTTTCCAACCAAAACCCAAGAAGCGAAATGTGAACAAGCAATGCAAATAAGATAGCTTTTAAAAGAACAGAAGTTTCAGTAAGTGGGATGGCAATTTGGGGAATGTTATGTTTGAAAGAGATACAAGCGTGAATTGATAGCCATTTGTGAAGTTACCTGGAAAGTAAGCCAGTAATACAAGGTGCATACCATTGTACGCGCGCTCAGACGTCTCCATATAGAAATCGAATCTTAGTTAGATTAAGGTAGGACTGATTATTTAATATTAGGACTTGTAATATTATTAGAATAAGATTAGGCAGAAAGTAATTATAATTTAGAGAAAGTGGTTTAAATTACGTGATTCGGTTTAACTATCATTGTGTGTGTTTGTTGTGTGTGTGTGATTTTAGATTCTCGCTATTTAAATTTATCTAAATTGTTATACATTTAAGTTCTATTCTTTATAAAGTCAGATTAAGAATTTAAAATGTCTATTCCTTTTGAAAACCCTACACCTCTAGCTCACGCTGACAATCAAATATATGGTCACCAAAGGGGGCTGTATCACAGTGGCACCCAACGAAATTTAATATATATGAACCCGGGGTAGGAAGCTCGAGTGGGTTTGGTATTTTACCAGAAGTCTGCTTTTCCGGGTCGGAAAATGTGACCGACTTTTTGGAAGCCATAGACAATCAAATAAAGTTACTATAAATATGTGCATATGTTACTATAAATAAGCATGTGCTTATTTGAAAGGTCATCTCTGGGGAAGCGCCCGAGATTGGTATCAGATATTCGGATCAGTGTTAGTGCAGGATACCGCCACAGATTTCACGCAACTAAAAGCAGAATTATCAAAAGCATTCCCCGCCATAAGGAATAAGAAAGATTTGGAAACCAGGTTTTATGCGTCCCCACAGGGGAGGAACCAGGAGCCAACGGATTTTGTTTACGATTTACTAAAGTTGCATCAAAAACTGGAACTAGAGATGTCACAGGTGGACTTGGTAGATCACATTTTTGTTAGACTGGAACCACAAGTTCAGGACTACGTGAAGGTCCGAAATCCACAAAATACGATACAACTTTTGGAGATCTTGGCTAAATTTGAAGAGACGTATTCTTGCTAGTCAACGCGGGTTTCGCAGAATGGTGATAATGTGGAAAGACGAGGTTGGAATGAGCATAGGATGTCTGATGTTGGTGGGAATCGCAGAAATTGGAGAAACTCAGAAGTTGGGCATAGACCAAATAATCGCGAAATGATTATAGGGGTAACTATGAGAATGGCTGTGAAGGAAAACAATGGTTCGAAAGCAGGAATAGATTTCAGAATGATGACCGCAGATTCAACGATAGGGAATACCAATTTAGAAAATGAGATCGAAATAATGAGATAATTTCACGACAAGCCCATAGCGGGTCATTTCGGTCGTTTTAAGACTTATCATAAGATAAGGGACGTTTGTTATTTCCCGTATATGAGAAAATTTATTGATCAATATGTCTCACATGCCATATGTGACAAATTAAAGCCGCATTCACACCAAGACGTACAAACATCGAGTGTCAAGTGTCTAGCCAATCAGAGTCTTCCTCTCGCCCGAGAAGAAGTCTCTAATTGGCTAGACGCTTAACACTCGACGTTTGTACTCCTTGGTGTGAATGAGCCTTTATAATTATAAAAACGCATTACCAGCTGGTCGATTAAATCCGATTGTATCAAATTATTCAAAAGAGATAGTTACGTTAGATTTGTTAGGTCCGTACCCTATCGAGAGTGAGACGTAATCGATATATATTTGTAATTACCGATCATTTCAGCAAATAGGCTTAAATTATACCTCTTTAAAAATCCTCGGCTCGTGTAATAGCGGATACTATTTTTGATAATTTTATATCGCGTTTTGGAGCTCCAATAAAATTAATAAGTGACAACGGTCCCCAATTTATATCCGAAATTTTTGAACATTTAAGTGAAAGATTAGGCATAAGGCATGTGAAGACTGTTGTATATAGACCTCAGGCAAATAGAACCGAACACGTGAATCGCGATCTTGTGCAAAT
>BMAV01012681.1:51051-69864 GCA_019973955.1 Trichonephila inaurata madagascariensis
AAAAAAAAAAAAAAAAAAAAAAAAAAAAAAAAAAAACTGTTGCTAAATTAAATTCTTATTCTGATATCCGTAACACACACACATAGAAAAGATACTTTATCTTGCATTTCTTTTTTTTTCTGTTTCAGTTTCGTTTTTTAATTTTGTTCATATGTTGTTACTACACTGTTCTCTATGGTTTCTATATACTGCATATGTTTTTCTATAAGGTACTACTCAACAGATATTTGATGTATTTCCATCGGAAAAGTTTTTAAAATGCTCCTAAATTTTGAGGAATATGCTCAGGGCATAATTGAGATATATTTCTTTTAAATATGAAATAATGTCCTGAGTTGAGTTCGGACTCTTTAATTTTTAGCGAAGATAGTTTAAAATTGAAAACTAGAAATATTCTACTTTTGAGAAATCCAATTCCTTTAAATCTTACTTTGCGACGAATGTGATCACAATTAGAAGAAAAGGGGATATGAAATCTTTCCTTCAAAATTTTACAATTTGATAGTCAATAAATAGTATAGTTTTCAGTAATCTTTTCATAATGGACCAAATGGTAATGTCCCTTAAATTATCACGTCAGGTTTTTTTCTTTTTCTTATTTCTATATAATTACAATGATTTAAAATAGTTAAATTAAAATTATTCAATAACTTTTCAAATTCGCATATACAGCTTAGTACCGGTTTTTTCTCTCCCCTGTAATGTTTAAGAAAGCTCGTGTTAATAAAAACAGTACCACACGTTTGCATGTACATCTTAAAATTCCTCTTTATACTAAAATAAGGAACTTAAAAAGATCAGGATATTTTTTTAGTTTTTCATTGCTCGTTTTTTTATAACTAAATTACAAATATATTACAGAGATCGAAGAACTGCGTATCGGTGGCAACGGAATAAAAATGTACATTATTAACCTTTGTCTTCAAACATCTCCTTGATTCAGTCTTATTTTGTATTTTGAAAACCTATCTCCTTTATGTCTCTGCAAAGGAAACCTTAAATGTTGATTGAAATTGCTTTTGGAGGAAGGATATCCTGGTTAAAAAGAAAAAAAAACCATGAATCATCATCTTCCTCTGCGTAACGCAACTGTGAAGATGACAAATCATCAGCAAGATCTTTTTGTTCAGAAACCTCAATCCAATTGAGGAGAAAGAATTCAGCAATTTCGAAATATTCAATTGAGGAGGAAGAATCCAGCAAACCGTTGAGATTTCGGAATATTTCAGTACTGTTATCCATGTGATGTGAACCATTTATTTTTGTCGATTTTTAAAACTGAAACGCTTGAAGTTGTAAATATATCAATTAAGAATGAAATAATTATTACATTTATAACCCAGTTAAAAAAAAAATGGCACAAAAATTAATTACAGCGTATAAATAATAAAAATAAATTTATTTTTATTAATATTAACTCTCCATGTTAAATAGTATAGACATTGGGAAGATTATAGTATGCACATTTATACAGAATTCTATAGACATAGACATAAATTTCAAACTAATGTTTGTAATATGCCGTTATTTTAACGTTCAACAGGAATAATTAACCTTGAAGTTTGATTTTTTTTATTACAGCTGAAATATCGCTAACATGGTTGGTAGAGTCAAGATCTGACTGATATTACTACATAAGGTTACATCAAAACACTACTTATTTAAACTATGTATTTTCAATTAACAGCTACATTAAAACCTAGACATTTAAGATAATAGACGATCATGTTCTTATAAAGTAATTATTGTAGTTTGCATTCCTGTCCCAATTCATGAATCTAATTCAAGTCGTGACTCAAACTAACTACAAATTCATGGTGAGTAATCTGATGTCTCGCTAATTTGTTAAAATACCAATTAAATTATATAAATAAATCGAATGTTGAAATGAAAAATTCAGAAATTCATTCAAATAGTGAATATACATATTTAAAGAACATGAAATAAAACACCAGCTCAACTATATAAATTACTTTTAGATAAAATTTTCATTAATTTTGTGATAAAATGTTTCTCATTTTTTTTATGATGCATGAGAATTTTTTTTAGATAATTCCAAACTACACATTGTTTATACAATTTTATTATACCTATTATAACCTATTTCAGAATGAGAAGATTTCTGTATATTTCCAATTAAACATTGATGGATAAAACTAAATTTAAGAATTATATAATATATAATTTAATTTTTAAAATTCTATATAAAGTTATAAAACAAGTATGAAATCCAAATAAAATGTAATATTTTCACTTAGAACTGAAATGCAAGAGGGAATTTGGGGAGTAGATATCTAAATTGTAACTCTTCTAAGTTTTGAAGAAGTAGCATACAATACTTATAAGTCTAATTGTTCCCTTATAGCATCAATTTCAAGATATATGAGTCCTTAATCTAATTAGAAATCAGACAGAATTAATTCAAAATTTTGTTTTATAGTAATTTAACTGTTTTAGAACCATTCAAGCAATATTTTATGCAAAGTGAATTTCTGCTGATGAATGCTTCCTCAAATTGATGTATAATTCGAGACTTAGGTATTGATACATGACTATATCAAATTCTTTGATCTTATTAGGTGTACATCAGAAATTAAAACTGCAACTAGAAAGTTTATGAAATTTCTCCAACTGATTATTACTATTGTATCATTGAAAATGCATACATATATATTATTTACGTTCATCTTAATATTTAGAAATCCTCTTATTAAACTTTACAAAATTATGCTGGATTAAAAAAATATTCCATTTTATCGAAGTAAAGAACTGCTTGAATCTATAAATATAATGAATAAATTTAGGAACTAAGCGCACCAAAATAACTCATTATGTAAAAGAGGATGAATATAATGGAGGTGATAAATTTAATTCAGTTATTTTAGTTCAAGGCTTTTTATAAAATATTTTCTATTACAATTTTAACTTAGTGATAAATTAATAAAGTCCCTTAGGATACTATAAAAAGTTTTCTGTATTCATAGTTATGATTTTTCTTGTAAACAGTTACATAATTTATATCAGGATAGTTAAACTATAACTTAACCAAAATTCTAATTTCCATTTAATTTTTGTTTTCCTATTTAACATATTCGCAATATATGTATATGACTTTCACAACAGCTAATATTTTCTCAGCAAAGATCACCCAAACTTAAAATTTCAATCTTCCTTCATTTTCTTTTATGGTCATAACTTAACACTATATATTTTACGCGTTACCCTCTTTTCAAAACATAAAGTCAAAGATGCTGAATCAGCAAGAACTGAAATAACTATGCAGCTCAATTAAAAATTAAATCAAATTGGCGTCGTTGGGTACTGTTGAGAGGACCTACGATTAACGGCTCCCCGAACGAATAAAACTACATGCTGTGTCGTCAGAGATGTCTTAAGGCATGGGCCAACAGCCCGAGCCCAAGGCCTCAGTCTCAGTGGGAGGCTCGTCTCGTTCTTGAACGAGCCTTAATAAGATCATGATTCGAATAATTTTAAAGCTCAAATGTGTGTGTGTGTTATTTCCAGTTGTGTTCTTCGAAAAACTGGGCATTTCGAACTATATGTCAACAGGCAAGAGTGTATTATTATGTGATGGTCATCGTCAGTGGCGCACACAAGGGGGGATCCTGAGGGTCCGGACCCCCCCAAAAGCCCTTGATTTTTTTTTCGATTGATTAAAATTCTGTGTATAGTACGTAAAATTTAATTATTTTGTTATTAATGATTAATTTTATTAATTAATGCTAATTATTTATTCAATAATTAGTTTTTTACTGTGTTTTGTTCCCGAAAGTCAAAATCAAAAGGAGCATGCTACAAGAATGGTGAATTTTTGACCCCGGACCCCCCCCCCCTTGAAAAATTCCTGTATGCGCTACTGGTCATCGTCCTTGTATAGGCTTAGGTCTGCTACCATAGACCGTCATTATTCATTAAATCAAAGAGCGGCAGTCGGTCGAGCCGATTTGTGCGATTTTAAGTCATGCGCATTTGTTTGTTTCGGGTTACTGTTTGTACGAGTATTTGACAATGTATTCTATGTACTATCTACTTTTCAGGGTCATAGGTAGGGCCTACCTTTGTGTGGGTCCCTGGGCCTCAACAAGTCTTAAGACCTCCGTGGCTGTCGTAATGTAATATATATTAACCTTATTAACTTGATTTTCCATATGTGATCATAGGCAGCTTCAGTTTTAAGAACTTATTGTTTTTTTAAAGAATTGTGATTTCTTTTCCTTTGTAAATATAACTGTCTCTCAGAGTTGTGTAGATTTTTTTACATGTCTGCATGCTGAGAACGGAAAATATTAAGTGTCAAGGTTATTTGATTAATTGTTCAATTTCATCTTCAATTATTTACATTTCTTTTGGGACTAATTTTGTTGAACTTGCTTAAAATTAACTTCTTTTTTTTTCAGATTTTGCATCTCAGTCATCTAAAAGTAGCGAGAAAAGTGAAAATTCGGTGCCTAAGGCATCTGAAAAAACTCGAAGCAGCTCCTGCTCCTCCAAAAACAAAAGACGACCGAGGGTTCTTTTTTCTCAAGAACAAGTGCAAGAATTGGAGCGTCGCTTTCAGTATCAGCGGTACCTTTCAGCTTCCGAAAGAGACGATTTTGCAACCAGTTTGAAATTAACATCAACTCAAGTGAAAATTTGGTTCCAGAATAGGCGATATAAGAATAAAAGATTGAGAGGAGAAAAAGATGTCATAGATCAATCTGCATTTAGACCCAAAAGGGTGACAATGCAATATTCAGGAGGTGAAACTCCGCTTCAGCGTTATCCACCCCCATATCCGTTTAATAATACTAGTAGTACAAATGCAGTATCCCTGTCAGGCAATACTGTACATCACTTTCCGCACAATCTCTCTTGTGATTCAAATAAATTATCTTCTCTTCTTACCAGTGATATTGATCAATCTTACCGTCCAGTGGAAAATCAGTTCCTGTCCACAAATATAAATGTGGGTGATAATTTGTTCGGCTTTAATACGAATGTAAAGAATGAGTATGAATGAAAGTTATTTTTGTATTCTTTCACACAAAAGGCTGGGCCTTTTTTAGTGTGTCATATATACCACATTGCATTTTTGTATCGCATATTACGATTAATTTTGATATTTATCTAGAATATGCGTCATTTTATAGCTGGTTTATCTCTTAATACTGTATCGTTTGTTCTATTGTTGTGTTCCTAATTTGAAATAATAAGATTATTACTTTTAAACTTGAAAAGTCGAATACATGTTGTAAACATTCTTATTTTATGTGTAGAGTATATTTGTTATAATATTCTGTTTCTTCTACCCCCCCCCTTTTTTTTTGTTTATAACTCTCAAATGTCAATTGAGATTGATCTGTATTGAAAAAAAAATCTTTTTTTTTTAAGTGAGAGAGATGATTATGTTATTCATTGCACACAATGTGTGCTGGCAATCATTTTCTCTCTCAGATTTCTTTCAAATGCTTTTAAAATATATTTAGGGATTTTTTTAATTTTCTTTTGGTGTTATTGTAAATTATGTTACGTATTGTTACTGTGAATGATATTTAATAACTTGAATAAAACCAAAGATTTATTATTTTTTAAAGAACTTCACGTGTAAAAATGCTTTTATGAGGTTAATTTCTGGAAAGAAAAATAAGCTAACTATACTAAGCTATATACAGAACGTTAATTGATTGCTTCAGATTACTGATTACTTCCGTGGTAAAGCAAACCTACAAAGTAATACTAAATGAAACATTGCAGATGTTTGAAACTTAAGTTTGTTTCAGGAAATTTTTAAATTGCTTGAACAGGATTCATCAGAATATTGTTATGTGATAAATATTATATTAAAAATGTTTAATCTCGATAAATATCTCTAGTAGAGCCAATCTGCCATATTTCTGAAATACACGTTTAATTCACCCAGCAAGATAAATGTTCGTATTTGATAAACATTAAGGCCGCGGTTGCCGAGTGGTATAGGTATCGGATCGTGGCTTGCCTTATCACGAGTTCGAGCCCAGTACCACTAAGGACCCGCCGTGTAGGGCAGTGATGCACGTTAAATCTGTCGAGAGCTGAAACGTCCTCCCGTTGGTGTGATAGTTAGGAGAGGGGGGTGCCAGCTCAGGTGTCGTCCACGTCGCTTGACCATAGTTCAAAATTACATGGTCCGTCGCCAAAAGCCCTCGTGTAGCTGAACAGTGCGACGTTAATATTCAATCAATCAATCAATCAATTGATAAACATTAAATAATAAATAAAAGTGTTTTATTATATTAAATATTGACGTACTTATAATTTGATTATTTCCAAGCCATTTTCGATAGGAAATTCTTCGTGTCAATAAACATTTAAAAAATATTTTATATTTAAATCTTTATGGTGTATTTGATTAAAATTTTAATAATGTTGAAATCTTGATTGGAAACAAATTAAAAGAAATAAAAAGAGTCATGAGGTAACATTTGTTGATTGAAGAAATAGACGACTGGCAAATATGAAATAGACTGTCTTTAGAAAACGATAATTATTGAATTGAAATTCAGAATGAAATGAAACATTGAATTTTTGAAGGAACAAACTTTATAATCACATTTAAATATGTGATTTTCTTATTCAGCAGCAAAAAGTACAGAGAAGTAATTTTGGAAGCAAAATTATGTAATTATATATTACATTTTTATAAGGACTGATGTTATATTATCCAGTACAGAACGCGCTCTTATAATGAAGTTTCAAACCATTAATAAATGATTTGTAAACTTAATTTTTGGGTTTTAAAACTGCGTCTTTTATCTTTTGTGCATTTATTTTTAATATTTTACTTTTATATCTCTATCTCCATACAGTTTTTTTACAAATGTTTGAACATTGAAATATCATTTTACCAAATATTGTCATGAAAAATTTGGTCTGATTCTAATCGAGTGTATTTAAAATATATCTTTATGCAAAATACTTACTAAAAATTTTGTTGACTAGGTGTATCAGCTTATATTCTTGTACTATACATAGATGTAATAACTAGATTTTTTTGGAATTTTTTACTTACTTAAAATAAAAGCATTCTATCTTCTTAATTCCAAACATTTTTTTATACCGAAATTTTTTTATATTAACTTACATACATTTGGAACAAATGTTTCACTACAAATCATAAAAAATCCTTAGCGCAGCATTAGGACACAAACCTGTAGATCCATGATAAATACTGGCAATAACACGACTATCTATCTATTTATTTGTAGAAAGAAAAGAAAGAGAAATGTACTGAAAAAATGCGATCAAATGTTAACTACAGCCCCCACCACCACATGCTTACGGTTAAGTATTTTAAAAAATGCATTATTTTCTATGATTTTGAGATTAGCTGTAACAAATCAATCAGCAAGAATGCACAAGATGAGTTTGGTTAGGTATTTAATTCTTAAATTAGCTTCAGTGGATTAACAAAAAGGAATTAATGTAAAACCTTCTCTTAGAGAAAAATAGATAAACTAAGTTTCTTTGAAAAAAAGTAAAAGTAAAAATAATCAAAATTTCTTTAAAAAAAATTATTTTAAATGTGAAATTTCAAAAGGATAACTAGCAGAATCTATATTGAAATATGTGTTATGTAAATTATATTATAAATATTGGAAATGGTGCTCAGTGATTTCATATTAAAAATAATTATATTGTATACAATAAATGTATGACATAAAACTTTACATAAAAACATTTTCGACTCCTTTAATAGCTAAGAACTGTCGAGATATTTTTTATTTTCGTGGCTCAATGCAAGACAAAGTATCATAATATTGAGAATAAAACTTTCAAACTTCTCGAAAAAGGTTCCTCACCCATTTACTTTAAGTGCTCTATTCTGGAATTTCATGCAAACACTAATAATTAAAATTAACTTTGGTTGTTTTTGCATATGTAAATCATTTAGTCTTTTTATTAATTGTCAAACATGTTATAAATATGGAATGTGCTTTTGTCATTTCTGTTGGGAGTTTAAGCGTATTTCTACTGCAGTAGTCTTCAAACTCTGTTCCACGAAACCCTGGGGTTCCACGAGGCATACCCAGAAGTTCCAAGAGTCATAACAAAAAAATTTAAAAAAAAAAATTGTAATCGATGAGAAATGTGTATGCTAAATGGATTCACGTTATCTATGAAATTTTTTCCACCACAAGTATCTAAACCTTATCTCACACACAGTCATTTTAAATCTGAAAGTTTTATTTATACATAATATAAATTTATTTTGTGATACTTTTTAAACTTTCATTGTAATATATAATAAGAGAATATTAAACGTTTTTTCCGCTACCCCGGGTTCCACGAAATAATTTTACGCTCTGGTTAGTACAACATTTTGCACAACTAAATAGTTTTCTAATGGAAAGTACCTTTTTACAACTGTAGAAAAAAAAACATGTATAATGCAAAAGAGGGAACTACTTATCAACATATCCATTAATTTGATGTTAAAATCGAAAGTTCAGCAAGAACAGCTCCTAAATTTTAGGTTGAAAATTCATGCAAAATACACAGTATTTCTCGCACAGATGTAAGCATTTTAATGTCATTTAGAACAATCTATTAAAGGGAAAATATTTCTGTGCGTGAGAGGCTACAAAAACGAATTAAGCGCAGTATATGAAATGCGACTGCAGAGAATTTCAACAGACCTATACTTCGTAAAAAAAATGCAAGCACATATCCTGGTTATTATAATCCCTGGGTAGGTGACCCTCGGATCACAGAATTATATTATTACTAAGTAAATTTTGTTAAAATTACAGCGTAAAGTTTATTAATGGAAAATACAATATTTTTTTAATTGTCTTTATAAAGTATATTTAACATGTTGATTTACTTTAAATGTCATTTTTAGATATATTCTTCTATGTGTGTGTGTGAAATGGGGTTCACCCAAAACACCTTATTGTTGTAAGGGTTCCGAGAGTCCAAAACATTTGAAGACCACTGCTCTAATGTATCCCGAACTCATGTATGCAAATAATTAAAGGTTGGTGGAAATCACCGTTTCCTATGGTGACATTTTTACCGATACATTTAACTTTTACTGATTTAGAATTAATTCGGACGTTTTCACTAATTCCCAATCAACTTTGGTAAAAAAAAAACTAATTTAATACATAAGTAACTGAATAAAAACCAGCGAAATTTTTAAATATATATTCAAATACAGGTAGAGTTTTTCAATAGAATAACTATAAACGAAAAAGAGAAAAGGAAACAATTTCAGCAGCCAATTATTTTTTTCAATTATACACAAAAGCTGAAGAGTTGCAACCCTCTATGCAAAGAACCGTGGTTTGCTGACCCCTGTGCTAGTTTTCATATTTAATCCAGTAAATTTTACATTAAATGTCCCAAACAAACTTTCATAATCAAAAAAATCATTTTCAACTAATAATCGATACCAAATTTTAAACATGCTTCGTAAATTCTTAGGATTGGTACATTGTCAAAAATATATAAAGTATATTTTATATAAGCTGTCATCCCCAACATATTTTTTTTACTCCACGTTTTTCCATTATATTTTTACACATTATTTGACTCACTTCACTAAACCACACAATTTTTTCCATTGTTTCAATCCTTTAATAGAAGCGAAAATACTTTTCAAAACCTTTTGTTATAGCTACTGGGGTTGCTGATAAGAAACCATTCGATTATAAAGAAAGAAAGTAACCATAAATATTGTTGGTTGAAATTGTGTGAAGTATCAACATAAAGCTAAAAAATACTGTGTACAAAGTTACATTTGTAGTTAATGCACCGCCAAGAAAGAATATAACACTCCTCAAAAGTGTAATTGCAATAAATAATGCCCGTGATGTCATGCAAATTTCAGGAGCGATAGTAGTGAAATGGATATACAAATGATTAAATTTGCGCATGCATCTGATCACGTGGTACTCATATTCGGGCTATAAAAGCCAGCAACTTCCACTTCTCAAAAACAATCTAGAACAAGATGTTGAGCCTTCGCTTAAGCAATACAGAAAATGAAACTGATGTTCCCAAACTCAAGCTCCCCTCCCCAATCATGCTTAAAATAAAATAGAATTACCGTGAACAACTTAAAATAATTAATGATAATTACCCAGAAATTACAAGCAAAAACTCAGGAGAGTACATAAGAATTTTTACTAACGATTTTGATGAACATAGAAGCGTAATGCATTTCTTAGAAGAAAATGATGACTTTGAATTTTACGCAATTCCCCCGAAAGAAATTAAACCAATAAAAGTAGTAATAAAAGAACTTCCCGGATGCACTAAACCTTCAGACATTCAATTAGATCTAGAAGAACTTGGTTACACTGTCACCAGTTGCAACCAACTCATTTCCAAAGTAAATAAAAACCCACTGCCTTTTTTCCTCGTAACACTCCCAAGAAATCCAAGAAATTTACCAATTTTTAATCTCACCCTTTTAGGATATATGCAAGTTAGAGTTAAGGGGTACCCCATTAGAGGTATAACTCAATGTTTCAGATGCAACAATTTTTACCATACCGCAGCGAATTGTCATATAAAGCCACGTTGTTTAAAGTACGGTGAAGAGCACTTAACCAAAGATTGTAAAATAAAAGAACGGCCCGTGTGTACGGGCATACTGCTTGCTACACAAAGTGTCCAAAATTCCCTCAGCCAAAAAAAAGGAAGCCCTGTTTTTCATAACAAAGCTAAGAAAAATTTTGATAGTAAAAATACCATCGAAGGAATTTCCTTCGCCGATGCACTTACAGGAAACTCCTCAAAAACTTATTTCCCAGCGCTAAATAATGAATCTAAGGAAAGACAAAGTCAGCCCTAGATCATCATCCCGATACAGACAATAATGCACAAGTGACATTCAAAATTTAATAGAATTATTCAAAATCATCTCAAATCTAGTAAAGCAATTTCCAAAGTTAATAGAAATTCTCCCCGCATTTAAGGCCACTAATGATTTCAAGCAACAAGCTTTCTTAATTTTAGAATCTCTTTTAGAAAGTTAATTTTATTAACTTCTAAATATTTTTAGTTAAATTTTCTAAATTTTTCTTCATTTTAATTACAAATTCTCTTAGAATTCCACTTGCTTGCCAATATCTCAATAGTTAAATTTTTTCTACCGTGTCGGGTAAAGTGTATTAGAACAACAGCTCTCTCAGCCAATAGCAATCCTTCTACTGCAAGTCGCCGAAACCAAGTTCGACTGATTGCTTCCCATTGGTTCCTGCCTTCATTTGCCACGCCTATCTCCCACAATGACTGCAATACCAAGCCCAGTCTAGTCCCAGATATGGAACGGAGGAGTCTGCCCAGATTCCAGTTTCCAGTCAAGTCTAAACGTCTTCTCAAAAACAGGTGACCACTTCGCAAACCACCCGGTTGTCTTTTTCGACCTCGTAAATTTTTCGCCCCTACTGGACATTACGTCACAACACCACTCCCACTCACCCCCATGGGCAGCCACTTTTGAGCCATTATTCTCACTGCTCAGCAGCCAATAGGAAGACTCGCTCTCCACTGAATTCCTCACTGCATAAATCTTTCGAGATGTCAAGATCCAAGCCTCGAAGCCCCACCCACTGGTCCGCCGCCACTCGTCCAATAGCCATGTTTTACACCACAAACAGGAAATCTCAACAAAAAGCCATGTCATCAAATAGACTTTTTGCCATATACAGGATTAAGGGTTCTTTGAAACCCAGATGCCAGCACAAATTTCCGTAGATTCTCAAAAACAGCATCGAGGTTTTGCGTAGCCTTCGCAACTTCGAAGAAGCGTAGAAAATACCTCTGAGACGTCGGCGAGCTCAGTATCATCAGTTAACGACCGGGGAACGTGACCGTTTCTTCGAACTCTATGAACTAGGTTTTTTCGTCATGCACAATAGCAGACAACTTGTGTTGGGTACAACGTCATAACCATCCAACTTTGCATCACACGATGGATTAAAAAAGATCTATGAGTATGCTGAAGAGGAAGTGGTGCACATCGGTGCATATCAGAGCGTACAGACCTGTGTATTCCGGTAAATCTCTCTCACGGAACGTGATATCTGAAGCCGGTTGCCTTCAGGAGTAGGTGGATCTGTGTCCACGCAAATCATACGCAACAGATTGCATGAAGTGCATTTACGTGCAGGGGTACCAGCCACAGGGTTACTGTTGAGCGCTCAACACATGGTAGAAGCCTAGCATGGTGTCATCTTCATCGTATCTGAACCATCGAATGGCATCGGTTATTGTTCACGAATGAATCTCGCTTCTGTCTGTAGAGAAATGACGGTCGTCGACGGGTATGGCGGTGACTCAGAGAACGCTACGAACCAACCCATTTCCCCGAGTGTCAAGTCTTTCTTACTCCGGGCATCCTGGTTTAGGGTGGCAGAATGTTTGATCATAAAATGCCTCTGGTACTCATTGATGGCCGTTTGAAAGCGGATCGCTGCGTCACACAAGTTGTGTGGATCCCTTTGTTCTGCCCTTGTTGCACGGTATTCTTGTAAGAGAGTCCCAGGCTGCAAGCCGCACGGCGAAATCTCAACAGTCTGACTGGATTTGACATTCTTTTCTGGCCGACAAACTCTCCAGATCTGAATTCCATCGAACACCTGTGACATGAACCGAAATCCACTAGCGCAAACCGTGGATGATCTACGCACAGCAGTTTATGTGACTTGGTAATAGTTACCCCAGGCAACCATCAATGAACTAATTGATAGAATGCCTCACCGGATTGAGGCCTGTATAGCTGCCCGAGGTGGGCACATTAGATACTGAATAAATTGGTTAATAATGAAGTTGCTGTTTTTTAATCATTTGCATATCCACCTGACCACTATCACTCCTGAAATTTTCATGATGCTACGTGCATTATTTCTTGATGTTGCAATTTCACTTTTGAGGAGTGTATGCTATGTTATGCTCCTGAAAACATATTAAGGATTATTCTGATAGATTGCACAATTCATGTTTATGCTGTTTTTATATCAAAAATATAATTGCGTTAATAAGTTTTGTGTGAATGTTTTTAATAGGTATGCATGTAATGAAAGACTAGAATTTTTTTTAATAATATATATTATATTTATATATATATAGAGAGAGATCATTAAGTTTTCTGATGGACTCTTTTGCATAGTCTCATAGCCCTTTTTTTTCTCTCTTCAATGTAATTTTCAACCATCTAAAATTTCAAAACAAGTACGCGAATATTACAATATACTAATATTATCTTTATTTATTTTATAAGTCCACTTTTATTATATGGTTATTTTTACTAAGAAGTCATTTTAAAAAGTTAAACTTCTTGATTTACTAAATGTAATAATAAATCAATGGTATCCCCCCCCTTCTTTTTTTTCTGCTTAAATAGATCAAAGTTTAACTCGAATAAAATTGACTTTAACTTCTGGTGTTAATTAACACCTGACCTTTTTGAGGAAGTGTTTTTTAAATGAAGACGTAACAGTTTTTAAAGGCAATCAATCTAATTAAAAATGTGCAAAAACTTCTTTAAATTTTAATAGTTATAGGCGTAAAAAGATGTCTAGAACATTCTCGATCATTTAGTTTTTCTGATGGATTCAATAAGCAATAAATTAAAACTAATGTTCTATTCTTCATGAAGATTGCATACATTTTAGATACATACAAATAAAACTTCAAAAAGAAATGTGTATCAAAATGCATAATTTATCAGAATTATATTTTGTTGAGCAGCTCTTAAAAAAAAATCTATACAAATTTAGAGTGAAGAAGTATTTGAAATGCACACGTTAATGCAGTAATTCATGCGTTTTCAAAATTAACAACTGAAAAAAAAATTTCATGAAATTAAATTTAAATTTAAAAAAAATTGTAGAGATTTACGGTAAAGAATTTCATATGCTCCTATCAAAAAAATTCTTTCCCTATTTTTTGAAAATTTAGTTATTAAAATATGAGTATTAATGGCTGAAAAGTCAAGATTATTAACTGAACAAAAATATCTTTGAATGATATCATCAGAATACAGTACATTACATTTATATTCGTTAACAAAATCTACGCATATTCTCAAAGAAATAAATTGGATACATTAGCAATTAAGTACGCCATATGCACACACACATGGATAAAAATAAAATTATTTTTTTAATTATATATTACTACATCTTTTACATCCCTTTACTGTTGATCAGCCAATTGAATATTTTGCATATGCTTATATAGATATTCTTACAATTTAATCTTTTATTTTTTCTTAAAGGAACAAAAAGAAATAACTCTGAAATTTGGTTCGAGAATATTCTAGCTTTGAAATAAATAGCTCTTAATTTGCTTTCACAAAATGCCACTCAAATCAAGTGTATTCAGACAGTCATTATAAAATAAATCTCTACTAAAGAAGTCAAAGAAATAGTTGAAGAACTAAAAATAAATCGTGAAATGTATCCTTCAATTTTTTAAAAAAGAGCAACAGTGAAAATTGTGACATATCACAGATTTAAGAGAATTATGAATTCTTAAGAGGTATATAGGTAATATTAAAAAGACTATTCATGCATAAAAATACAAATAATGTGTCCAGAGTTTTGTAAATAAAATAATATTTCAGAAACATTTTTTACAATTAAAATTATGTATAAATATCTTAAGGCTGTCTTCGGTAAGAGTACGAGAGCTTGTACTAAACGCGAAGCACATTTTCAGACTGAAAAATGCCTTAATTTCCATGGAAATTTGCAATATCATAACTCATACCTCTGTTAATAATATAGTGTTTTTAAAAATTGCAAAATACTCCATGAATATTTTCTTTTCCGTTTTAATACGTGATGGCATAGCCCATGTGACGTCTGCGATTGGGGTGAACCCCACCCCATCTATTCATCTGAAGTTTTATGGCCCCAAACAGATGTTGGGTGACAAGAGCAGGTGGCCATGGGGTCATTGTTTGTTGTCTGGCCTCGGACAAGCGCAGACATCGGGTCTGGAATTTACAATGGCTAAATTATGCCGGTGCCTAAAGAATAGGGCTATGAGGCCCAGGTGGTGAGATGAATGGAGGTTTCAGAAGTTGGATGAGAATTATGGCGCCCTTGGATTCCAGACAGACGAGGAATGTGTTTGTGTTTGCCGCGCAAATGGGAGACGAATGTTGCCCGGGGACGAGGGCAGAACTTTTTTTGGCCTGCCAATGAGGAAGACGAGGGGCGTGTGGTGGAACCGCCCCTGGTGTTTAAAAGGGGTTGATTTTGAGGAGAAGGGGAGAGGAGAAAAACTTGAAAAAGGACTTGGACGGAGAGGTGAAAACTTGGAGATAGAGCCCTGGATGGAAACAGAGAGCCATGGAGTAAACTGGAGAGGAGCCCGGAAAAGCAAGGGATTGTCGAGTGCCTTTCGGAATAAGGATTGACCTCCAGTGAAAAAGACTGTCCGCCCGGCTTGGCATATTTATTGGACTTTTTAATAATATATGAAGCTATTAAATACTATTTTAATCTTAAAATGAGGCTGTGACAAATTTTCTTGTTTTCTTACTACTGACGACGTTACACCCATTTAACATTACAGTATAGGAGAGAAAAAAGCGAAACACATTTTATACCAGAAAAAATGAATCAACTCGGTTAAAAATGGGAAGTATGATAAAAAATATTGCTTTTTAAAGGATAGTGAAGCCAGAATATCATATTAATTTTTCCTTTCTTTTATATCTGAAAAAATGTTCCAAATTCGGGTCCTATTCTTTAAAATTAACCGAAAACAGCCTTAACAAGTTTATCAGCTTCACTCTGCCTAATAGAATTATAATTTTTTGTAACAATATTATTCTACAATATTTTAGAGCATGTCTAAGGGAAATTTATTGGAAACAAATTAATATAACTTCCAAATATTATTAATTAAATGCCAATAATTAATTATTCCACCATTTTTTCAAATTATCTACATTCTCCATGGAGTTATTTTAAAATAAAAAGACGTGTATAGATGTGACCTAAAGATAGGAACTATCTTTATGTAGTTTTTTGTGTCATTAATAAATTAGTTACTAATATTTTTTACTCGTATATAGAACACATATCAAAATAACACACACTTACAGAAATCTATTAAGATATTAACCAAAATGTTTTTATTGTAAAAATTAAGAATAAGATTTCCAGCATTTTCAACTGTTGTCATTTAGATGGTGTCACTTTTAGCCACACAAACATAAACGGAATAATATGACTTAACCTTTATATCATTAACAACGGTTTATTTTGAACTACCATCTTTTAAGAAATTGATTCCACAAACAGGAAAGAGAAGAAACTACACATTCTGTCAAATATTTTTTCTTTTTTCTTATACTTTTCGTCTCATAGAAGGGATCAATTATGACCTCAGTCAGCGAGTAATAAAATCTGCTGTAATGTCCCATGATGTAAGTCTTTTCCTTGTTGCATCATTGCCTTTAAGTATTGATAAATAAAAGTTAACCCAAGTTTATTTGTATTTTTTATCTGCACAGTCAGAAAAGATTAAAATTTCTTAAAATTTTAAGGAATTTTTTTCCTTTCGTTAACATTAAAAAATTTTTTTATATAAATGTAGTAAAAATAATAATCCTAAAATATTAATTTTTATGGATACAAGCTGCAAATTGTATTATAAGTAATAAGTTTTTAATAGTTTGTATTGATGTACAAATTATAACTACAACATATCAGTAATAATGATGAACTAAAAAAAAATGTTTGGAATCGCATTACATAAAAAGAGTTCTTAAAGTTTTCCCAATCCTGACAAAAATTATGAGATAGGAAAGTTTTATTTAGAGTAAAACATCACAGTCCAAAAACATCTAAAGTATGCTTTTTGAAAACAAAAATTACATATTTGGAAGAACAGTTTACATCGTTACTTAAAAATAAATTGTGAAAATTAACAATCGAATGACTCATTCGTGACAAAAAATCGTGTAAATGTATATTTATTTTAAAGTCATCTTTATAAAAGTCTGCATACGTTTGGCAGGACGCTCGTTAAAAACTTATTTATTACAGCAATTGTGTTTTGAAAATCTCAAGGCATTTTTCTATTATTTTCCCATTATTCTAAAATTTTTACTAAATGTGAGCTTTTTTACACATATTTCAGACAGGGTTCTTACTGCTTGAAACATTATATTTTCGTAATGGATAAATCCACTTAGGTGAATTTATGAGTTTAATCTACGTACGATTAAATATTTAAAACTCTTAAAAAATCGTTCAAACAAGTAAGAGATCATTAACACGCTTTTATGAGCTTCACGTATGTAACGGAATCTTTGAACTCGATTTGTACTCACTTTATAAGGTCAGATATATTCGAAATTTTGCACACTTGTCAAGTACCGATGACAAAACAATAATTTCATAATTTTGTTCCATTGTCCTGATCAGGATCATCAGGATTAACTATTTCCAGATTTGGAGACTAAAATGTTAAGTTACAACCCTAAAGCGTAACCCCTGAACAAAAAAAACAAAAACAAAAACAAAAAAATGGAAAAATTGAAACATCATTAATTGCTTCATTTTGCCAAAACAGATGAGAATTGATTCAGAGGTCACTGGATTAAAAAAAAATTTCTCACAAACCCTTCGATTTAAAACGTGTACTTTTATGTCTAATACTGATGCAAGTTTCAGAGAGAATATTGAGTTCTTTTTAGTGAAAAATATCATTGACTTTACTCCTTCTTCCGCACGAAATATTTCAAACTTAGCTCTTCCAGATCTCCTTCAGTTGGCTGAACCTACATTTTGGAAACCAGGACCTATCGACTCACTGATAGAATGCCAATAGGTATTCCATATTCTAAAAAATGACGCATTTAAGATTAATTCATCAATGAATAAATGATAGTTTAAAAAACTAAAAATACATGCTTTTATTGTAGATCGCCAACTAAAAAATTAAAAATAAACTAAAAAAACGCTTTGATGGTTAATCGAACTAAAAAGTAAAAAATAATTCGTAATTTAAGTATGAAATGATCAACGAGAAAATTAATGTCATTGTGGTAAAAACGTGGGGTAATGTGTACTGCATTTTTACACGAACTCTGCATTTCAGAATAGAACTAATAAGAAATTATAACAGTTTATATCCAGCACCCCACGCTTCTACCACAATGACATTAATTTTCTCATTAATCATTTTATTCTGATATTAAGTATTATTTTCTTACTTTTTAGTTCAATTAACCATAAAAGCGTGTTTTTAAGTGGTTTTAAACTGTAATTTTTTTATAATAACGTATAGAATTTTGAGAGATACTTGGAAAACAGTGTTAAAAACAACAATGATTACTAGTGATGATTAAATTACTATTTTTAACATTAATTTTTAGCGCAATAATACAAAAGGGACTTTCGGTTTCATTACTTTATTAATTTATTGGTAAGGTTAACTAATGACGTTTATACCATGCATTTAGATACTCCATTTAGAACATATTTTTATCTGCACAAATTTTTATCCTTGACTACTCTGTTTAAATTTCGCTTTTTAAAAATTTAAACACTTTTTCATAACAATACTCATTTGTTTCTTAGAATAAATGGAAGATGATATCTAATCTTTAAGATCTATGAATTCTCACAGTGAGAGCTGAGATGAATTATTAGAAGATGCATGTTTGTTTTATCGTGCAAAAATTAACAGAAATTAAATCTGGCTAAACTCGTAAGATCAATATATATATATATATATATAAAAAAAAATTTAAAATAATATTACAATTCTTTTCCGTTAAATGGAAAAGAATTG
>BMAV01012681.1:70247-80814 GCA_019973955.1 Trichonephila inaurata madagascariensis
AATCTATAACTGTAGTGTTTACAGAAGTTTGCAAAAGAAAAATTTACAATGGTCACACATGAAAAAATTGTTTAATTGATTTTCATCTTTCATTGTGGTTTAAGATGAGCTTATTATCTATTTATTTTTTAAAAAAAAACGCTTGAGGGGAGAGGGACCAATAATACAAAAAGTGAAATAGAGAAAGAAAAAAATGTATCATTAATCACCTCACCAACCGGTAACAACCAAAATGAACCACCCAATACCTGTGATATAAATTATATGTGACGTGGAATTGAAACGTGAAGGTCACATTCAACAGTTAAAGGAATCTAACGCCATTCCTTGTGTAGAGTGGTCTGTAAATCCAACACTGTGACCAGCAATGAATTTCGAAAATCGAGCAAGAAAAAGGTTTTTGGACTTCACAAACATCCCTCAAATGTTCAATACCTTTAAGTGAGAGAGCTGAGGAAGCCACAGAAGCCATGTTCCATGTCATTATTAGGCTCTTCTAATCATTTTTGACTGCACCTATCGGTGTAGATAGGAGCGTTATCGTTTTGAAAGAGCGGTCACCAGGAAAGACAATCCAGATCAGGGGTGGGCAGATTTTCCTGGGTACGGGCTACTTCTAATTTTTTCAAGGTGTTGCAGTCCACCCAGTTAGTGGCGCACGCAAGGGGGGTCCATGGTTACGGACCCTCCTTCATAGCTCTTGATTTTTTTTCCGATTGATTATAATCTCATGTAAAAAGAACGTGAAATGTAATTAAGTATTTGTTATTAGTATTTTTTATTAATTAAGGTTAATTATTTATTCAGTAATTTATTTTTTGCTTTTTTTTTTGTTCCCGACAATCGACAAAATCAAAAAAGTATAGTTGTCTACGTATTGGGGTATGATACGAGAATGGTATACCTTCGACCATCGACCCCCTCTTGAAAAATTCTTGTGTGCGCCACTGCCTAATGTCGTTGGTGTGGTGAGGTATGGAAAAGGTTATTATTATAACTTAATAATAAATACGGAATATGTACTTAACTTTTTTAACAACTCTTTTAAAACCGCGTTTAAACCAAAACGCAAGATACACAAACATAATAATAATAGCCACAAATATACTAATTTCAAATGATGTATTTATCATGAAAAAATTCAAAATACATTAAAAAATAAAACATTTTTATCTTTAGTTAATTTTTGTTGTTACAGTCAGTAGAAGACTTAGTTTGCGTACTGTCAGCCAAACTTGAATTTTCCGTATATAATTACTAACAGCTAAAATCTTCAGGCGGTCACCCCATAATGTCTTGGCAATCCACCTGTCGATCGCGATCGACGTAATGCCCACCCCGAATCTAGATAAACGGATGGGTTTCATCGGACAGAATGCTCCAATCATGAACTGCTTTCCTCCTATGAAGGAGAACAAGTGGAGCAAGAACTCGGTAATATATTACACCCCCACCCCAGAACATAAGAAAGCCACCTTCGGACATTAGAATCAGCAACAGTCAGGCAAGTAGGATTATTATCATATAAGTGGCATCTCGGCATGATCTCCACACATAAAGTTCGACGATCCACTGAAAGAGAGTGAATACGAATTCATCATACCAGTTATGCCACTGTTATGAGATCCAGTCACGCAAACCCTCACAGTCCCATTACCGTCGTATGAAAACGTGTGAAATCACTAGTGGCTTACGAATTGCTACTCTTCCAAAAATCTTCTTAGCTTTAAGTTCTGTGTAGAGTATGGTAGAAACGGTGTTCTAATAACAGCCGGTCAGGTCGATTGTTACTACGACCAAAGATTGCTTGCTTTCGAGGATAAAATTGTATGTTTAAACTGCTGCATTTCTCAATCTGTCAGTCCCCTCCCCCTAATGAAGACAGTACTCACGCAGTAAGGATTTGAGCCACAGGAAGCCAGTCTTCCGCGAGGACTATTATTCTGACAAGCACAGACTGCTGGGCAATTTTATTTGAAAATCGAAAAAATTAACAAAATTTAAATTTTGTGTAGGTCTGCTGGATTTTGTGTTCATTAAAGCAATAGAAATTTTATTTTGCTCTATACATTTCCCTAACAGTATAGCTTCATTATTCTAAATAACATTCCACACTATAATTTTGATTGACTATGAATTTTAACTATTTACTAGAGAATTAATTTACTTCCTGATTCATTACGTTTCAAATGCTTCAATACTTTATTCATCAAATTCACTTCGAATTTCATTAATGACACACATCCAGTTAACATAAACATAATTTTTCTGAGTTAACCATTACATGAAATTTAGAATTTATAGCTCTGTTCTGCCTTATTTTTAAGAATATTTTTTTTAAAAAAATTAATATTGTGGGAGTTATTTTCATTTTCATGAGAATTTATAAGCAATATTATAATCATTGGCAACATTATTTGATACATTGAATAAATGTTCATGTAGCTTCCTCATAGAATGCATAATAATATGATAAACATTTTCGAAACTTAAAACGTTATCTAAAATAATCGGAAGCTCTACAAAAGGTAGACAGAACTTGAATGCATTCTTTTGATTCAGTCTGATATGTTTTGATGCAGCTTACTTCCTTTGTTCAATTCAGTCTGCTTCGACCATAGACTGTCGCCATCAGTAGTTGTTAGGATACAAAGTGGTGACATACGGCAGATAATCTTTCATAAAGAGCCGTAGAATAAATATTTTACAAGTATGAGGATAAAAATATTGGTTAAAGTGTTTACGATCATAGTCGCGCGCTTATTCCTCTGTGAATTTAACATAAGTTAAGGGACTCATAATAGCATCGACTTTTTAAAAATATAAATTTTTCTTTTATTAATTGTAGAAAACTTTCCATAAAAGGATGACACATTACTTCACCGTGAAAAATAATTATTTCCATCTTACACTATAACAAAGTTATTAATATTTCGTTAAATAAAACTAAACTTCATAAAAATAATTTTTTGTAATGGACGTAGTAAAAGAAATAGTAGAAATTATTAAGAGTCTTTCAAAATATCCGATGTTTTGTTAGGAATGCTGTGAAGGGTTCACTTTAGGAAGGCTTCGTAAGACAAAAAAAGAAAAAGAAAAAAATAGGGAAATAAATTGAAAAGTTGGATAATAAACTATTTTTCAGAATTTTTTGTAAACTACATCGAAAAGTGTAAGCCCTAATTACCTCAAATAGAATTAAAAACATTAATATCCACACAATTTCTTACAACCTACTGGATACTCTCTCTTTCTCTCTCTCTCTCTCTAAAAGAATTATTACAAAATCTCCAACGTTTAAAATGAAATAATAAAATGATCTAAAACAAATTTTATTCAAAACTTTTGTCTTTAAAATTTTTTAAATTTTTTATTGAAATGTTATTTTAACAGTTTATTGAAGCAAAATTTTGATTTTTATTAAATAAACCCCCACTTCTTAAACAAGGATTTCGTTCGTATTTTACCAATTAATGAGATGACTTAGGTAAAACTGATTAATAACTGGCCATACAGACTGATTTATTGTACTGCTGCAGTCTATTTATCATCAAATTTAAGTGACTTCTCACTTAAATTTGTGTGATAGTAAAAAAATTCTCACAGGACGTGGAATGAAGATTTATAGAATGATTCACCAACTCAATTGACGCCTGTGTCTCATAATTGTGACTAGAAACTTTAAAAGGAATCACCTATAATCAAAAAGCTCTACAAAAAGCAACGTTAGTTGTAGAAATTCGAATCACAATTAAGTGGTTGGGAGTATATTAAATAGAAGGAAGATAACATTAAATATTAATGTAATGAAGATAATTAAACATAAGATACGCTGAAGATAAAATTTGATTTAAGTTTCTAGAATGAAAAACATATCGATTACAATTAGTTTAATTTATGTGTTACGTTAACCTTTATAAATTTGCCTTAAGACAAAATAAATTTTGCACCTGTTTTTCTTTTTATGTCATATACGTATCACTATTTTTTTTAAATTTATAATCAAACAATACTTATTACAAACACTCTTATTTAACTTTATTTCTCTAATTGTTAAAACTGATTTCATCATCAATTTTTCACTCTTGATATGCTAGAGTTCTGTAATTATATACTGGGTACTTTCAATGATAATAAAATCTTTCAATATTTTCAGAACTTAATTATGAATTAATAAATTACTTTTAATTAAATTTTGTTTCGAAATGAGTTATAGCCATGTGGTAATGAAATTCATAATCGAAAAAAGGATTTAATAAATATATCTAAAAAGAGCAATATTTTCAAAGAAATAATTAATAGAAGAGTTTGATGAAAAATAGATTTCGAGATATTCTATAATTATTATATTAAACTATTCTATAATTATAAGGGTCATTCAAGTGAAACACAAACAAAGCCTGTATTGTCGGGAATATTTGTCATTCAGCCACGAGATGGCAGTGTAGCCCAGAAGGCAATGTGATGAAACTTTGTAAAACGTTCTAATTGTCAGAGAACAACTTCATTACGTACTACAACCATTTGGAACCACAGATGTGTGATAGATACATCCAAGCAAGTACATTACGTTAATTTAACGTAAAGTTATATTTCACTTTAGAACAAAAAAGATGTGACAATTAGTGAAATTCGTTGTAGAATGCAATCTTGTGCATGGGGAAGCTTCCTGAAATAAAGTTCAGGGACCAATATTGGAGTGGTTGACTAAGAATATATAAGTAGAAAATATATATTACCGTATTTATTCGAATCTAAGCCACCATCTATTCTAAGCCTCACCCCCAAATCTCAACAAGATTTTGTGAAAAATTAAAAATAATGGTTTATCGATATCCAATTTTACGAAATTAAAATAAATTTAAAATGAGAACTAATAAAAAGTGAATAATTAGTTTTTTTATCAGTATTATAAACTTTTAAATACATACTTGAACCTACAATTGCTCTAAGCAACCCATTCAACAATTTTTTTTTCTTTCGATTCTAAGCCGCACCCGATTTTCCGTAGCATTAACACTTGAAAAAAAGTTCGGCTTAGATCCGAGTAAATACGGTAATTCATTTAAACTATTTATAATCATCAATACAAATCTTTCCCATTTCAGGAGTGACTTACAAATACTATAAAGACCAATTCATTATGACAAAGAAAACATTGTTTCGCATTTGTTGGAAGTCTCATTACTGCTGCTCTATGCTTTAATGATATTATCTGCTAATAAAAGCATCTAAGCTTGCACTAAAGGAATTAAAGCTAATGAAAGACGAATTGTTTTTTGAGTCGATGCAGAATTTAAATTATACTGAATAATCACCCGATGCATTATTAGTTAAATATCAGAGAAATTCAATAAGATTACAAGGATTTTATATTTGTTTTTATAAAATAAAGGAAAGAATCAGATATTTTTTGAATACATTTCTTTTGAGACACTAATGAGTTTATTTCTCACAAGTGACTTAGGTTGATTGATTGGCTGTGATATTGTTTTTCAATGTCGCACTAAGAAGTAACACGTATCTTCAAGGTCGGATCTACGTATGGGCTAAATGGGCTGCAGCCCAGGGGCCCCGTTCCCCGTTGAAGATAACAAACAGAAAAAGATGCTTACAATCAAAATAATAATAAAATAATAAACCAGTCACAAAATACAAATCAAAAATATCCGAAATACCGTACCAAATTTATCTTTATTTTCGAGAGCAAAAGCAGTTTACTTTTGTTCTTCCACTCTACCATCGAATACGCGGAAATTAATAATTAATAAACAGAGGCTCTATCATAGAGCGGCGCAGACGAACTTCAAGCATTTACACAAACGCAGTGGCACTATTTCTGTATCTACTTATTTTTGTGCAATAATAATTCTAAGTTACAATAATTTACTGATTTGGTACTGTGTCCTGTGCATATAATACCTGCAAATAAAACATACTTAGGTACCTGTTTATTCAAGTTTCAAGTAAAAAGTAAGTACCAGTACACATTTCTGAATTATTTAAGTAGGAAGATATTGAAATTATGATTAAGTATTTTCTGTATTTTCAATTTTTATAGATTAAAAACATCAGGATTTCCCATAAATATGTATGTTGTCTTAAAATTTGTGATGAGTAACTTAATTACTTCTTTAGGATGGAAAAAAATAACAATCATTTTATGTGGATTATGAAGATTTCCCGCGAATGCTATGGATAAATGTTAAGTGATCTGGATTTTCGTAATAAATATGTTTTTTTAGGTATAGGTAGTAACAAATAATGTGGATGATAACGGAAAAACAATGTTTACTTAAAGTGGGGCAAATAATTCTATAAATTTTTTTAAATACCCCTTTAAACTGATGGGCCAATAAATAACAATAATCAGCGTTTTAAGTTTCAGCGAGTATTGACAAGGATTTTTTATTTTTTTAAATTAACTAGGTACTTTTTTTCAATTATCTCAGAAATATACTATATTGTTTTGTAAAAAATTATTAAAATATTTTAAGTTTATTAAGCACAGTCGGTTGTGTTATCGTAATTTTATGACCTAAACTTTTTAATTTATTTTCAGGAAAATCAAGTACTTAGTTAACAATATAAATATGTCTGGCAGAAAATATAAAAGTGTAGCGGAAAAATGAAAATTACTGTTAAATCGAGAAAAAGAAAAAATTAAATGTGTCAAAATTTTAACTTTTTTTACAATGGAACAAAGTAACAAGAATATAACAAAAGCAGATACATTAACAAGCGAAAGGGAAAGGAATTTATCCAAAGTAAACAGAGAAACACACTAAGCAAATATTAATGATGAAAATAAGCAAGATCTGGATGACCAACAGCCTTCTGAAAAAGATATTGTTCAGCCAGAGACATCAGTAATGCTCCGACCGAAAAGTGCTTAGAAAATATTGGGTTTGAGTTTGAGAAATACGTTGACGGGGTTCGTGACCAAAATCTATTACATCCTTTCACATGAAATGAGATATATTCATATCCAAACAAGATTCTTATTTCAAGATCCAAGCAATATAAAATTCTTTTTCGGTAAAAGATTACAAAGAACAAAAGAGATCGTTTTTGAATAATCATTTAATTAAAAATAGCCAAGTGCTGGAGAGATCTTGGCTATGTTATTCAACTAGTAATTGTAGTGTTTTTTGTTTGACCTGCAAACTTTTTTCTAAAACAAATTCTGAATGCACAGCCAACTTTTCTGATTGGAAACACGTAAAAGTGATTGGAAACAGTTGCTTAGAAAATCATAAGAATTCAATCTTAGTTTGGTTGACACGAAAAGAAAATAAGTCTGTTTTAGATAGACAGTTACAAAAGCAACTATGAAAAGATACAGAATAGTACCACAATGTCCCCAAACGGGTTATTTCGGTGTAAAGTATTTGTCTATAAGAGGTTTAGCAATTAGAGATACTGAGAAAGTTTTTGTGTGTGTGGTTCTCCTTATAATGTTAATTTCATGGGTACCCTGGAATTGCAAGCAGAGTTCAACCCATTCATTCGTGAACATATTGAACAGCGAGAATTACGACCATAATCGTTAAAAACGTACTTATTAAAAACAATATATGAGCAAATAATTGAGATCATGGACAAGCAAATCATTAAAACAATTACCACTCAAATAAATAATAATGACACAAAGTACTATTCAATTGTGATGGATTCAACACTAGATTTGTCCCACAATGACCAACTTGCTGTTGTACTACAATATTGTTTTCGGAGAAAAGTGTATAAAAGATGAGTCTCATTAATTAAGATTAGTAGTCACACTGGCTTATGCTTATTTAATTCTCTACAAGAATTTTTAGAAACAAATGGATTGCTATTGGATAATTGAAGGGGACAGTCATTTGGCAATGCTACTAATATATCCGGTCGATATAATGATGTGCAAACTCTTCTAAAGGAAAAAAAATAAAAAAAATTCACACACACACTCTTTCTTTCTCTAATTATGCGCCGTGTGCTGCACATTCTCTGAATCTGGTTGCTGCACAGAATCAGTTAGAGATACAACTGAAATCGTGAGATTCTTTGGTTTAGTGTAACAAGTATATGTTTCTTTTCTGCTTCAACCCATAGGTGGGAATTTCTAAATGGTAAAATTAAACTGAAATTTACCTTAAAAAGTTTAAGTTGGACCAGATGTCACTACCAGATGCCTTGTCACTACGATGCTGTTGAAGCCTTAAAAGATAATAATGGTAATATCATGAATATTCTTTAGAGATTTAGTGACAATGAAAATGAGAACATTCATTTTCGAAAAGAGGCAGTAAATTTATTTATTAAATTAACAAAACTCGAAACTGCCATTTTAATTATACACTCATGGAGAAAAAATTAGCGCACCAAGAAGGAGCCGTCAGAATGAAACGAATTTTTACATACGTAATGACTACTTTCATATAAGTAAACCATTTGAAAATCAGAGAAAAGGATCATTTATTTCAGATAAAAAGGCAAAAGAACGTATTTAATACCCTGTTTATGCACGAGGCGATACGATCGGACATTGAGGCATACAAGTTCTGTATGATGTATTGAGACATTTCGTTCCATATTCGCTGTAACCTTACCTCTAGTTAGTTCAAACTCATGAAATGCCCAACTCGCCGTCCCGAATGATCCCAGATATGCTCGATTGGAGACAAATCTGGCGATTGGGGAGGCTAAGGAAGGGTAGTAACAGTGCGGAAACAGTCTTGTACACCCTTGACGTGTGAGGCCGAGCATTGTCTTGTTAAAAAATGGCTCCTGGAAGCCGTTGCATGAGTGGCAACACATGTGGTTGCAGGATGTCATGGACATACCGCTGGACTGTCATGGTGCCACGGATCAATACTAGGGGTGACCGTGTATTGTAGGCAATGGCACCCCATTCCATCACACCAGCTGTGGGAGCGGTGTGTCGCTGTAAAGCAAAGGTAGGATTGAGGCGTTCACCAAGGGGTCTCCACACACGAACACGATTGTCATCACTGCTGAGATTGAATCTGGATTCATCGCTTAAAACGACCTGGTTCCATTCCGCTGCAGTCCAGTTTCCTCATGTACGACACCACTCCAAACGCAGGCGTCTATGTTTGGGGCGTCAAGGGCAGTACACGTAATGGACGCCACGATTCCAAATGTCCTTCAGCCAGGTGCCTTCGCATGGTTCGAGAAGATACAGGGGCCCTTAGTGAAGGTGCTACCTGTGCCTGGATGGCGGCCGATGAAGCAGTTGGCTGTACGCGTGCATTTCTTACGATGTGTCGGTCTTCTCAACGACTGGTCTGTCGAGGGCGTCCTGAGCCTAGACTTTGTGTAAATGATATCTCTCGGATCCACTGATCCCAACACCTCCTCACAACACAATCAGAGCGGCCTAAATGACGCCCAGTAGACCACCCAGCTTCCATCATGCCGATGATTCTCCCCCTCTCAAACTGTGACAGCTGCCCATATTGTCTTGGAAAATGGCGTAAAGTCATGTCTACCTCAGCTCTTCCTTTGTAAACGATTCAGCACACTCAAACAAGCTTTGGTTAACTGTTTTATACTCCAAGGAGAACGACTGTAAATGCCCTCTACCGGCTATATGTAATGCGCAATCACGCGGCATTTCTAATCATTTGCATATCTCCCCGACATGTACCTTCATGCCAAGTTTCGTTACGATCCTCCACTTATTTCTTGGTGCACTAATTTTTTTTTTTGTCCATGAGTGTATTTTAGGAAGAAATTTTAGAAAGATTTAATTCAGTTAAAAAAAAAATTACAGACTCCTGGTTTGGACATCTGTGGAGGGAATAAGTTAGTTATATGTCATTAAAAACGTTTATAAGCAATGTACGACACGAATCAGATCATAAACTAAAGGAGTATCAAGACGCAGCGAAAAATTTAAGTCCTAGAGTTGGAAAACAATATAACGATGTGGACAAGAGACGAGTTATTTCAAAATTTGCAAATAAATCCACAGAAAAAGCTGTGTACTGGACAGAAAAATTGAAAAGAGACACATTTATTGTTGCGTTAGATAAGCTAATCCTTGATTTAAATAGAAGAAACCAAGTACTCATATATGCAGAATATAGAAAGAAACTAAAATTTTTGATGGATTTGCGCGATCAAAATAAGGAGAACGTCGACCTGGAGAGTGTACGCGCCACTATTCAGATGACGTAGACCAATATTTAGTAAATGAAGGTGTTGAATTCAAAGCTTATCTAAAACAAACTGAGCTATACTTGTAGTGATATGTTCAATTTAACTTTTGAAAAGAAACTTGTTGACGTTTTTCCAAATTTGTATACCATTTTAAAGGTTTTTCTAACTTTTCCTATTGCTAGATGTGAAGCAGAGCTTGTGTTCTCTAAAATGTCCTGTATAGAAAACAAATACTAGGCTTAATAGACTTCTTTCTATTAATATTGATCTCACTAAAGACTTAAAATGGGATGAGAAAATAAAAGAATTTGCAGCACAAAAGTTTTTTTGTAAATTGTTAATAACGTATTTAGATTGCATGAAATAAAAAAAAAAAAAACTTAAGTTTCATACACAC
>BMAV01012681.1:101409-111881 GCA_019973955.1 Trichonephila inaurata madagascariensis
GAGATATGCAAATGATTAGAAATGCAACGTGATTGCGCGTTACGTATAGCCGGTAGAGGGCGTTTAACGTCGTTCTCCGAGGAGTATAAAGCAGGTAACCAAAGCTTGTTTGAATGTGTTGAATCATTTACAAAGGAAGAGCTGAGGTAGACATGCCATTACGCCGTTTTCGAAGACAATATGAGCAGCTGTCGCAGTTTGAGAGGGGGAATCATCGGCATGATGGAAGCTGGGTGGTCAGCTAGGCGAGTAGCTCGTTAATTAGGCAGCTCTGATTGTGTTGTGAGGAGGTGTTGGGACCAGTGGATACGAGACTTGGGACTATTTACACGAAGACAAGGCTCAGGACGCCCTCGACAGACCAGGCGCCCAAAAGCCCGCCACATCGTAAGAAATGCAGTCGTACAGCAACTGCTTCATCGGCCACCATCCAGGCATAGGTAGCACCTTCACTAGGGCTTCTTCTCGAACCATACGAATGCTGAAGGGCATTTGGGATCGCCCATTACGTGTGATGCCCTTGACGCCCACCCATCGACGCCTCCGTTTGGAGTGGTGCCGCTCACGAGGAAACTGGACTGCAGCGGAATGGAACCAGGTCGTCTTTAGCGACGAATCCAGATTCAATCTCAACAGTGATGGCAATCATGTTAGTGTGTGGAGACTCTGTGGTGAACGCCTCAAGCCTGCCTTTGCTTTACAGAGACACACCACTCGCACAGCTGTTGTGATGGTATGGGATGCCATTGCCTACAATACACGGTCACCCCTAGTATTGATCCCCATGGCATCTCCATGACATCCTGCAAACACATGTGTTACCACTCATGCAACGGCTCCCAGGAGCCATTTTTCAACAAGACAATGCTCGGCTTTACTCGGCAAGGGTGTCACAAGACCGGTTCCGCACTGTTACTATCCTTCCTTAGCCTGCCCGATCGATTCCCAGATTTGTCTCTAATCGAGCATATCTAGGATCATTTGGGACGGCGAGTTGGGCATCTCACGAGTTTGAACGAACTAGAGGCAAAGTTATAGCAAATATGGAACGAAATGTCTCAAGACATCATATAGAACTTGTATGCCTCAATGCCCGATCGTATCGCATCGTGCATTCACGCTAGAGGGGGTTCAACAGGATATAAAATCCTCCGTTCTTTTGCCTTTTTCTCTGAAATAAATTATCCTTTTTCTTTGATTTTCTGATCATTTACTTATATCAAAGAAGTCATTACGTTAAAACTTCGTTTCATTTTGATGACTCCTTCTTGGTGCGCTAATTTTTTTTTTGTCCATGAGTGTACTTTGTTTTACGTCGGCAAATATTTAAAGAGTTTTGTCACGGTTTTTGACAAAAAGCAAAGTTTTTCCAAAATGTTTCATTTGATAAATCACATGGCTTTTCTTGTCTTTATAAAAATTTAAAATTTATTCTTGAAGAGATAAAAGTTTTTATCAAACTCCGTCCTGTTGATAGCCAGCGAACCTTGCAGTAGTACAATAGATCAAAACTGTAAGTTTCATCGTCTGACGGAACGTCTTATGACGCATTGCATTTATGCAAATATGTAGTTTGTAATCGTAATGGCTTTACCCAGAGCGTCTTACAAATCATGGGTTTTCAAAAAGATTCTACTGATATGAAAATTTTCAAATTTAAGTTGTACTTTTTTAATAAATTAACGAATCCTTTTTTCCTCTCATGAAAGGTACGTCATCGCTGCAAACGCTAACTAAATTATTAATGTTAACTGTAATCGAGGACATACTTTTAGAGTTTTCGAAAATGCCAACACAGTGAGTTCTTCCAGTTAATGCACCCTGCTCAAGAAATAATAGTAAGAAAATAAGTTTTGTATAGAGATCAGATAACACATGTCTGGTAATGTGTTGCTGTTTTGCACTTGTTAGTGTTCTGTCAATCGAAATATACAATTGGTTATGACCATCAGTAAATAATGAAACTTGTATTTATAGCGTTCTTCATATGATTCGATAAATCTTTAATTTACAGTTATCTAAATAAGTGAATATTAATTAATACAAGTTTTAGCTTCTATGAAGGGCCTATAAGTCACTTGTGGAGACCCCACGTTCCCCACCTATAGCATATATATAATTAATAATAAATTTAATGTTATTTTTTGTTTAGTAGTAAAAATACATTATTTCATTCTAATTCAAGGTAGTCTCTCATTTAAAAATTAGTTTTTTTATTTTACGTTTTAATACTCCTTTTCAAAAAGGATTTCATAAAATTTTCAAGAAGAACGTGATCTTTATAAAATCTACTTGAAATTAATTATGCACTCACACACAGTATTATTTTACTTATAGATCCCGAACAAAAATTTTCCCTCCGATTGGTTTCCCCTCTCTTCTCTCTGAATTATTCTTCCCCTGATAACCAAATCATAAAATAATTTTAAGTCAATTTTTGCGGAAACAATCCGATTTTGTTTTTATTTTTATTTAAGTCGCATTCTGAAGCAACACCAGGGCTGTTAGGTGAAATTAAGCGAAAGGTGTCTTTTTAGCGCCCTTTTATAAGTTTCACTTGTATGTAACGGAATCTTTGAATACAATTTTTATACACTTTAAAAGGTCAGATTAATTCGAAATTTTGTTCACTTGTCCAGAACAGATGACAATGCAATAATTTAATAATTTCTCCATTGTCCTGATCAGGATCTTCAGGACTAACGATTTTCCATTTTCAGATCCCATCCCGCATCTGGAGACTAATTCCAGATCCCATTGTGGCCGCTGTAGCCTAGTAGTCAAGGTATCGGATCGTGGCTAGCATGTCATGAGTTCGAGCCCAGTACCACTAAAGACCCGCCGTGTAGAGGAGCGATGCACATTAAATCTATCGAGAGCTCAAACGTCCTCCCGTTGGTGTGGTGTGGTAGTTAGGAGAGGGGGTGCCAGCTCAGGTGTCGTCCTTGTCACTTAACCATGGTTCAAGATTACGAGGTCCGTCGCCAAAAGCCCTCATGTAGCTGAACAATGCGACGTTAATATTCACTCACTCACCCAAATTTGGCGACTAATTCCAGATTTGGAGACTAAGAGATTAAGTTACAATTTAGTTCGATTAACTATAAAAGGGTATTTTTTAATTTTTTTTTACTGTAATTTTTTTACTAACTTTTCAAAAGTACAAGATGCACTTCATTCTAGTTCTCTGTCAAGTTTTTTTTTACATTATAATTATGAATCAAAGTATGAAGACTTACTTCCCACCCTCAGAATAAATTTAAAATCCTATTTTTAAGTTTATGTAATAAATGCGGGAGTTAAATCTGCAAACAAAGGATGCATCTAGTTGAGGAATTCCCCAATTTGCACTTCTCATTTTTATATAATACAAAAAAGATGTAGCAAATTACAATTGAGAATGAAATGCAAAATTTTAATAGATATACCACATATAAAGGAAATAGATACACAGATTCAGACAATCTGAAAATATTTTCTTATGGTTATTATCATATAATGCTCAATCAATCGTATCCCGCAATGTAATTGGACATAATCCTACTTCTAATGTTGCGCAACGCGAACTCTTAAGACACACAATTATATTATTGTTTTGATATAACATTTGTAAGTGAAGAGCGTATTTTTTCAAAGTAAAAGTTTATTTATTCTTGAAACAACTGTCGAAAATTTATTGGAAAATCATCCCCTTATTTCTAACCCCGAACATGAAAGAAAAAAAAATCTGCGCAAAATTCGATCATTACTTTCTTATTTCCTAAAACACGAAAGCAAGAAAATTCGTTCTAAACTAATAACGTTACTAAAATTAATTCAGTGGCGTAACGTACACCCCCGCAACCCCCATATCGCAGGTGAGCCCAGGTTTCTGGGGAGAGGGGGAAGACTGATATTATGGTCTTACAATCCCTTGTAAGATCTGGTTTGGGGCCCAAAACCTAACTTTACAGGAGAGGAGGGCTAATATTCTCTGTTACGCCACTGCTAGAATCCCTGATGTTGCGGAATTCAACAATAAAATAAAAAAAAAAAAAACACAGCTTTTAGAGTTTTATAATGGCTCAATAATTGCGATTTTGTTATCGTTTATAAAAATTCATCTCGGAAGTGCTTTTACTCTAGCTTTTATTTATTTATCAACCCTCTCCCAATCTCTCTCTCTTTCGAGTAATTTAAATTATCGTGAAGACATAGATTTTAAGAGCAAAATTTCACCATTAAAGAGTTACTTAACCATTTTACTTATTTAAAAATATATTAATTGTTCAGTTTTTATCAACTTAAGTCAGTATTAATAGTTTACATATTTAAGTAAAGACTAACATTGTAAACATAACATTTTTTAAAGAAAGTATAAAGAAACAAAGTATATTCTTGCTGAACTCAGGAAAAATAGGATTAGAAGGGGATAAAAATCCTTCTGTTTAATCTTTCACATAAAGGAAGTAAAAATTGTGCAAAGTTAAACATATATAATCCGCTTTGGCAACATTTTGATTAGATTAAATATATATGTTAACATACATTTAAAATCTAATCTGCAATGCAAAGCAAATTTCATCAGTAGACTCGGATGTTATTCCTTATTAACGATAATTAACCTAAAAGATTTAAGGTATACCAATATTTCCAATCAATAAACACTTCTATCCTCCTTGATATTTAAGAACTAAATACCAAAACTAAATCTCTAAGCAGAATTTCTTGAAAATGAGGAGCTTTTTTAGATCATAAGGAGAAGTATCGAACGATGATTTAATGAAATGATTAGAGATCCATACATATAAATAACATTGACAAATACACCATGTTTCATTCGGAAAGCTATTTAACAACACAAACGCTATTTTCTTTTTAAGTAAACCAAATTTTTTTTGGATTACCGTTTGCCTTACTTTTCAAAAATTTTTAAAAATTATCTAATAAATCAATAATAGATTTTATTTTCCTAGTTCTTTAAATATTTATTTGGAGACTTCTTAGTAGTTAGTATTGTGCATCATTTTCATCCATGAGACTCGTTTCATTATTACTCTTTTTTTTATTTAAAATGTTTTGAGTTTTTCGCTCATATTCTTTTTAAATGGTCATTTTTATTACACTAATGCATGTTATCTTGATGTAACAGATAAACAATTAATATCTGCCCCTATATCGAATGCCTTTTCTAAGGTAAATAATAATAATAATAATAATTAATCTTTCTTTTAGCTCCTCTTTTCCTCACTTTATGAAGAATATCAAGGAATGAAAACTGTCCATATAGTCACACCAACAGGTAACTAAACGGTGAGTATATTTATCTATTTATGAGGAGTAATGAAAGTTGAGGAAACTTCACTAGTAGAATGCTTTGTGTGTGCATCAATATTTCTGAGACTCTTAATTATATCAAAATCAATATTAGCATTATAGGGACGATATTTCAGGTAATCAAGATATTACGTCTTTTACAAGACAAATAGATTCATTTCTTATAAAGGAGAAGACAAAAAAAAAGCAATAAGGAAAAAAAGAAAAACGTTAGTTATCTGAAACGAAATGGTACAGTTCGAAAAAATCAATGTCAATAATTTTCAGTCTTTTTTGAAACATGTACTAAAAACACAAGATATTTATTTGCCTAAAACTAGACTTAACGTCATTCTGCCGTAAAAAGCAATCGAAAATAAACATCTGCTTTATTGACTAATTCATTTTTAACGTTTCACAATGGAGCAATTGGTGACAGATCTCGTAATCTTGAGCCTCATTTAAGTAACGAAGGCAACAGCTGAGCTGCACCCCACTCTCCAAACTTCCACTCCATGCCAATATGTCAGATTTTGCTTTGAACCTCGACAGATTTAACGGACATCATTGTCTCTACATGGCGAGTCTTCTTTGCAGCATCAGAATTCAAACCTGGCTCAAACCCTTTTTTTTTTACTCTTTCCTCTTTTATTATTTTCAATCAAATTTAGGTAATATGCAAATATTTTTGTTTCAACAATATATATATATATATATATATATATATATATACATAAATAGAGTTATAATCCTAAGTATAATTAGACAGTATAATAAGAAATGTTAGCCACAGTAATACAGAGCAAACTCTTAGCCTTAAGGAACCAAGAAAGCAGATTTAAACAATGTTTCGAGGTCAGACAATCTTCACTCGTAATTTGCCTATACTACTGGGCTATAGGGAAAAGAGGAAGTACTATAAATATGACATTGTTATAAGATAAATTCAGGCCCAGTGACCAAGTCGTAGCGTGTCGCGCTTCCACACCACAGTTCCGGAGCCCTATCCGCGGGCTGGATAAGGTTGACTCAGCCTTTCATTCCTTCAGTGGGTCGAAAAATGAGTACCAAGCTTTCTTGGGGACTAAACACTGGGGCTTTCGCTTCAGAATGACCACCTGATCGGGGCATCTGTTCATGCACCTCAGCGCTCATTGGTTACGTATACTGAGATGGGCACAGTAGGCCTTGGCTCCCATGGGATGTTGAACCCCTGAGTTTAGCTTTGTAGAAAATAAAATAGACTAATGCTATTATTAAGTAAAATTACAACAGGAAAAATTAATAAAAACTACTTATTTAATGTAGAAATTAAAATGTATTATATGAAATATTATTAATATATATATATATATATATTAACTTTAATATAAAAGTCATTAAAGTAATTGCTTCTAAAACTGAAGATAACACTATGCTTTTTATGAATAAATCCTTTTAATAAAGTTAATATTAGTAGTGTGTTTCATAGGCATTTGTCACTTTTTCCGGTTAAGAATGTTATTATTAATAAAGCCTTTAAATCTAACAAAAAGATGGGCAGATTAATCTTTAATTACGGTAATAGTTCTCTCTCACAAAATATACAAGACTGAAAACGCTTGAACTATCATGAGTTTATTGATGAACATTACCAACATGTAGTTACTGGCAACATGGAATTTTATTAACGATAAAATTTTGAAAGATATATGTATATACTTATAAAGGCCCTGGTTTTAGATTAACAATTACCTAATAAATTCAGTACAGTTAAAAAACAGATTAATAAAGTGTTAAGTAAATTTATTACATTTTTTTTCTGTTAATTATGTGTGTGTGAGGGAGGTATTATAGCGGCGTTTGAGAGACTATAAATGTATTTAAGAAATTTAAGTACTCATATAATATTTTAAAGTATCTTTATCTTTATCATTTCTCTGGTGGAATTAAATTTTTAAACCAATTAGAAGTTACCAATAAGAGAATGTTAAACAGATGGCAAAAAATTTGTAAAAATATTTCATTATTATTTATATTAATAAAATGCTAGGTAATTATGATACAATTTGCAAATATTTTTATTATAACATTATGCTTGATAAGCACATTTTCTAAATAATAAACCTTTTCATGAATCGAATCTTTGTAATAAAGGAATTAGATGTTGTATTATAGTTATATATATATAAAAAAATAGGTGTATTCATATTCCATAAGTTAATTTTGCACATATTTTTTAGCACCTAAGTTTCATAAAAACTCCTTTAAATTTTGTACGGTTAAGAATCGTACCTGTATTACTTCTTCAGGTAAGTTTTTACAAACTATTTTGCAAAACTTTATCAACTTTCTGAATATTAAAGTTGCTATTAAAATAGTAAAGGTATTAATTTTTTAAATAATAAAGATATTTATTCCATACATAGTTATTATTTTGAGGATTTATTTAATCCCATAGATTTTAATGATGTCATTAAAGTTATTTTAGAATTTTTTTTTAAAAAAAACTGAACCTTTAAAATTAAAAAATTTAGTCTTTTTTCAAATAATTTTTTATTAAATTTATTTCAAATGCACAGTTAAAGTATTATATCCATTTCATTATTTTAACGATCACGAAGTTTCGGGAAAATTCATAGCCAATTCCTTAACTGTAAACATAGAAAAGATTTGTAATATTACTCCAATGATCGCTTCTGTTGTTTTCAAATAGTACTTTCATTATTGGCGTAACGTATTCCAGGGGGAGTCAGGTTTCTAGGGGGCCTGTTATGGTTTGCAATCTTTTTGAAGATCTGGCTTGGGGGCCCAAAACCTGACTTTGGGCCCTAATATATCCCGTTACGCCACTGACTTCCATTGAGAAATTTATTTAACATCTCATTTTGCTCTAAAATTAACCCAAGTGAGTGCACCCAGAAATAATCGAAAAGGAAATCTGTGGAACTAGTAAAACAAATCTGATAAAAGTAATTTAGCAAACTTCTACAAGTCCTTGAGACTTTTAATAATAATTTTCCATGCAATCATGAATTTTAATAAATCAAGAAACCAAAACCACTCAACCAACAAAATTTAGAATCAAAACTTTGTGCGCTCAGCTTCTACCAAAAAAAAAAAAAAAAATTTACTGAGAAGCCTCAAATCAAATTATTTAGAAACTTTTCAACTTTTTTTAAAGTAATACATATAAAATAAATGCAAATAAAACTGATAATACATGATTGATAACTTCCATGTCTTATTTGAAAGCAAAACAAATTTATTTTGAATAATGGAAAGTTACTATCATTTTAATTCCTTAAAAAAAAACTCGTATGTATTTTGGTTTGTCTTTCTTTATATATATATATATATATATATATATATATATATATATATATATATATATATATATATATATATATATATATATAAATATATATATATATATTATATACTTATAGATATACATTCGGACCTCCATTTTACACGAACCTCTATTTTGTGAATCTTTCTATTTTACAAACTTTTTCCTGGAACCAAGAATGTAAAGTATATTGAAAATGAATCTCTACTTAACGAATTTTCCACATAACCAACCTTTTTTCGGGATTTAGCGATTTCGTTAAACAGAGGTCCGACTGTATTTATAAGCAAATATCACTACAGTTAATATGACCTGAAAATAATGAAGAAAATTTCATATTGCTTAAATAAAAAGCGACTTTTATAGTTTTAAAGACACCTTAGACAACTAAATGAATTTGAATGTGCATTTAGTCTGGTATTTGAAAATTTTATATTTTAAACAAGAAATATATTTAAAATAATTTTTATTCCCCATTTAGAAAAAAAAATGAAGTAATTTAAAGCAATTTTCTAAAAATAAGTGTTAAGAATACTTGCTGAAGATTGAATTATTGTAATAAATTTATTAACATATTACTCATAACTTTCATATATCAATGCTTAATCAAGGAAGAAAACTGAGCAGCGTATCATAACTAGCTTATGAACAGATTTATCATGTAATGAAGTAATTCCGCCGATTCGCATTAAAATATATTTAATTGTATTGTAAATGCATTTTATAAAAATTATTCAAGATTCTATGGTTTCTTTGACAGATGAATAAGTAACTCTTGTTAGGTTATTGGAAATCCAAATATACAATCAATAAAATCAATAATTAGTGTTCAATGGTGCTAATTTGTTAAAAATAGTTTTGAGGAGGCTTGTTTGTGTGTGTGTGAAAGAACACAAATTGATGTAAATCGTTAATCACTGATTAAGAATTTATAATTCAGATAATATTTTTTTCACAATAATTTCAGGATAAAATTACAAGCATCTGTAAAAGAGACACATAAATATTGAAATTATTTTCTTTTCTTTGAACGGTATCGACTGTTTATCACTGAAAAATTTGTCAATGGTTAAGTGATTTTGACATATTTCAAGATTGTACGGTTTAAATAGGATATTAAGTTGTGTGGATATTTTTTTTTCTCTAAGAGATATTGTACTCACATAGCAAGGGCTTCTAGCAGCTATGCAGATCTCCTAGATGGACTCTCAATCCAGTAGGCATTCGCCTGCATAATTGCTTCATGAATGCTGTCTTCACCAAATGTACGGGAGCCTAAACTAAATGCAAAGTACATTTCAAACAGAAAAATGCGTCAATTTTTATGAAAGTTTGAAACACTATAATTCTTGCACCTGCTTACAATATATTTTTAAAATTTCAAAATATTCCACTAAGCTATAAATTTTTTACTTTAACATGTAATTGGATAGCTCATTTAGCATTATGTTAAAGAAGAAAAAGTACGAAACACATTTTATACTAAAAAAAAAAAAAAAATGAGTCAACTCGTATAAAAATGAATAGTTTAATAAAATATGCTGCTCTCTATAGGATAGGGAAGCCAGAATATACACTGGTGTGCAAAACTTAAGCAACAGGTGGGTTTATTGCCATAACTTCACGAAAAATCATCTGAGAGACATGAAATTCTGAAATGAGGGAGAGTATTATGTACGTAAAGGATGACAAAAGCATCGGCGCTGAAAAAGGAATACAACGCATACGGTATGGAATCAAACAAAAACAAGCTTTATTGAACGCATAGTATCGTGACTCATGATTGTCTATCCAACAGGAAGAACAACAAGCAGATGTTCCTTAATATGGTATATGCCCTCCCCTT